>OX438781.1:12594408-12660382 GCA_949316455.1 Acleris holmiana | reverse complement strand
AACGCTTCGCGTCTATGTGCTGATGACATTACGAATGGAGGCCTATATTTATGAAAACAAAGATCGGACAGCAAAACAGTATATTTGTTCTATTTAAGGATAACAGTGACTAGATACTCTAAGTGTTAATACCGGATTAGTGGCTATAGCTGAATCTATGGGGTTAATGACGGCACAGATGGGGCTATGGTGGGTCTGAATTGTGGTTGGCGGTCGGATTAGGCAAGGTTTCTGTAGCTAAATTTGGGAATATAACTACATGGAGCGGGTAAGCAAGATTGCATATTGTATCTCTCATTATTCACTCCATTAAGTTATTGTCACAATTTAGGAAACCTATAGAAACCAAGCCTATTCGGACCACTACTTACATTACACGCATTAAGGCAGCTATATATGTGACTGCAAGCTCGACAAGCCTGCATGAACATGCTTGTGCATGCATGCTTGATTATCTTGCACAAAATCAGACAGACACTCAAGCATGCTTGTACAGGACGATTACTGCAAGTTTACCACTGACAGAGAGTTTGCCTTCATTTAATTTTCAACTTTAATATCATACAAATAAAGCAATTTCCAGAATACTGTTGCCCACGTCTACCAATTTAGTAATAACGATTTTATTTGTATGGTATTAAAGCTGAAAATTAAATGAACGCAATCCATCGGTCAGTGGTAAACTCAAAATAAATCTACTGTACGACTATGTATGAGTTCACGCAGGCTTGTCAAGCTTGCAGTTATATAAAATAATGTAGCCAATTTAGATAATTATCGATCAAAGAGAACGCCTTCATATCACAGAACTGTTGTTTGGACCTCTGGCCTTGATGATTCCATACCCTTGGATTGGTTAGCTTTTACCAAGCGAGAATTTTAGTTTGGGACTAGGTTAATTTGCATTAGATTGTCCCGTGATAATATATATTTATCAACTCAATTAGAGCTAGATATCATCATCAGATTAACAAAACGATCTGACCATGTCACAAGTCCAACTGACATTTTTTGTCCATTCAGTATGGGAATAATATGACCCCATAGTGGAAGCACGGACTCTTGAAAAAAAGGTTCATGACCCCAAATTGGGTGCACCCGGACTGGGAACGTGTTAAGGCTCATATATGCGTGCGTCCGTGATCAAATTCTCTTTGACCGTTTTTTTTTTTGTGTAATTTCAGCCAGCTTGCGTTCACTAAGGTAACGATCGTAGGAATATTATACGCGCTTTAAATGACGCAAGCCGACATGAGGGCGTCATCAGATTAGCGTTTTTTGAGCGGTATACAAGCGAGGCGGAATGCGAACCACCACACCACCCAGCCCCACCACCACGCCCAATCGCCTCGCTCGAAAAACGCTCGCAAATCGCCAGTGTGACAACGCTTTATCACGTTCTGATGCGAAATGATACTAAATGCGAAACGAAATAATGATACTAAATATGAATAGGGCACCTCATGACAAGTCAAATCCGTGTCCAACAATTCTTTCTCAAAGTTAACCCATTCATTGCCGAGCATCAGAAGCGTGCCTCGCCGCGGCGTTAACCTAACCTGAGCCAAAAAAAAAACCGTAAGTAACTTTTTACATTAGTACTTAAATGAATTGAACAATCAAATATTTTACTACTTACGTCAATTCAAAGATTTTTCTTTAAGCCAACTCCGAATTGACGTACTACATAAACATATATTGAAATGGATCTAAGGAGATTCTATAGCTTGTTGGAACTTGCTCTAATCGGCATTCGTAAATTTTATTGGTATCTATTTAGGCCTACGAACGTAAAGGGCAATGAATGGGTTAATAAATCCCAAAGGTAACCTTTTAAAGCGGTATATGTAATGTTTGCATCCAATTATCAGTCAGTGATTAACACTGCCTTGAAGATAACATATTGTTTATACCACATACTACTAAATAAATATTAACTACATGTATGATTTTGGTTGCATTTTTAAGGCTAAGGTCACATTGGAGTTGTAAAATATTTTTACGTTATTTATTACAAATATTAAGTTCCTAATTTTCTCGAGCGTTTTCATCGTTTGAGAAAAATATTTGGTACTGTTTTAAAACTAAACATTAAAACAATGGAACGAAAAATCAACGTTTTGAAGGATTAGCCAAAACTAAAATAAATTATACAGCAACTCCATGCGTAATGCGCGTTAAAAATGCTACCAAAATACCCTACCCTAATACCTATACCCTATTAAAAACAACTATCAGGGTGACATGAGTTAAGGGTCTAATTGGACTAACGAGGGTTATCTGGGTTATAAGAATAAGAGACATATCGAACTTTCTCATTCTAACAAATAGCTGCGTCCCTCTTGGCCTGTCATTCTACTGTTGGTTTGTGGGAGGCCTTAACTGTCGCTTCCCTCCCTCGCGAACGCAGCACATGGTTCATGAAACAAGTTCGAACTACACTGTCGCCCACAAGAAAAAGGCAGTATAAGTGTGAAGTCCATATGCGAATATTATTATTGCCTTTTTGTTTTGATCAAACGGCCGTTTTATAGCAGTCTTCAAAGTTTCTACGGGGCTACGAAGCCGTGATTGGACTTCTATACTCGTAAAGGTTAAGATGTAGAGAACTTTTATACTTTTTGTTTCATGAATTGAAACACGAGTTTTTTTTTTCAATAAAGTTTCAATGAATAATATATCTAATAGTTGTTAGAACATGTCAAATGGGAAGCCTGGAGACATGGATTTGTCGTGTCACTCGGGCGAAGCGTCGGGTGACCAGCACATTGCGAGCGAATGGTGCATGGGGTAAAGATCTGACATGTCACAACACAGCATGCAATACGTTAACATTTAACAAGTTTTATTTAACATTTGCTTTAAGGTTTTTCGAAGAGAGATGATATTGCATAAGGGAAAAACCTTAATTCAAAGTAACTATAATGTTTAATGTTT
Source organism: Acleris holmiana (assembly GCA_949316455.1). Classification (NCBI taxonomy): domain Eukaryota; kingdom Metazoa; phylum Arthropoda; class Insecta; order Lepidoptera; family Tortricidae; genus Acleris; species Acleris holmiana. The sequence goes on along the minus strand of OX438781.1, from coordinate 12,657,445 downwards.
GCTAAACACCGAAACTTGAGTAGAGAAAATTAAATGAACGTCAATGATAAGCACGTTAAATGAGTTAGTAGCAAAAGCATGGAAAATATTGTAAACAAATGCTAAATACATAAATAGCTTAATAACAAACTAAATTAATAATAATAAACAGTATGTTAACTAACAAATATAAATGTATCTATTACAATTTGATCTTTCTATTCATTATAATGAGAGTACAAAATTCTGATACATTACTAATAAAATAAATTACCTATATTCGAGCGACTAGACAAAAATTTAGAAAACACTATGTTTGACTTTAAAGTACATAATAAATTCGTTTTACCTTGTTGTAACGTTACGTTGGCGTTCTTATATAAACTATCTTCAATATAGCTTACTAAAACCAATAAACAGGTATACAATATCTACACACGTATATACTAGGTAACAATTAGACGTATAAATACTGTAACTTTGGGTAACATTTCAATAAATTGTAAGGCACTGTAAATATTTCTTATAAAATGCTGATAATTATGTAAACATACATTGGATCCATGCGTCATCGTTAAGTACATCATAAAGCATTAAGTTCATTATTTAACCGCTAGTCATTTAAGAATTTCCTCCAATAACTACAAACAATTTAAAGTTCACTGGCACATTTCTATTTATCACTAGGGTCATACATTTAGAATTTGACAGTTCTGCCTTCGTTTGTCTCGGTAAAGATTGAGACAAAACTATTTATTTGCACGGTCTAAACGGGCATTTTGCCAGAAGAATGGACAATGTTTTCTTAACATGGGGAAGTTTTCAATTATTTTTGCGCAAAATGAGAATAACATTATGACTAAATAAAAAATAATCTATATTTTCGTACATAAGTGAATAAGCCTCGCGAACTCTGCAAGAATGCCTTATTTTAAAATCACAATTAACCACAGATAAACTGTTACTATTGTACAAGAGCGAATAATGCTTTTGTGAAATTGAAGAAAAACCAAACTGGGTAACCATTTGAATCACATAATATTCTTTTTTTTTTCTAATTTTCCAAGATTAAATTACAGTATTACCGTCTGCAGAAATAACTCAAAACTTCCCAATCCTAACAAAACAAGCGCATTCACTTTTCTGACAAAAAAGTCCCAAACATTAAAAAAACCTAATCAGGGTAACTTTTTACATCTAGATAGCTCTAAAACATAGCATCCTTTACCTTCTAGCTTACCAACATTTCCAGTACTATATTTGTAACGTCTAATCGTCTATAGCTCCCTATTGGTCCACCGACACTTTAAAGAAAATCTATCTGTTTGTCTGGCGTACACGAAAACGTCTACGCACTTACTGTGAGCGATGTGCTTACAACCCAAGTAGGCACGCCTAAGCGCACAAGTCACTTGGCCCTGATGATCAAAATTTAACAAACAAATCAAAGGAATGCCGATTGAGTCGCTTCGAGGCTATTAAGTTCTGGTAGCTGCCATTTTCGTAGACTATTTGCTTTTAAAGCGGTCACATCTGGCGAAGATGCTGGGGGTCTCTTTAACCTCGTGAGACCCGGTGTTTCATATGAGGTACATAATCAAAGCAATTTAGTTTCAACTTTATTTAAATGAGTATAAAGTTTATTTTAATTTGATTCAAAATATAAAATTAAGAGCAAAAAAAATGAGTTTTATGTCCTCGCAGGTAGATTCAAATTCCTACATAAGATCACCCTATTTGCGTTGAGGGCCTCACGATGTTAAAAATAAATAATGAAAAAGACGCCACGAATAATCCCGGAATCCTACAATATATATCAGTTAAGAAAAGGACATCGTAAGTGACAGCTACGCGAACATTTTAGACACACACACACACACACGTCTTTCATAGTAAACAATGTCTATCAAGTATTTAGTTCTACTAGAGAATTTCTTGACTAAGCTTTGAAATAGAATAGACAACACCGTCAGAGCGAGAAAACCTAAAGCACCGATGCGACACTGAATAAAGTTTGTAAGCTTCAGAGATAACAATAAAATAATAATGAAGAGATATTTAAAAAAGTATTTAAACTAAAATTTTAAACTTTTTCGATGCAACAATAAGGTCACGATAAGTATGTACCGCGGACACCATGTAGACACCTTTAAGCTTAATTGTCAGATTAGTTTTAAGACACAATAATACCACACTTTCATCGGGTTTACATTATGTAGGTATTCTAAATTCTAGCCTATGGGAATAACAGGAACTGGTTCAAAATTGACTAAACTACACCGGAATAGTCACAACACTTTACTCTTCATAACACAATAGCCAAAATACGGACAGTGGCGAGTCAGATTTTGGCATACTGAACTGACCAAGGTGAAGAGCAACCCGTATAAAAAATGTGTCGTAAAAAAGTCTGTTAAAATGCTACTCGTATTCCGAATCGATATGCGACTTCTATGCTTAATTTAATAATTAACTTGATAGACATAGTCATAAAAAACACACACGATCTAAAACCTAATCCATCCTTCTTGACGCCAAATGAATAAACCAAAAAACAATGCCGGCTCGCCCAGTGAGTTCAAATCTGACTGAATATGTCAAAGCATATGATCGATATAAGAAATATAATAAAAACATGCTGGATAAACGTGAAAACTTTTCTCACCACACTAACGCCTGCTTTGCCCTGTAATGCACAGCATTTTAGTTCTAAATCTAGATCTAGACTACCTGTACAACAATTTAAAATGAGACTCAAGACAGCCTCAAGCCAGCTTCCATTTGAACCTGAATAAAATAAAAGTTGTAAAACCTATTGTAGTTTTTCCGGTTATTTTTAATTATTTGTACCTAAAATACTCACTAAAACACTGTTCTATGTTAGTAAATCGAATTAAATTACCTTAGTGTAAATTCAAAAAGAACTCTCATTATAAATTTATAAAATAATTACGCTCAGATAAATAAATTATCGTAAAATAATACAAATAATATTAACACACACAATGTAACCAAAACCAACATAAATAATTAGATTTAAAATTATATATATTATATATATTGCACTCTTTACATTAATTATAGTTAAAATAACAATACGTGCGACTTAAATAAATAAAAGCATAAATATGTGAAAAAAAAATGTAGAGGTTGCAATTAATACATTGTGACCGCAAGTCTTGACTCCCCTTTAGACTAGGAGTTAAAAATTGCCGCCTTAAGTGGGCGGAATAAAGAAAAAAATAGACCCTTCACTTACTGAACGAAGTGGCATAATATAATATATACTTCGAGGTTGTATTTCATTCTTCATTACCAAAACCGCCCCGAAATAAAAGTAAATTTAAATTATCACGACTGAGAACTTTGCGACATCACTGTAATTGAAAATACGTACCAACACTACTATATCTGTCTGCTAGTTCAAGTTTCTTTATAGTTTGTTTTGTTTGACGACACGGTGGCCTAGTTGGGAGTGTACCTGCCTCCGAAGACTTATACAGACGTATTATATTGTTCCGAACCCATTGTTCATTCGAAGAGGATATCCGCCAAGGCTATTACTGGGTCTTAGTAACTGCCTTAATTACTTTGATTTAAAACTAAAAAGCGTTATTTCATAATTATCGCAAGTCATTAAGTATTTTTTTGATAAAACCGTTAAACATACATTTTTTTACTCACAGTCCGGGATATTTCATGTCAATCTAAAATGTAAATGTAACTGGAAATAGTTACAACCTTTAGATTAACATAAAGCATTCCGTAATGTAAGTACAAACATTCACTACGCGGTTGTAATCAATCACTCTATATTATCTCCTCTTGCGAAGTGTACGTATTTTGGCTCACAATTCCGATCACTGTATTTTTTCCAGATAAAATAGTCTCAGATTATCGAAATAACGTCCACTGTGATCTTCTTATAGAAAAAGGACTACCAATAGTACTCGACTGACTATCGCTTTCACACTGAGACACCGCCAGAGAGCGTGTGAAAGCGAAAGACTGGCGTTAAATATAATAATGAAATTAACACTCGCAGCCAAGTAACTTAAGACACTGCGATTTATTAACAAACTTTAATAGAATATTAATAAATTTATTCACCAAACGTTTCAATAATTAGCATCATTACATTAGATAAGGTAGGAAATTCTGAGCAATAGTGATGCTGAAAGGGTATTTAAAAGGATTTTCTGAAACATTGAAATATTTCCTAAATTTAAAAACCTTCTACAACAGAGGAAAATCACGAAATAACGCTGTCACAAATAGACTCATAAAAACCAAATCTATATTTATATTAATAAGGATTAATAAATTAATTATCAGCGCAACGTGACGTCACGGCTTGCTGTCTAATAGAAAACTCAAGTTTAAGTCAATTCTTTTTTATATGGCTGACATGCCTAGTCCTGCAGTTGGACAATTCTGCAAGGTTGCAAAGAAAACGTTATCGTTTTGACACTTGGTAAAAAGTAACTGATTTGACTTGCCAGTCAGCTAGCCTATTGCCCATCTATCTACTATCATGTGTAACGTAATTTCTTTCCGCTTCTGTTATTTGCAAGGCCCGCGGCGCGAGCGCCGGTTCCTGAACTTTCCCAACAGAGCAATCGCTCTGCTCAATTATCGCTTCGGTGAACGCTGACCTTTTCACCGATAGTGCGGCTATAGTTTAAGAAAATGTATTTATTGTGTAAATCTAATGTTTTTTTTATATTACTTTTAGGTTTCATATAGTGCGACTTTGTTTATTGTATAAAGCACTAAATAGTTCTGAAATTAGAGTTTGATAGCGTATAAAACGGCCTTCAATAGCGGAGGCCGTACTTCTCTCTTACTCACTCGCTCTTATACAAGTCTTACCGACTTTACTCGAATCCGAAAGACTGTTTAAGAGGATTGGAAACCTAAAAACTTCCATACAACACGCGATAACGATTCTTTTCCTTTAAACCATTTCCGATTTCAATGATTTTTTAATATAAAAAGAAAAAACGGGACAATCTCACACAAATTGACCTAGTCCCAAACAAAGCTCTAGGCTTGTACTATGGGTACTAGACAACGATAAACTTACTTATATAGAGAAATAAATACTTAAATACATAGAAAACATCCAAGACTCAGGAACAAATATTCGCGCTCATCACGCAAATATCTGCCCTTCCGGGATTTAAACCCAGGACCGCTGGCTTCGGAGGCAGGTTCACTCTCCCATCTAGGCCACCGTGTCGTCAATATGTTGTAGATATTATCAAAAACAATACAAACCTAGTTTATCATATCATAATAACTACAATATATTCAAAAATCGTGTTAATTGATTTAGGGGGTGAGAAACATTACCACTCGAAGCTAAATATGTATGGATTTTTTTGACAGCTACGCGATTTAAGCGTCTCTTCACATTCCTTTTAAATTTAACACTTTTTGCAGTTATATTGTTTGCTTTCCTTATAAGCTCCTTCGCTATCAACTGTAAACTAACGTAATAGTTAATTTTCGATAAACCTTCGAGCTTCAAATTCAGCTGTTACCTTAAAATACAGTCCAGTTAACTAACTCAGTGATATAGCAAAGCGCTCAGTCACCATAGAAGAAGGATGAGCGACAACAGATAGAGTAAGAGCCGCCTGAACTGGCGTCTAAGACGACGCAGGGTGGTGGTGACCCTCGTGGTGATATTTACCTTTAGGGGCACGGGAGGTACTTCTAGGTGGTAGCCGATGTCGCACAGATTCCGAAGTAGTTCCAAGCCTGGAATTAATACGTGGATAATGAGCATACTTTCTAACTTTTTATAGCCATTAACACAAACAAGCAGACCCACCTGATGGTCAGCAGTTCTGCCCTGCTAACACAAAAGGCAGTATCTCAGACAAAACTCCTGTAGCAAATGCAACCTTATAATCAACAAGATAGAATTGCATCTGCTTTGACCATAGAATTTGAGATACTGCCTTTTCAGTTAGCAGGGCAGTGTTACCGTCGCCCATAAATAAAATAATAATAATAAATCACAGAGGAAAATGTCACACAAATGAAGAGGTCTTATACGAAATTTTGCGGCTTTTGCTTCTTTTCGTGATTTTACAGTTAAAAATTCTGCTTTTCTATGAGTTTTAACGCACATCATGAAACATCATTTGAAGTTATGATCGAATAAATGAGTTACGAATGAATGAGCTACTTTTTATTTTTGTCGAGTATTATAATGCGAGATTTAGATTGTTTTAAAACATTGTATATTGCTAGCATTTTTTTTGGATGTTCTTTAAAGGTAATGTACTTATTGTTGTTTTAATTTTATGAACGAGAATTTTAAAAAAGTCGCCGAAATCAAAAACAAATTTTGATCAAATTCTATAAAAAAATACCAAGTTAAATTTTTTACACAAAAAAATATATAACGATGGTAAAAAGTTATTCATACAATTTTAGACGACTTTTACAGCAGTAAATTGTATTTTTTTCAAAACGTGAATATACGATATTCTAAACTTCTAACAGCAAAATTCACAAAACGGTCGCCGGTTTCAGGTGGATTAATCTAAATAAAATAATAAAATCAAAAAGTAGCTCATACATTCGTTTAAAATCGGAATTATCTTACGCGCATTAAAATTTGTAAAAGTAAAGTATTTCAACTGTAAAATCACGTAAATCAGCGAAATCGGCAAAATTTCGTATACGGCCTCTTAACCTAGTACCAAACTAAGCTCTAGGCTTGTAATATGGTACTACACTCGGCGTCAAAAATATCGCCCCTCCTCGGAAAATAATTACAACCGACTTTAAACCCTATTTGATCAAGGACAACAATATGATTGTTAGGTATCATTTGAAAGGTAATAAAGTGTTTTTTTAGGAAAAAAAAAAAAAAAAGGATTTTTCCTTGGGGTCAAAAATTAAAAGAAATGACATTGCGAACAGTTGAAAAATGTTTATTCAAGTTTAATTTTACAACAATAAATGGATAACAAAATTTTACAAAAAGTGCCTAAAATTAACTTAAAACCTAGTGTTACCCCCCCTTGCCCTTATCACTGCCTCTAAACGGTCTTTCATTGATCGCACCAACTTTACGATGTCCTCTTGTGGAATGTTGCCCTATTCTTCGATGACTGCGTCCTGAAGATCTTGCAGGGTGGTAGGGGCGGCATCTTGTGACCGAACCCGTCGCTTCAGCTCGTCCCAAAGGTGTTCAATCGGGTTTAAGTCAGGACTCCTGGCTGGCCACGGCAAAACGGGAATCCCGACCTCCTCCAGATAATCCCGAACAATTAATGCAGTGTGGGAGCGAGCGTTGTCGTGCATTAATGTGAACCCAGAGCCGACGTAACCCGCATATGGCATCACATGCTCTTCCAGGATCTCGGCAATGTATCGGCGAGCATTCAGGGACCCTTAGCCGCGAGTGCCTCCAGTCCTGGAGACGCAGACAAAGTCGGTTTTGCCGTCTATAGACATGCCCCCCCAGAACATGCAAGAGCCACCTCCGTAGCCCACTGTCTCTTCAATACAGGCTTGAGCAAATCGTTCGCCCGACCTTCTGTAGACTCTGGCCCGCCTGTCGTTGCAATAAAGACAGACTCTCGTCTCATCGGTAAAGAGAACCTGCCTCTATTGCTCAAACGTCCAATCGACGTGGTCGCGGGCAAATTGCAAGCGATCTCTGCGATGCTGTGCGGTCAACATTGGGGCTGTAGCAGCCCTGTGAGCCACGATATCCTTCTCCCGCAGTCTTCTTCTAACCGTAGAGATGCTAACTGATCTTGTCCGAGCTTCTCTGAGGCGTTGTTGCACCTCAACAGCACTAGCGAAGCGATTGCGTAGAGATGATGTCACGATGAAGCGATCATCTCTTTCGGATGTGCAGCGTCGCCGACCAGCCCCACGTCTTCTGATGTAGCCCCCAGTCTCCTGGAACCGCTGAAATACTCGGCGGACAGCATGACGGCTTAAATTGAGTTGCCGAGCGACATCACACTGCCGAACTCCTGCTTGCAGTAGTGCAACCACTTGGGCTGATTCAGCAGCGGTGGTCTCCATGTTCGAGGGTTGTTTTCTTGCTTGAGTTCCTTAGATGTGTTCTCTTCGACGTCTGGATAGTGAATGATTGACATGCCGTTCCTGGTCTTCTCGCTCCTCCCCTGGGGGGGGGATGAGGAACCGGTGCCGGGCAGAAAGCCCTTGGCCGGGGTGGTCTGCGCCGACCGTGAAAACGGCCGGGTCCATGGGTTAACAGCCGGCGCCGAAGGCGCAGGCTGTAAGGGGATAAGGATGGGGAAGGGTTTAGGGAGGGGGGGGGAAGGGGGGCGTCAAGTCCGGGTAGTACGCTGCTCGCGAGGTCCAGCCAGCTGGGTGGGACCCTGCTAGCGACCTACAAGCGGGGCAGCGTCTTCATGGGTCCTCACTTGGTTGTCGACGTCGTCGCAGAGTCGAGGTCGCGGGGGTACGCCTTGCCGTCGGGAGGACGCGCGTGCTGGGGCGCGATGTCCCTCAGGTGAGGGAAAAGCGACGCGTCCGCTCGCGCAAACATCGACGTGGCAAGGCGTCCGATGAAGTCGTCCAGGCTCTCGATCCTGAGGTCCCTCTGGATCGTGGCGTTCCTCTCTTTCGGATGTGCAGCGTCGCCGACCAGCCCCACGTCTTCTGATGTAGCCCCCAGTCTCCTGGAACCGCTGAAATACTCGGCGGACAGCATGACGGCTTAAATTGAGTTGCCGAGCGACATCACACTGCCGAACTCCTGCTTGCAGTAGTGCAACCACTTGGGCTGATTCAGCAGCGGTGGTCTCCATGTTCGAGGGTTGTTTTCTTGCTTGAGTTCCTTAGATGTGTTCTCTTCGACGTCTGGATAGTGAATGATTGACATTTGACCTTGTACAGGCATTTTATACCCCTGGAAAAGGGCACAACTCGCGACCCTTCAAACGGGTATTTGTGCACTTTTTTTTCGAAACGCTCTGATTCACAAGCCATTACGTTTTGTTTAAATTAAACATTATTAATTTAAAACACATTAAACGTGCTTTTAATTGATACTAATATTAATTATGTAACATAATTTCGCTAAGGTCTAGATTAGCTTGAATCTGATTTTCGCGGAGGGGCGATATTTTTGACGCCGAGTGTAGATAACGATAAACAGAAAAATAACAAATAAACACATTCGAATATCTGCATAAATAGATACTGAAATACAGTTAGGTGCTAAATTGAGTCAATATTAGCACCATAGTACAATGTTAATAAGTCGATGACAATCAAAGCTATTTTTAAATGCTTAATACAGAATAGTTTTCCTTCAAGTTAACTACAAAACTGCTGTATAAATGTTTTTATTGGCATTTATAGTTTTTTTAGTAATTTTGAACCAAAAACTGTAAAAAAAACAATTTATTTTTTTATACTAGTAATTTAGTTTTCTCTAAGCCAACCCCAAATAAGAAAACTATATAAATAGAGAACCCCATTGTCTTTAAAATTAGGTATCAACTGCTTGAATCAGGGACGTAGTTTTCTAGTTATTGCAGTATTTTAATCCGCTACAATAGTGAACTAACAACCAGTTTGTATAGCTAATTTGTCTCGGTGCAAAAGTGAACCGTGCACCGAACTAATGTCGCTAATAACTGCTACCAAAAATACACGGTGGGAACGAGTAACCCGCCAAATTTTAACCATCGATTCTAGAGCCTATTTGGAGTATATAATGTGGTGTAACATGTAGTCCTATAATGCATAATTTCCGAGTTTTTTTTTTAAAAACACAATTCCATAGTTCATTTAATTTGAACTTTGTCATCTATAACCTAAAGCATTATTTACTAAGAAATTGATTAAATTAATTTATGTTGTACGTCGAAGATTTTGCTACTTACAACATGATGATCTATCTAGTAAATAATGTAATAATAATGGTTAAGGTGACAGAGTTCAAATTAAATTAAGTATGGAAATGTTTTTTAAATAATAATAATTTCGGAAATTATGCTTTATTGGACTTCATGTTATACCACATTATATACTCCAAATAGGCTCTAGAATCGATGGTTAAAATTTGGCGGGTTACTCGTTCCCACCCTGTTTGTCTGATTTCAATAATTTCCTACTCATTTTAAAAAAGGCTAAAGTTCTTTAATATCATCTGGGTCCTTATTTAGGGTTGCTATAGAGAGAATTAAAATATTAGACGAATAAAAAAGTTAAATTTAACAATGTTTACGTTAAAATGACTTAACCATTTAACGCATAGCATGTCGAAAGTGAAACGCTGCCTTTTAATTACATTTCCAAATTTGAATTTTGACAAAGCTACCAATCTTACTGCATAAATTATAAACTAAAAAAGTATGCTTGCAAATGAACTTTAAAGATATTGCATCGTTTTTCTTATTTTTTGATTTATTACAGTTCAAATCATCAAAAGGACCCATTTAAAAATATAAAACATGCATGAAGCAATACAACGTGTTACAAAATAATCCGTAAAAAAGAAATTAAAAAAGTAGTGTCGAGTCGACCCTTACTAAATAACGTCAGTTCAGTATCTTAGGTATACAGTATACTAGGGTTGACACTACTTTCGTAATTTCTTTTTTACGGATTTGTTTGTAACACGTTGTATATCGTCGTCTTACTTACTCAAACTCATATCTGCATATTTTATTGCCGTTGGTAAACTTATTGCCTCTAAGTATTTCTGAACGAAAATGAAATTACCAACTGCAAAAAAAATATGCAGATATGAGTTTGAGTTAGTAAGACGACGATATGGCTTCCTATGCGATAAGGGGTTAAAAACTGTAAATGACAGGTAAATCACATGGTAGGCGGATTTGTAGCCAATTGTAAGGAGTACTTAGCCCTCGTATGCTTTAGGCACGGATCCGTGCTCAAAATTTGGATATCTTTTTGTATTTCTTTTAAACTTAATTTTATGGACTATATCGTAATCAGAAGAGACTAGAACTTGGTACTTTTTTGACTTCCCGCATACGAGGGGTTAATTATCATCAACTTATTCACATTCTACTAAGGTGCTAATATGGAGTCAGTTTTGCCCCTACCTGTATACTAGTAACATAGTGATAAAGTAATACAGTAATAAGTAGCTCACCGGGCTCCCGGTACTGCGCGTATCGCGACTCCCAGGCGTCGAACAGCCGGTTGTAGTAGCGCGGGCCGGCCAGGTAGTTGAGGTAGCGGTGCGTGTCGCGCGTGGGGAAGATGCGCTCCATGTCGCCCGCCTGCGACAGCTCGTCCTCCGCCTGGATCAGGTGGCGCACGTCGTCCGGCGTCAGCGTCGACAGGATGTCCCGCAGGTACTGCAACCACGGAAGGCGAACTATAACTGTGCAGTGGTGCGGATGACGTGGGGTCATCTTGACAGCACGTTGGCCTAGTTGGGAGTAGTGACCCTGCCTCCGAAGCCGGCGGTCCCGGGTTCAAATCCCGGTTAGGGCTGATATTTGTGTGATGAGCACGAGTATTTGTTCCTGAATCTTGGATGTTTTCTATGTATTTCTCTATATATGTAAGTATGTTTATCGCTGTCTAGTACCCATAGTACAAGCCTAGAGCTTAGTTTGGGACTAGGTCAATTTGTGTGACATTGTCTCGTGATTTATCTTGGCTAATGCTTTGCCCGTGTGGTTGCCGGGTTAGAATAGTGCCACTCCATGTCTTCCCGTGGATGTAGGGGGCTTGTAATACTTGTTAGACGATGGGCTTACAACCTGTCACTAATACACTGATAAACATCTTAGCCTGTTTGTACAAAATGTTGTTACAGAATTACCAACGACTCTTTCTGGGAATGAAGGCGTGATAGTATGTATGTATGATCTTGGATACCTAAGTTCACATGAACGCGGTTGGCTCAACACGCGGTATGATATTGTAAAACATCAATATTATTGTGTGGTCCATACCAACCGACTTGTCATATTTAGTAAACACTTTTACAACCTCAAAATGCATCGTATTTGGCTAAAACGGCCGTTTTTGATGAAAAAGCAACTAGAGCCCAATTTTGCACACTATTTTCCTGATTTTACATCGAGGATGGTTTTTTTATAGCAAAATTTTAATTGGAAGCCCAAAGAGAGCATTTTGAGGCTATAAAAGTGTTTACTAAATAAGACAAGTCAAATGGTACGGAGGGTTTCAGGGAGCCACGAAAAAGGAGGGATATTTATTGATTACAAGAAAATTGCCACCACCGCATCCATTCTCCCTGAATATTCACGCTAGACTGCGGCGCGTAAGCCGCCGCTATCTAAACAGTTGAATCGCGCGACTTCGCTCGTTCATGTGAACTTAGCCTAAAAGACTCATAGCGATCGCGGACGCAATAGGGAAAAATTAATGATTTATGCGTGTATGGACTATAAGGAAATATGGCGATGTATAAAAATGGCCACTTGAATAATTTCGTCCCTGTATAATTTTGACAAAGACAATGTCCACATGTATATTAGACGACATATAAAGATGTTGCGACAATAGACTAAAAGAAAATATGACGATGTATAAAAATACTTGGATAGTAGTCATTTTTATATTACGACTTTATAAGACTTAAACCTTTTGAAGTATTGGCTTTCTAATACTCAGACAAATTTATATTTTAAAGGTAGACATTTTTATACATCGCCATATTTCCTTACAGTCCATACACGCATAAATCAAATTAATAAACAACAGAATCGAGTTTCATTGAAATCTAAAAAAAGCCTTTAAAACGCAACACACTAAATTTTGACCCGTTTAATAGAAATCAAATATTGTTAACATTTTCAAACTTCTTCAACTGTTTTTTCAGTATCCTCAATGTATTAACGTAATAGTTAAATTCAATGATATTGGTTTAAACATATCAATTTCTCAAATAACTGCAAATTTCTTTATAAGGTCCTTATATTTAAAACATGGAACAACAGCTGTCACATCATTCCTGTTTTGGAGTGTTTTTGTAGAAGGTCTGAACTATGACTACCTTATGAAAAAATAAAACGACAAATGTTTCGCGTATACAGGGCCCCTATTCTACTGCGTTATAACGATATAGCTTTTGACGTGTTTTAGTATCGTTTATGACTACATAAATAAATGTGTCCTACTCAAACTAGTAGTTAGCTAGACGTTATCTTTCACACATACGGAGAATAATGTAGTCTCAAGTGTCCCCTGTTTTCTAAGGGTTTCTTTAAAAGCAATCTGTTTGCTAACAGTTAGTACTCCTGTTTACCCCGTATCGATCGCACAGTTTTGTTGAGAACACGCCTCTCCTAGTAAATAATATAATAAATGATTATTTTCATTTATAAACCAATCTCTTATTTATGACTCGTACCGCCATTACTGCAAAAAACATAAGAGTTATCAAAACGGAAACACTTAACCTTTTCAACGCCATTGACGGATAATATGTCCGTCATGGTTGACAGCGCAAAATAGACCTGAGTGCCTATGAGGCAAAGTTGACATTCGCTCTGGTTTTGTATTTGACAAAGCGATATTGTTTTTACCGTGTAGAATCTCGGCCGGTAAGAAAAAAATATATGCATGTTCCCTATCACCGCGGTGCAGTCATGACTAGTTAAGAGATAAGATAATGACAACACAATACTACCCCTTTCAACTGAAGGGGCAGAATTTAATGTCGTGAAGCCCATCATAGTACAAACAGAGAGATTTCTGTAAGTGGGAATTTGAATCTAGCTTCAAAGAAATAAAGTTCAATTCAATTTGCTCTTTAACGTCACATTCAATTTTGAAACAAATAAAAAATATCTTTATACCCATTAAAATATAGTTTAAACTTCATTGCCTTGGTTCTGTACCCTCTCACAGCACATCGGGACATACGAAGTTAAATCAAGCCCTATGTAAAAACCATACTAAGACCAACCACAAAAAAAATATTAATAACTCACCATATCTCTTTCTTCCATATTCGTATAAATTATGTGCTTATCTCTTTCTTCTTTAGATAAATACACTGTATACAATCTGCTGTCGTATGGAAGTCCGGACTGAAAGAAAATATTTAACAATTAAAAACAGGTTAACTTCAGGCTATAAAACACAATAAAATTTGTTTTGTGACGAGATTATAACCATTATAAAACACTACTTATATCAATGCAAAAATAGGCGTGTAGGTGTGAAAATACTGATATAATATTTAACTAGCGTTGCTCGTGTCTCCAATTTATCATGTGTTTAGGTCAGTGTTGTAAACTTTTGAACGCCTTACATCAAATACAAAATGTGTCACTCACACGCCAAACATGTTTGCCATACTGTGCACAATACGACCTTAACTTATACAAAACAAAGACTCTTTTGATCTTTAATTTTGGCTGTGGCTGACGTGGCATCAGTGACGCAACTATCTGTTGTCGGTTGTAGCCGACTGTGGCGTTAAAAGGTCGAGAGCTATACCTGGGTCATACTAGAAAATCCATGTGATAGCTCATTTAAACAAATAATACACTCTAAGTTTGACTTTTATAAACACTAGAGGTGAGACGTACTAGGCAAAATGCGTACTGAGTCTTCCTAGTACGCGTCCCCATAAATACTAGTGCCACCCCAGTTCTTACGAGTACGCTATTCAATGAGGAAAACGGGCCATTTTAGTATGCGTCTGTCTTGGAAGTACAAGTAATAATATAAAGTCACAGCAAGTACAGACCGTACTTGATCGAGACCTGTCTCGGCGCCTAAAGCGAGTTGACACTGTAAGTCGCCGTACTCCTAAATATGCTAAAATGCGGCCGCGTGGGAACGCGTACGTACGAGTACATGATAACACCTGTTCCAAAAACTTATTCCAGTAAATACGTCTCACCTCTAATAAACACAACTACGTGCCTATTTCTAATCTAATTCTAATTTTAATTTATAATTTCACTCCTGTTAAGATGTATTTCTTCAATGTCAAGTTATTTATGGACACGCCCATGTACAGTCAAGGAATTTGATTCGCGTACCATCTTAAGTCTAAATTGCTGATGACAATCGATGATACTAAGGGTTATCTTTCTTTGCAACGCTAACATGACGTTTGTGCCGCAGTACGACATGTTTATTTACCGAGCTTTTCCGAGTTCACGTCACAGTGTGACATCTTTCGAAAATTTGGCATGGCATATGACAAAGACAGTAGTAGCATTTCTTTCTTACCACAATCGAATATAGCCGACTTTGTCCGATTAGCTGTTACTACCAGCAACGGATAAATAGGTTAACCATGACGTCCATGACGAACGTTATTGGCTGTTGCTATGGGTGATTTCACAATATTAGCTAACGCTTCTGACATGTTGTCGTATTGTCAACATTACGGTAGCTCTTATCACTTGACAGTCCCTCGACGTTTACTGTATAACAACGTCAACAATTTTGGACTAGCCTCAGAACTTTCCCGTAATAAATTGACGTTTGACAACTTAATAAATATTTAATGACCAATAATACTAAAAAGCTATAGGCTATATAGTAAAAATCAGAATTTTTATTCATAACATTTAATATCTAGTATAAGCACCTCCACTTTCAGACACAGCTAGGAGGCGGGCCGGCATTGATTCTACTATCTTACTACAAATGTCTGAATGACGCAACGATTCCCATACTTCGTGACAATGTTCTTCCAAGGCTTGTTTCGTTCTTTCTTGCCCATTTTCCCACCTTTGCACCATGATGCCCCATATATTTTCTATGGGATTTAAATCGGGAGATTTACTGGGCCAAGGAATTTCAATTATGTCGGGATGTTGGCGAAACCAATTTTTGGTGACCCTTGCCTTATGTGTTGGACAATTATCGTGAACGAAGTGTATATTCGGAACTTCTTCCTGTGGATAAACGCATCGCACAGTAGGAAACATGATTGTATCCATTGCCTCTACATAATCTATAGCTTTAGCTCGCGAAGGCAACTGGGCAAGCTCGCCGACACCCGCAGAAGATATCCACCCCCACATATTTACACTTATACGGCCTGACGCTCGGTTTGGGACTACATGTTTTTCTGCATACCGCGTCCTGTCATATCTCCATAAACTCAAACGTCCGTCTTGGGAAGAACGAAAGGTTTTTTCATCTGTGAATATCACAGTGCTCCAGTCAAAATTTTGGTATCTGCGTGCAAAATTAGCTCTTGCAGTTTTGTTTGCTTCAGTCAATGCGACTTTTTTCGCGTATCGCCTATGGTGAATTCCGATACCGTGAAGATAATTTCGAACTGTGCGTAAGACAACGTCAAACCGATCAGCAAAATATCTAGTTGGCGTGAAAGGATGTTCTTCATAACGTTGCCGAATCTCCATAATTTGTTCAGCCGTCAGTCGCTGTGAACCGTGGTTAAAACGGCGGCGGTCTTCTGTATGGCCTTCTTCTCCGTATCGAGTGATCCATAGTCTTACAGTTGTTCGGGATATATTTAATGACCGAGCTATATCGTGAATGCTGCGTCCCTGCTCATGCAATGTAATTATTTGGCTTCTTCGTTCTGCATAGTTAACTCGATGCATTTTCAAAGTTTGACATTTAAATTTGACTATGTCACCAATTTGATGTCTCGGAAGATTTTTTTTTTCTATTTAAAATACGAAACTACAAATAGGTTCTTATTCAGAGTAGACAGATCGAGAACGTGAAATAAATCTAGTGGTGCATATCTAAGGTTAAAGTTTGCAGACTTTTCACCCGAACATGCGTCATTTTAATTATGCAAAACACTTTTGCTTGCTGAAGCGAAAATAAACATTAAGACATGTCTATCTTTCAAGCAATAAATCAGCGAAACGGTACGCGAATCAAATTCCTTGACTGTACTTATTAGAGAAATAATTCCTTGGATATCACACGCAAGAACAATTGTTGGGCAAGAGTATTTTTTCTTGTGGACTAAACAGAAGCACTGGGGTTGTCTGCACGCGCTGATTTCGACGGTATTGTCGTCTCAAGATGCGTCTAAAATGTCAGCTTTCTATGGCTTGACATATACTTTGAAGTATCTTACAATGGGCATCTCGTTGGAGACGAGTCTATTAATACGGCCCTAAATGTCCTATCCCTAGCTACAAGACAGAGAGGAGAGACCGAGTTTGTGCACTGACCAGGCGTGGAGGCTTCTCTTCGGAGGTCGTCTCGTTCGACTTGAGCGGGACCTGGAACTATGCGAGGGTCAGTACGCAACTCACGTAGTCCCTACGATGGGTATAAAACCCTAATAGCAAATTTTCTCGCGTCTTTTTAAACTTTACTAGTTAGACACCCTACCTGGTAATTCGTAAAAGAGTGTTTAGTAACTGTCTTATGACCAGTGGGCCTAGTCAAGTGGCGAACGTTAAGTATTGCGGAGATCATGAAGGCTGCCTTTCGATTGCGTCGGTCGCCTCTGGAATTCCATGCATTTTGATGACTTTTCATTTGATTGACAGTTCAAATGGTTTTTATGGTATGGATAAGGCAAACAAGAACAGGCCATTTCATTGGAGTGGATTTTAAAGCCATTTACATTTTTAATACTGCAATCTCAAGACTGCTATCTGAAGACATTACCAACCCTGAGGACTATGATGGAAATATATTAGGTTACTTTTTCCAGCTGTGATCACTCACCAGGACTTCTCCTTCGAGAGCGCCTCGAGGTTGACCTTGAGCGGCACCTGGATATGTTACACTACACGTGATCCTAGCCTGTCACCGGCTGCGGGAACTTACCAGGCGGTTGGGCTTCTCCTTGGACAGTGCCTCGAGGTTGACCTTGAGCGGCACCTGGAACTGGGCGATGTTGAGCACGCAGCTCACCAGCGGGCCCTTCACGTGGATGTCCAGCGGCGACGCGCTGTGCAGGCTCGGGGAGATGTTCACCTGCAATAAGTGATATGATGTGGTTTTTGTAATATAATAAAAAAAACATCATTTATCGTATTCATTTATTAGCAACCTCGATGGGCCAACTATTTTCCATTGAAAAGTTGCTATGGCCACCTTCCATCTCCATCAACATACTAGCTCAATGCTACCATGCCTACTCTCCAGAGTAGATGGTCTTGATGGATTCCCACAGAGCGTTTTCATCTATTCATCGAACTCATAGGCCTTCTAGGCGCCAAAGTTTTTGGTCTTACGCTTCAATTATCTAGCTCTTTCCCGATAACCTCACCAGATTATCAAACCATCGAACAGGTGGTCTTCCAACTGACCGCTTCCCTTGCTTTAGCCACAACGCTTAGCTAACAAAATGTTCTAGACTTTCGTGCGACGGCGATTTTCCTCGTTCAGTATGCCGAATTTACAAGTAATATACCTAACATAGCACACTACATAGTTAATACCACTAATTTCTGCTTATTGTACCCAAAGAGCATCTCCAATTCGGCATCGTTAGTGAGGATAGACAGAACTGTATATTTATTATATTGTACATTGGCTTCCGTCTGGTTGCCGGGTTAGAATAGTGCCACTCCGTGTCTTCCCGCGGATGTCGTTAGGCGAGATGGGTTTGCTACCTGGCACTCATACAAATTAAGGTCTGTGGGATTCTTGAATGAAAAACTTGAGATTTCTAGTTAGTATTTTATTTAAAGACAAATTGCACAGCAAGAACACCATGGAAAAAATAGCGAACGAAACTCGCGTTGATGGTGGCGCCAACTAGTGGCAAGAATAATAAACCAAAAGTTAGTTCGAGTGTTAGTATTAAACTTTACTATTTAATACTCCCACTAAAAGTTTAACATTAAAAGTAATTAAATGTTTGTTAACACTTGGTTAAAACATTTCTTCACATAAAGAAAACTAACAGTACAAGATATGACTTCTTAGATAAGCAAAAACCTGAGCAGGCAAGGCTTTAGTTAAAATATCTGCTAATTGAATTTTACTTGGTACATACTGTATTTTAATTAAGCCCAATTCTACCTTTTCCCTAATGAAATTATATTTAACATCTATATGTTTAGTTCTTTTGTGATAAGCAGGATTGTTAAGTAATTTAATAGCACTCTGATTATCCACACATAGTGTTATACATTTATAGTTTTCACCTAACTCTGACAATAATTGCTTCAACCACAATATTTCCTTAGCCGATTCACAAGCAGCCACAAATTCTGCTTCAGTAGTGGAGAGGGCAATGGTCTTTTGTTTTTGACTGCACCAAGTGATTGGTCCTCCATTCATTTGGAAGATATAACCTGTAGTTGACTTACGAGTATCTAAATCACTTGCAAAATCAGAATCAGAATATCCGATGAGATCACTGCTTTCTCCATATTTTATAAAAAAATCTTTAGTGTTTATTAAGTATCTTATTACACGTTTAACAGCATTTATATGCTGCTGGCTAGGATTATTTACATATCTGCTCAATACATTTACAACATAAGATATATCAGGCCTTGAAACAGAGCACAAAAATAATAAAGAGCCTATAGCTTCTCTGTATGGAAACTCTGTAATGTTTTCATCTACATTCTTTGATATAACAACATTTACATCTGCAGGAGTACTTACTGGATTTGCATTATGCATTGAAAACTTTTCAATTATTTGCCTGATGTAATCACTCTGACGTATACATATGCAATTGTTTGATCTCTCTATTTCCATGCCCACAAAATAAGTTAAATTTAACTCTTTAATTTTAAATTCTTGTTTCAGGTATTCTATTATTTCTTTTATAATTAGTTTGCTTTCAGATACTACCAGGGCATCATCAACATAGATTATTAAGATAACTCTAACTTGCTTAAAAATACCTATATAAATACAGCTATCACCTTGAGATTGTATGAATCCATACTTCTTTAAAAATTCAGTGAATCTTTTATTCCAACATCTGGATGCCTGTTTTAGGCCATATAATGACTTATTTAGTTTTAAAATATTATTACTTTTTACCTGCACACCCTCAGGTATATCTATATAAATATCCTCTTGAAGGTAACCATTTAGAAAAGCGGTTTTAACATCAAATTGTTTGATTTCTAAGTTATACTTTGCTGCAAGAGAAAGAATAATTCTTATAGAGTCATACCTGGTGGTGGGCGAAAAAATCTCTTGATAATCAATCCCTTTAATTTGACTAAAACCGCGTGCACACAGACGAGCTTTACAACGTGTAACTTGACCATTTTCATCCTTCTTGATAGCAAACACCCACTTAGTAGTAAGGGTTCGTTGACCTTTGTTCTCAACTATGGACCAAGTTTTATTTTCTTCTAGAGCCATCAGCTCTTCCTGTATTGCTTTAGACCATTCCTTCTTGTGTGGACTTTTCATTGCTTCTTCATATGTTTGTGGCAATGATAACTCGACAAGATTCACCTCAAAATGTCTATTCCTTCGTGATCTCAAATTTATATAACAAGGACGTGTATCCTCTATTTCTTCAGATGGCTCATAAGATGGATCATCACTGTTACAACTCTGCATGCTGTCTTCATTATCTGTTGATGGGCTTTCTATTAGTGTGACATCTTCCACACTTATCTCTTCCAGTTCTCGGCTAATTTCATCATTTACAGTTTCTTCATCAAGAACAAATAATTGGACGGTATTTTTTTTCTATATTTGGAACTTCATTTTCATCAAATATGACATTTCTGGATATTTTAATTTGATTTTTACTAACATTATACATTCTGTAATTAGTATTATCATATCCCACAAGTATCATTTTCTCACTCTTTTTATCTAGCTTAGTTCTTAACTGATCCGGAATATGAACATATCCAGTACTGCCAAATACTTTTACATGACCCAATTGTGGTTTTATTCCATTCCATAGCTCAAAAGCTGTCTTATTTGGGGTCTGGCTTGAAGGTGTTCTATTTAAAATATAAACGGCACAATTCACAGCTTCAGCCCACAAATTCAATGGGACATCTCTTGCATATAACATGGAGCGAGCACTCTCCACAATTGTCCGCAGCTCCCTCTCTGCACGTTCATTTTGTTCTGGTGTGTAAGGAGCCGTAAGCTCATGAATTATGCCTTCTTTGTCCATATACTCCTTGCAAGCTTTATTAACAAACTCTCCTCCATTATCTGTATAAAGAATTCTTACATTATGGCCATATTTCGTCTTGACAATAGCATTGTATTTCTTAAAAAAATCCAAAACATCACTTTTATTTTTCATAAAATATACATGCCTGTAGCTTGTAGCAGCATCTTTGAATAATACAAAATATCGGAGACCTTGAACTGACATGTGACTCATAGGTCCGCAGACATCACTGTATACTAAGTCCCCAGGCTGTAGTTCTCCCCGAACTGATTTGTGAAACGGAAACCGACTTTGCTTTCCATATGCACATGCTTCACAAACAAAATCACTTTCATTATTGTCAATATTTAACCCTTCAACAACACTGTTAGCACTCATATTCTGTATTTGTTTAAGGTTAATATGTCCTAATCTTTCATGCCACTTTTTAATGTCACTTTGCACCACATTACAAGAGTCTGGAATCACCGTTTCTATTTTTAACTTATACAAGTTATTGTCTGTAATTTTTGCACTCATTACTACTTCATCCTCTTTGTATATTAAAGCGTCTGGATGTTTTTTAATAATAGTGTACCCTTTTCGAACAATTACTCCTTCAGAAAACAGGTTTCTTCTTAAACTAGGAACATACAAAACTCCTTGTAGCATGCTGTACTCCCACTGTTCATCAACCATCCTCTTTATCATAATTTTTCCTATACCACAGACTTCTACAGACTGCTTATTTCCTAATGACAATGACTTTTGATTGCATTGTATCAGTTCTTCAAAAAAGTCTTTTCTAAATGTCATGTGTGCAGATGCACCACTGTCCAAGATCCAGGTATTCTCTTCAACTTCACTTAAGTTAGTTTCCACATTAAATGCCAACATTGTTTTTTCTTTACTTGGTTTTTTGGTTGCCTTCCTTGGAGCACGACACTCTTTTGAGAAATGACCACGCTTCCCACAGTTATAACATTCAAACCTATGCTTAGATGCATTGTTATTAATTTGACTTGAACTACTACCACTTGCCTCGTTCTGCTTCTTCTGTTTTGTATTTGCAACCAGGAGGGCCGTTTCTTGTTCTTCTTCACATGTAATACTGGCCTCCTCATCTAACAGACGGGCAGTTAAATTTATAAGAGTCTGGTGTTTAGAATCTAATGACATCCATGCTTGACGTAATGATCTATACTTGGCAGGCAAAGTTCCTAAAATTTTTGTTATGATGGCCAAGTCACTAACACTCTCACCACTATCTTTTAGCTGTTGAGCCAAGTTTTCTACTTTTGAGATGTGTTGTGCTACGCTGTCACTTGAAGACATTTTGTACTGGTAAAACCTTTCATGAACCAACATTTTATTCAATTCGCTTTTCTGTTCAAATATTGATTCAAGTTTTGACATTATTTCATTAGCGGTTTCACAGTTTTCTATAAGTGTAATTTGCTTGAGATCCATCGAAGAGGTTATAATGAACATTGCCATGCCGTCCTTTTTTAACCAGTCATCCGAATCGGTTGCTGGTTTAGGTTTGGAAATATCGATCCCATTAGCTTTTAAGGCACATTTGATTTGGAATTTCCATTGCCTAAAGTTGTTTCCATCAAATTTTTCCACATTCATTGATCGTAACGACTGCATTTTTTTTTTAGGTTAGGCGGTTGATAATTTTCCGATACCGAAATTAATTTTTTCTTTGCCGTTTTCTTCTGTTCTCTAAGTTTCAGAGTCTCCTGGGCCCATAACCAATTAAGGTTTGTGGGATTCTTGAATGAAAAACTTGAGATTTCTAGTTAGTATTTTATTTAAAGACAAATTGCACAGCAAGAACACCATGGAAAAAATAGCGAACGAAACTCGCGTTGATGGTGGCGCCAACTAGTGGCAAGAATAATAAACCAAAAGTTAGTTCGAGTGTTAGTATTAAACTTTACTATTTAATAATACACTGGTTTGAGCAATATTATGGTTACAGAATTTTCAAGAAGTCTTCTCAGAGTTGTTGGTATTTCTGTGACTCTGCCTACCACACTTTGGGAATAAAGTCGTGATGTTATGTATGTATGTATGTACATTGAAAGACTTACTTCCAACAGCCAAGGCTTTAGATCCTCGTCCAACAGCACATCAATCCCAAACAGCTCGTAGCAGTTGTACCGCGACGTTATGTTGGCCTTGGTGAGCGAGCTGATGCTGGCCTCTCCAGAGATGATGGTCTTCACCACCAGGTCTTTCATTGACTCCCAAAGGGCGTCCGTGTCCACGTTCTTCTCGCCTCGAAGGTATTGGAACAGGGTTTGGAGTGTCCTGGGGATACAATGCAAAAGATTAATCCTTTGAAAGTCACGTCACAGATTTTACTCAACATACACATCGGTCGGTTGATAATCTGTTTGGCCGCTTACTTCTGAACTAGGCAACGTAAAATGAGGCGATTTTCGAAATCATTTAGAAAAAATATTTCGAAAGGGTTGTAATATTATGTATGTCTGTATATAAACTCAGTATTGCACAAACAGAAAATAAAATAAAAACAAAACAGAAACACAAAAGGTATATATAAAGGCGAACTTATCTCTTTAAAGGATCTCTTCCAGTATAATCTAATATGTACACTAGCCCTCGGTTTGCTTCGGCCTATGTATTTTTTTTGTAACAACCGTACAAAAACCAAACAAAGAAACCTTCCGTGACACATTATTTAACTGATGGTGAAAACCGCATGAAAATCCGTACAGTAATTTTTGAGATCATCGCGAATATACATATCTACAGACAGGGGACTTAGTTTTATAATATGTAGTAGGTAATTCTGATTTAAAACTCAAATGAACCGAAACGAAAGCGAAGCGAGGGCGAGTCGGTCCCTGACTTAGCAGAATACTAGTAACGTTTATTACTAGAGAGCGGATTTCAAGTAGCAAATACAAGTTTAATATGGATATGACTAGTGCGATTGATTAGATAGATATATAGATAGGTAGATTTATTAGATATCATGTTGTTTATTTGGTCATACAGTAATCTTACTACTTACTTACCTACCGCAATGCAATCGAATAAATAATTAAATTCAATAAATGTTATTCTTGCAACAAACTATATGTAAAGAAAAATATTTTATTCTAATTAAAAGATCATCCTTTGTGTCGATACATGACCTTCGTACAGTTGATATGAAAAATAAATACTTACTTGTATTAGTCTTAACCATATTAAACTTGTAATCTTTATTTCAAATCTGCTCTCTATTTAATACTGATCATATTTTCCATAATGGCTCACTGCAATCAATCCTATACAGATAAACTGATAGTGACCAGCCACCATAAAGGAGAAGCATTACTAAATATTGTAGCAATGGCTAGTGACTGACCACTTGTGCCCCTCCGTCGCTGCGAAGTCCTCGTTGGGCGTATAATTCTTGGACAGCCGGTTGATGGAGTAGTTGGTGAGGTGCATGTAGCGGTCGTTCAGCGACGTGAGCTCGTCGTTGTACTTCACTGGAACCAACATAATACTCAAGTTAATGCGGTTGGTAAAATAAGTAACATGTATACATTCTTATAAGTATTACAAATAACACACATTATGAAACGATTACATTACATTTACTTTTACAGTAGAAGCGGTAGGCAATGAGACGCATGTGGCTGCCTTCCCCAGTTTTCCCTTTCAGACCACAACAGCTTGGCAGCTCCAGTGGTACGATGGTAACCAGACAGTACCTTGACTCGTTCGTGATGATTCTAAGCCTTACCTGAAGCAAACCTCGCGAGGCCGTCCTTGAACAAGTATATCCTGAGCGGGTGCACCGAGGTGACCAGCACGTACAGCCGCATGTCGAACTTGCTCCCGTTGATGAGGTACGGCTTCGAGACGTAGCGCTGTACTACCACGGGCCGCTTCTTGGGGATTTGTGTCCAGCGGGAGACCACTTTGATTCCCGTGCCGCGGGCCGATGCTGGCTGTAGGCGGAATCACGTTTTGGTTTGTGAATAACAAGTTTGCGGTAATTAAGAGTTAGTTTAATAATTTAATTAGTGTGAATGTCAATTATACATTCGACTGTTCGATATAATTAAAATCTAAATATTATTGATAAATTGATATCATGGGAGAGTCTATCTGAGAGTGCCCTCTTTCGTAAAGTTATCTCTACTCTTGTATACGAATGTAACATGATTATTATCAATGCTTTTGAAGTTGAATTAAAAAAAAACGCGGTTACAAAAGATATTTTTTCAATTTGTCATAGTTCTTCTGTTGATTATTATAAATATAAATTGTATATTTTTAAACTCACCGGTTTAATAATCCACTTTTCATTATTAGCAGCATATCTATCCCAATCATGCTTCAGCAATTTAATGTCATGCGGCAGGACATAAGACTTCGGCATAATACCAAACTCTTTTTTCCCATATTTCACTACTAACTTCTGCAGATTCCTCCACAGACGGTCCTTGCGCCCGATCTGGAACGTGCCCGGGAAATGGTTCATTTTTTGCCCGTCTTTGATGGCTCTAAACATGAGCGATTTCATATGTTTCCCCCAAATGCCGATCCAGTCAACGGTTTCTTCTTGGGGACATTCGGCGGTGTCACATTCACTCTTCACTATTCTGAAGCCGGAGTTGGTGAGCGTTTTCTTGACGACTATAGGGGTTATTGTGGTCATTTTCCACTTGAGGTGCTTCTGAATGGCGATAGGTACCTTTTGATTAGCCGGCTCATCGTGGCCGACGAATTTTAAATAGGGAGGCACCCGAGGAAACAGGGACTGGCGAAGACAGTGGGATATTGAATCAGGTAGGTTGAGAATCGTATCTGAAAAAAAAGAAGACCATTTCAGTTAGCGTATAAAGACATAATCTCTTCTCAGTAATAGCTTGGCCGTGTGATATCGTGAGACACTGTTTTTGGGAGGTTTAGTTGCCGGGTTAGAATAGTGCCATTCCATGTCTTCCCGTGGATGTCGTAAGAGGCGACTAAGGGAATAAGGGTTTCTAGTACTGTTAGGCGATGGGTTTGCAACCTGTCACTAATACACTGGTAAAAATCTTAGCCTGGGCTGGGATTCTGCACGGTAATAGCGATATCGTATTTGTCGTGTTTCCGTATTGTCAACGTTTTGATAGCTCTTATGTCATTTACAATAATGGCGACTGTGACATAAACGATTCTAAAACACGTCAAACGCCATATCGTTGTAACGCTGTAGAATAGAGGCCCTGTTTATGCAAAATGTGTTTACAGAATTACCAACAACTATTTTTGTAGTTGTTGGTATTTCTGTAGCTCTGCCTACCCCACTATGGGAATGAAGGCGTGATAGTATGTATGTATGTAGAGGTTTCACATTGTACAAGCTCCGTGAAGTTAAGCGTCCACACGTATCCTAATTCCTCGCAAATTTTGACCTGAATAGAGCTCATCTTTACTCTCTCCGAGGGATGCGTTGAATAACCAATAAGCTAAATAAAAGAGTACGCAAATAATAAAATTGATAATTTATACAATAACTTATTTAACTAAGTTCAATCGTGGATCAAAATCAACTGCTACATAATTAAGAGATAACATGTCACTAATAATGAGTGAAAATACAAATTGAACACCACGGAAACTGCAAGTCACGCGACCCGAATATTGAGATGATGGGAATTTAATGTACGCGGCATAGTAACTTCCCATACGTTTCTTAAATCGATATCGGTAATAAGTTTATGAAAGCTGCTAGACTCTAACAAATCAGTCTTACCGGCAAGTGATAAAATGTACGTATGGTAATAAAATAAAAGATATGATAGTTTTCTGAGGCTATTTTGTTAGTTTTGTGTGTGTTTTTAAATGAAATTTGGTAACTATTAAACTGTGCTCAATCGAGTGTTTTGAGAATAAAGAAGTGAATGTTTTGTTACACTTATTTGTTTACTTATTGTGGCATCCCAGAAAAGTAGAATAATAGTATGGAGCCTATAGTGCACATCCTACCTTTTTGTTATGAACTTATGACTGGTAGCATCATAGTAACGCTTACTTCTTTCTTTTTATTAAATAATGGGATGCAGTCAAGTCATTGGACAGACTACCTCTGAACAAAACTCAGAGGAGTGATGAATCAAACTTTACCTTTCTAAAATAAAATGATCGAATGACCAACCTGTTTACTACACTATTTTAAAACACTAATTGGATCAAACATCAAGTCTAACTCGCTACAAGACGCTAATCGGATAAGAAGGTCGAACCTTTGTGGATCGAAACGACTTTGAAAGGATTCGTCGTGTGCAGGGCAGCCATAAACGATTGTTCAGAGCTCTGAGATGTTGTTTTCTCTGTAAACAATATCATATGTTACGCACCGTACCTAATCTAAAAAATACTGGGGTAAATCAAAAGGTATTCAGTAGTACAGTCACAACAGGGGATTATTCAGGCCGTGTAATGCAAACCAGATTTAGTCGTTTATACTCGTGTGAGGTCAGGCGGGGCTATTCCGACTGAGGGGTAAAAGCGTCATATTTTTTTTCACTATATGTTGTCGGTCTAGATGTGACACCTCGTAACTAACATTTTTTAATACTTTTTTTTTTTTTTTGTTAAGTAGAAGGCATACAAGCACTCAGGCCACCTGATGGTAAGTGAATCTGAGACCCATAGACATTTGAATTCTCAAGACTATAATCCTAAGACCTCAAATGCGTTGCCAACCCTGAGGACTAAGATGGAATGCCTCTATGCTAGTAATTTCACCGGTTGTCTTATCCCCACACGGGAACACAACAATGCGAACATTGTTGCTTGGCGGCAGGTTAATGGATAAGATGGTGGTAGCTATCCGGTCGGACCCTGCACAGGGTCCTACCACCACAAAACGAATTATTACCAACGTCGGTGATAATTCGACTGGTGTCACCTGGTAAGATTACTAGTGATAGCAGTGACAACACAATTGATATTACTACCAACATCAACAGCAACACACAACTTTGTTAATGTGGAAACTCATAAGTTTTCAAAGCAGTTTATTGTCTCTCCTGAAAAGTTTTTCAATTTCCATATACCCCTCTTCACATCTAGACCGACGGTGTATACGTTTGACCAATCTACGTTACCAACTAACCTTTCGATACAACATTCTTCGGCGTCACGGCCACCCCGTTGGCAACATCCCCATTGCTTGCTCCGGTACTAACCGAGCCACTGATCGTCCCCCCGTTGCTCACGGCTCCACTGTTCACCGACCCATTGACAAGGATCCCGTTGGATTTGGAGGAGGCTTTGGATACGGACTCAATGACGTCACTGTTCTTCACCGAACGAGGTTGAACCTTGTTTACTATCTCTATGAGTGTATCGGTTTCCATCTGCCATGTGGCTTTTTTAAGAACGTCCGGAGAGGGTGAACGGCTTGCGGCGCTGGAAATAGCACAATTATATGTTAAGGAAAGGGTCGGACATTGTCTTCTAAGGGTAACTAACCTTGTCTAAAATGCCCTTTAGGGCGTTTCACTTTTGTATGGAAAAAATATAGTTTTTTGCAAACTTTGCTTACACCCTAATTCTTTACTAAGTAAAAAAAGGAAAATGTCCAATTTCTAGGTGACAGGACAATGAGGTGGCACATATTGACCATTTATGTGATAGCTGATTTTCAATGTTTATTATTTTTCCAATAGCTAACTTTCCTGAAAACTCATGTAAAACACTTATAAATCTTATAATATCGATGTTTCCTTTAAGTCTACAGTCGTATAAATCCAAGAATTCGAGCAAATTCATAAAAAAAATAAAATGTGAAAAAATAAACGTTCTTATGCCTGACTTAAGAAACGTCATAAATGAGTTTTCTGCGACTTGAAGTTTACTCTAACGTGTCTTAAGACGGACATGTTTGTCAAGATCTATGTAATAATGCCTAAGTGAAGCGAAGAAAAGGTTAGTGTCCTGGAAAATTCTATTTAGCAAGTAATTTACATTATCAAAAGTAATGAACTCGTATTTTTCCTCTTGTCAATTAAACAAAAAATGACGAGGACATAGTTCGTTGAAGTGCACAGTTTGTACCACGTTGTGACATCACGAGCCCTCAATCCCGGACTTCGATGCGTGTTATCTTTGTTAATTTCGATTGATTTTATAAAGCAAAAAATACGTATTTTTTGATAACCGAACTGACGGACTAATTACATTATTATTTCTACCCAGGGCGCACCCCTATTCTAGATAATTCTGAGCATAGACGCAGTCTGAGCTAAGAGTTTAGAGTGAAATACTCAAATCCTTACGGACTTTCGCCTGTAAGAAGTAAAAAGGGCCTCTTAATATTTTCTCAGCGACTGGAACTTTTTCGTTATTATCTGCACATTGTTAGAACCAAAAAGGTAAAATAATACGGCAGTATTTTTACTGCGGATTGCGACTACGGATTTAATAACTGGTTGTGGCTCTAATACTACGAAGCATGTTGTACCATCCAACGTCATATTTAAATTTTAACCATGATTGAAATCTTTATTAATATTTATACACTGCATTTGGCCGGAAATATGCATTAACCTGTTGTAACTATTTTGTGATGCACGCATACATATCATTCTGTCATTCGATCCATTCGTGCCAGTCGTTGTGAATCAACCTATTATACCATTATAAGACAAAAACAAGTAAGCTCCTTCATAAAATGACAAGGTTCAAAGTTGCAACTCACTCATCTTCATCTGTATTGCCTCGCTTGTCTATCTTGGACGGCTTGTCTTTGAGGGTAACTTTTTGTTTCGTTTTTTTTTTGACAGTCTTGATAACTTTCTTGGGGACCGGCATCGAGGTGACTGAACTGACAGGCAGACCTGGGCTGACGGCTGGACAAGTCGGGGTTGGTGTTTCTTGACGAGACTGAAATGTTAAAAAAAGATACATGTTTATTCAGTAAATACGTCATAGGCGTTAATAGATGTATTAGGTATACAAGGGCAACTGATCGAGATTGTTGTTGTTTTTATTTTGTTTTAAAGCATTCCGAACCCGATATTTTGCAATAATTTCTTTGTCTTATCCTATATCTGTACCTGAGATCCGAAACTCACCCAAGTCCAATTTATTTCATACGTGATTAATGATTATACTGCTTATTTTTAGAAGCTCGAATCTTACAATATCGTAACATTAACCCAACACAGCCAGAGTTGGGTGAATGTTACCATATTCAGGTATAGGTAGATATAGTTAAACAACAATTTTTATCAGTAATAATAGTTTTTTTTTTGCTTATAAAATTATTAAATTGCTTATTAAATTACAAAGAAAATAACTAAATGAACCTGAAATTTTGGACGGTTAATAATTTATTTAATAATGTATACCTAATAAAAATAATTTCTAAAAAATATAAAAGTACATAACATAAAAAAATAAGTAGGTAATAAATACCTTAACCCTAACTTAATTCTAATGCCGCCAAATACATAAAGCTTGTTTAACTATTATTTTTCTGTTCATTTTATAAACAGAAAAAAATATATGCTATATTTATAATTTAAATAGGATAACATTTCGTTTCCACATTTCAACACCGATTGCAACCTATTTATAAAATGTTTTTTGGATTAAAACGATATTAAAGTAGCCCGTTGGCCTCACTCACCGTTCAACAGCCACCACACACACTCACTTAAATAATTATCATCTTCATCGCTCCATACACGTATAACCACAAACGTCAAAGTTCACTTGACTTGTAACGGGGGTAAGAACATCTAAAAAAAGCTTTTGACATGGGTCAAGTCAATCCAAAACGCATATAGTTATCAATAACCTCGAAGTACGCGGGCGAAATCATACTAAATACAAAACACATGTATAGTTGACGCACAGATAAGAATCAAACGATTGAATTAAAACACCAGATTGTAAATGTATTTATTATTCCTCTAGTTTTGAACGGGTTTAGAAGAATACAGCACTAAACGACCTTGAGATAACGTTGTAAAATCAACCAATCACGCGTAATAGGCACACGTGTTTCACCTCACAAAACAGCTGAGAGCCACGAGGTTTTGGCAACAATAAAATTAGCAAATAAAAACTCACTTTTTCCACTACCAACGTGATAACCGCCATGTTGTACACAATTTAAGAGCTATAATAGCTAGTCACGGACACAGGTTGCGTAGTGTTGCAAGTATTTACATGGAAGTAAGAGTTATTTATCGGTCCAACTTTGCTCGACAGCACCTGGGAGAGGTGTGAGTTTATGCCTGGATAGACGCATCGACGGTCAAAAATAAACCACTGTATTGTGACTCAGGAATTCGACCCACTGGAGATTCCACGAATTTGGCAAGCATTACTGGCACTTTATTTTAAAAAAAGCTATTGTAATACACCTTGCACCTTGTTTCAAATAAAACGCACTAATATGTCAAGGTTGACTGGTAATAAACAATACGGGGAGTGCCGTTAAAAACACCCACTGTCTCGCGGAAGATTCGAATCGTTTTCTTTATGATTTAATTTGACGTGGAATTGGGTTTTTTATGAGGAGCCGATTGAAACAGTTAACACCGTCCCGTGGTAACAGTGATAATGCATCTGATCATTGACATTTCGCTTATTTGGCGTGAAGCCAGGGTGTATTGATGCCACAATAAAATATATGAAGACCGAATTAACTAAGACAATACGGACGAGGTTACCTGAGATGTAACCAGCCAGAGCGGTATGATTCACGAACCAAAAATCCACAAAATATCCTATACGTTATGTGACCCAAATATTTATAGTTAATAACCCTAAAGCACAGGTTAATTTATTAACTTCAACAAAACACGACAAACTAAACTACGTAACTAAAAAGACTTTACATAGCGATAGCGCCAAAATGTCACATTCTAACTTTTAAATCTAATTTCGAATTCCAACTGACATTAACTGATTGACTGATCTATTGGCATTTCTTTATGTGTCCCCTTGTTTCACCGACACTCATTTCATAGAACGTGTCACATCGCAGAATTTTCATTTCATAGAAAGGTAATTTCTGCTGAAACCTTTTTTATACATAATCTTAAGCATGTGTTACGTAGGTAAGGTTAGGCTAGGCCTGCGACCTCCTAAAAAGAATCTGAAAACAATAAGGTTTGAAAATTCTGCGACGTAATACATTCCTTTAAACGAGTGTCGGTGAAACAGTTTACAAAAAACTCACCAATACTTAATCAGGACTACAATTAGGACTTACATAGACAGGACTTAGGGCGAAGGCGTAACTCGGTCTAAAGCAAGGCAAATGAGGTGTAACTTGGCAACAGCTTTAGCTAGAAATGAGGTCATAAGGACATTGACCAGCGAGCAGGTTAAAGTGTTTATGAAGAATATTTATAACGCGGGCATACGGTTTGTGGGTAAATAGGTTATTAGGGGGATGTATTGCCGCAGGGAACTGGGAGACGATCTGCGCCATTACCGAGGGTCGGAAAATTCGTGTCATTTCGATAAGTCTACGCTGTTTTATACAGTTTTATAAACATGTAGTGCATTCGGTCTCTTGGAACAGGGTTAATTTTTTGATCTATACGGCACGGACTATAGAGGCAACCAAAAAAAAACACAACAAATCGTATTGTTTATTGATAGTTCCCCTAATTAGAAAACAATAATACATACATACATACATAATGTCATGCCTTTATTCCCAGAGTGGGGTAGGCAGAGCTACAGAATTACCAACAACTTTAAAAAAACTTGTTGATAATTATGTGACCACATTTTGCACCATCAGGCTATGATGTTTATCAGTGTATTAGTAACAGGTGCAAGCCCGTCAACACTAAAAACCTTTATTCCCTTAATCGCCTATTACGACATCCACGGGAAGACATGGAGTGCCTTTATTCTAACCCGGCAACCACACGGATAAAACAATAATATATTATTTAATATAAAGTCTTTATAACGATCTTTGTTTGCAATTACTTTAAAAAGCAATACATGCGAATTCCTTTTTAAAATGTGTGTCAGTAGGTATATAAATTTAGCACATGAGGTGTATTGCTTTGTGATATGAGTAAATATTAATATTTGACCACATTGTCACCATCATCATGCCATTGTATGGCTGAACATCTGGATTCTTGTTTGTTATATCGTCTCTGATGTAAAAACTATGTTCTTGAAATAAATGATTGGATTTAATTTGTCTAGGGATCATTTCTAGGGATCGTTTTTAGGGTTCCGTACCCAAAGGGTAAAACGGGAACCCTATTACTAAGACTCCGCTGTCCGTCTGTCACCAGGCTGTATCTCGTGAACCGTGATAGCTAGACAGGTGAAATTTTCACAGATGATGTATTTCTGTTACCGTTATAACAATAAATACTAAAAACAGATTAAAAATATTAAAAACAGATTATAGATAATGGTACGGAACCCTTCGTGCGCAACTCCGACTCGCACTTGGGCAGTTTTTACTATCAACGTAATAATTAATTATTAGAAACATTCATATATAACGTTTAAGTGCCCCTAATCGGCTAGAATTTTCACGTCACGCCGCATAGTCCTAAATCTTATACTAATATGGTACCTATTTGGGAAAGTATTTGAAGTCATAAAAATAAAGAACCACTAACATTTAGCAGCTTTTACGTCATGTCGGAACTAATAAGAAATCGTCTCTACAAAAGCGAAAATACACTAGAGTCATGATTTGCATAAATATATATAACTGACTACGTATATTGTTTGTTATACAACATTTTATTGGACCATTTCGTGTAAGTTGTAAAAAAACAATTGTTTATCCACAAATTCCTCGTAAATAGCTACGAGGTTGATAAAAATTCACCGAATCTGATATTATCTTGCTTCACAGCTACAAAGGCGCGAAAGCAGAACACTGAAGACTCCAAAACACGTAATGCGCAATGCGGTAGACACATTAAATAGTTTGATAACTCCATTTCAATAACTGAAAGGCCATTGACCGGATTAACTTGTTGCTACATTGTTATGAAGTTGATTGGAATTGTAAATAATCCCATTCACAACACTACTGATAATTAATAAAAA
This sequence comes from Acleris holmiana, assembly GCA_949316455.1. NCBI lineage: Eukaryota > Metazoa > Arthropoda > Insecta > Lepidoptera > Tortricidae > Acleris > Acleris holmiana. The sequence continues at coordinate 12,623,349 of OX438781.1, read as the reverse complement.
CCCGGTTCATAAACTGGGGACCTAGTGATATGTCTTCTGAAGATTAAGCGACTCGTTCCTTCCTCCGTCCGGTCATTTTTAGTACGAGTTAACTCGACTCCCATTTTTACTAGAACCCAACAAATTTCATAGTTGACTAAAAATAAGTCAATAACAACTTACTCTACGATAAAGTTTCTTAAATAATTTCTTAAACGAGCAAACCCCCATGTTTTTAAATGTTTTCTGCCACCCCTATAACTCGGTCACCGCTCCGACTGTCATCTCATCAACTCATCACTATTGACACAGTCAAAATGTCAATCACGTTCGACCACTCATGGCCACCTCTTGCACAATCCGTTTGAGTATAAACAGTATGAACACGTCACCAACTATAAAAACATCGCTACACCGTCACCCGAAAATATCCCGCGTAAAATTCCAAAATGTTAAACTTCCGTACACACCACAGAGTAAACAGTTTACTATAAAATTAAGCGGCGATAAATCACTAGTCTACACAGGGGCTTCGCTCCGACAACTGTGTGATACTAGCGGATAAATGAACGATGAGACATGTTTTTATAATGATACTACTAGACAATTACGCGTGTCGAGCCTGATAAAATTTAATTAACTAGAACGTAGATTATGCATACGTATAATAAAGCCATTTTTAATGTCGTGGGGTGCGGTAAAATGTCATGGGCAGATCACACCCTGGGCTATGGGTATTTGATATGGATGGATACACACCTCATTTCGCAATTTGATTACTGTGTTAATTACTATTGCTTTGTCACTCTTGTTGACACCAAGGGCATATTAGGGTTCGTATAAAATATTACTATTAAATTTATTTTTCAAATACAATACACAAAATTCGCGTACATAAAAAAGTGCTGGTTACAATGACGCGGTTAGCTATATCTTATCTACAGAACTAGCGGTCCCGGGTTCCCAATTAACGAAAAACAGTTGCAAGAGTGATGAGCAAAAATATGTGTTATAGTTTGGCAAATGAAAGATGAGAATGAAAAATTCAATTACGCGGCAACACTGATTGTCAAAACCTATCGTAATAACATATAGTGTTGCCGCGTGAGTGAATTTTTCATTCTTATCTTTCATTTGCCAGACTAACGATTCTTGGATGTTCGTTTTATTTTGAGTGTGGAGGTAACGCATTGGACCTTATGGAGGATTACAATTCTACATTAACACTCAATCTAAATTCGTGAGCGACATGTATTTCCCAAAGGGAATATGAATATGAATATTAAAACGTACTGTGTCAAAAAAGAACTGGCTTAAGCACACATCGCTATACTAGCAGCCCGGCTTTGCTTATGTGTACAAAAACTTTCGGGAAATAATTTGAATGATGGTAAAACCCACGTCAAGATTTATTGCATAGTTTAAAAGACCAAGCGCACAAAAAGTCAGACGGACATAGCGACTCTGTTTTGTACTATTTATAAAAATATGAACTGCATTACTTTACTGCTTATACAATATCGAGGAGACACCACAGCAGATTTTGCTTAGTCCTCATGATCCGATAACAATTCATCACCAGAACTTCAAAGAAAGGAGGTGAAAAAAAAAATCGAAAATGCCAAACAATTGGCTCGCTCACACTACTTGGGCCTCTATTCAGGTGCGTTAAAACGATATCGTGTTTGGCACGTTTAAGAATCGTTTATGTCACAGTCGCCATTATTGTAAATGACATAAGAGTTATAAAAACCTTGACAATACGGAAACAGGTCAAAAACGATATCGTTATAACGCACCTGAATAGAGGCCTTGTACATTGTTTTTTCAGCATTAGAGTACGATGTACTGCACACTTTTGCTTTACGTACCTGGGCGACCGAGCTCTACTCGGGTGTATATAGACGATAGTATTAAATCACATTTGGTAGTGTCGTCTATATAATATGTTAAATACCTCGGAACCCGATTTTCGGCGGAACCCCAATTTTCCCGAGGACGACGACTGGACAGGACGATTTTTTTGACCCGTGAAAACCCTATTCCGCAAGTTACATCAAAATCCTTGGAGGCGTTTTCGAGCACGTGATTACAAATATTACGTTCTCTAGTTACTTAGAGATAAAGAAGAGAAAATAGTTTTTAATTTCTAAGTTTGACATCGTTAAAGGCGAGAAAGTGCATAATAACCGCCACAGCGAAGTATAAACTAAAGCATACTTTCGTATCATCTCCAACAAAAAACGGGCATGTGTTGTTTTTCTAAACTCGATCTAATCTTAGCACGCAACTTACGTATATTTACACAATGCTTCATCCTAAAGCCACATTTTATCTCATCTAAAACCAGATAACTATTCAAATGGTGTTTAATAGATAAGTATCTAAGATACCAGCTTACTGAACATAAATAGCAATAAATATTATTATCTAATGATTACCAGTGACTATGTCCGCGCAGAACTTCCCACATCTACACTAATATTTATTTATTTATTTATTAGAGCCCGTGTGGTTGCCGGGTTAGAATAGTGCCACTCCATGTCTTCCCGTGGATGTCGTAAGAGGCGACTCAGGGAATAAGGGCTTGTAGTATTGTTAGGCGATGGGCTTGCAACCTGTCACTAATACACTAGTAAACTTCTTGGCCTGATTGTGAAAAATGTGGTTACAGAATTATCAACAAGTCTTTTTAGAGTTGTTGGTATTTCTGTAGCTCTGCCTACCCCACTCTGGGAATGAAGGCGTGATGTTATGTATGTGTATGTTATTTATTAGAGATATCAATAGCACATGACAATTCATAGAAAACAGTAATTTTAACCTATAAGCTAAAAATAAAGAGTAGAACTACAGACACATGCAAATAATTTAGTTTTTAAGTAAATAAGAATTTATTTGTTTAAACCAATTTGAAACGAGAGCGGCACGCGTGTGTTAAATAAAGTATGCATTTATAACTTTTAAGGCACGAAAAACACTTAGGTAACGCGTTGTTATGCGTGATTGAAAGACAAACATTCAAACATCCTCACAAAGTTTAAACATTTATAATGTTCATATTAGTACCTAGAAGAAGTAAGATAAGACTTGTTGTTTATTTCCTTCTATAAACAACGAATTTTTCAGGTCAACAAATTGTTTTCCTCTGGTTAAATCTGTTCAAAGATTTAGCTGAATTTAGAATACGCAACGAACATACAGACAAACCCACTTTCCCATTTGTTTGTTCGTAAGAAAGGAAGAATTTTTACATTAATAATTTTGCAATAAGCAAATGATGTTATAGATTTTTTGATCAGTCTTCTTATTTTTGCACTGCTAAGGCTAAGGCTTGCCATTGGGCATTACGACCTTGTACTCGTTTTTGGGCACTAAATATGAAATAAATGCAAACAGTCTCTGAAATAATAACTTTTATTCTTCTACAATAAAATATACAGCAATCGAGACGTCTAGGACAAAACCTATGATGTTTTTACGAGCTTTCGTCAACTAAATGTCTCGAATAGTTAACGAATTCTAAATATATGAGCTTTAAAATGTTTTGTATTGAATAAAATAGTACTCCGCATTCCCATTAGGGAATTACGAAATATCCTTTTTTATGTTAATGACAAGGCACACGAGCACTCAGGCCACCTGATGGTAAGTGGAATCTCAGACCCAAAGACATTTGAATCCTCAAGACTATTATATTATACTAAGACCTCAAATGCGTTGCCAACCCTGAGGACTAAGATGGAATGCCTCTATGCTAGTAATTTCACCGGTTGTCTTATCCCCACATCTCTCACCAATACCACCAATACCAATTCGGCTCAGTGTTACTAATTTTAATATTTGTACAGATTAGGTTTAAAAAAAAAGGTTGCCAAAGAACAGTTAAAAAGTCTCGTCCCGGCCGTTTCGTGTTAATTTACAGATCCCATCAGTCCATCACTCGGATAAAATATTTGGTATATGATACACGGACTAACAATAATGTCAATAGTTTTTTAATAGTCATTCGACCAGGGTCCCAATTCTTGAACCACTCAAGATGGAATTACATTAGAGATATGTCAAAACAATCACACATTTACATGCAGTTGACGTTTTCATCTCGCGGACTACGAAAAAAGGAGACAATCTATATAATAAAAATGAATCGCTGAATGTGTTGCTAAGCGCAAATCTCGAGAGCAGCGGAACTGATTTCGCTAATTATTTTTTTATTGTGTATGTTACTGTCAGGAGAAGGTTCTTATGAAAGAAAGAACTAAAAAAGCGGAGCGAAGTCGCTGGCGGGCCGCTAGTATTTAATAAAAATTATGTTAAAATAGCCATACCTACTGCTACCAACTTACTTTCAAAATATTGCTTTATTTTAGTAATTAATTAAAAAGAAAAGTGATTTAAAAGTATTCACAAAACAGCAAACGCAGTTCTAAATAATTCGCTGATTCAGCAATCTAGGAAAAAATGTTTACGTAACCGAAAACAACGTGAGGAAGTCCAAGAAAAAGCAAAATGGTTCTTTGAAAGCGTGTTAATTGCGTATTTTAACAAACTCCCGAGGACGCTGAAGCCTTGTGACGGTATAAAGCGTTTCGTCCTTAGTAGGTCACGTTATTATGAAGTAAAAATTACCTATTAAATGTTAATATTTTTGCTTTATCAATGATGCAACTTTTTAATCAAATCGTGTCGCTTGTAAGGAGATAAGAACTAATTTTATGATGTCATTGTAGTCTCGTTTACTATGTACCCTTGTGTTGATCTGTTTATTGAATCGTTTTAATATTCTATAATTGATTAATTGATTTTTGACAACGACACCTTTCTCGTTCGTCTAGGTTTTGTTTTTCACGAAATAGGTCGAGACGAAAAGAGAATTTATCACTGGCCCACTCTGTATTTTCCAGCCTCAGCAACAAAGGTTTTTAAGAAGATTTTTTTAAGAAAAAACCATAAAAATTACAGTAATTTCAAGTCTTCATACAAAACTTAAAATTGCTATATTTTTATTTCAGGTAAAAAAATTGAATCGAATTCTTGTTTCGGATCAACAGTGGCTATTTCATTACGACTTCAAAGCTTTACTTTATTTGGATATGCCGTCATAAATACAAAAAAACCGGCCAAGTGCGAGTAGGACTCTCCCACGATTCCGTACCACCGTACGACACTTAACCTGTTTTTTGTTTATTTTTTTATTATTATTTGTTGTTACAGCGGCAATAGAAATACACAAGAATTTAACTGTCACCTATTAAGGTTCATGAGATACAGCCTGCTGACAGAAGGGTGGACCGACAGCGGATACTTAGTACTACGGTCCAGTTGGTACCCTTTGGGTACGGAACTAACGGAACCCTAATATACCGTAACCGCTACACGGAACGTTTACACGGAAAGACGAGCGTACTGGTGACTCATAAATTCACGACGTTGCAAATTAACTATGTAGTAGGGTGCGGCCTCGTAAAACCACCTTGGATTGAAAACCCTACATTCCTTTTAATATCTTGTCCGCGTTATTTTTACTTGTGACAAAGGTCGGAACCCTGTATTTCGACAGAGGGGCAATCCGCCATATTTTTTTTAGTTTATACGCGTACTCGGAATAGCCTTGCCTGAGCTTATGGTTTATTAGAATATATACTTAAAATAAACCCCGGTTTCTAAACGACAAAAGTATGCGTTAGCTTACTTTGGTTTTTTTAATCGAGTCAAGTCAGTCACTCGAGCCAATATTTTGGAAAAAAATAACCTTGTTTCGGTATTTTTCTCATAACTACACAAGTTAACATATTCGCTAGTACAAAGAAAGGTTATTATTGACATAAACCATACTGAAACTGTCGGTTTACTTTGTCTAAATAAAAATATGACTTCACTTAAGTAGTGACTGAACGAAACCTAGGCATCTCCTACAACTTTAGGATCCGCAAAAGGCCCCTGTAAGCGATATGTTACATTTTTGTGAAAATAAGGGCTTTCCGATGATTCCTCATCTGTAATCTGTAGGTAAGCCGTCTTTACTGTCATTAATTACTTACTTACTACGTTATTTCTCAAAACTGACCGAACTTAAGTCTATTAGTAAGTCTAATGAAAAGCAAGCTTCAAAAACCCGACTGCATATATAATATTAAAGCCTATGTCACTCCCACAACCAAGACGAATCTAACGACACCTCACATGTTAAAATCCATCAAGCCGTTTAGGCAGTTGAACGTGCTAAAGAAATAGAAATACATACACTCGGAAAACATAAACCTTCTTCTGTCATAGTCGGGTAAAAAACACTACCGATGTAAAAACTGGTAAGAAGTACGTTTAACAGCAGTCTCTCCAGCAGTGTTTATTTTTATTAAAACATATTTAGCACAAGCTGGAGCATTTCAAGAGATTTTTAATAACTGTTTTTTCCAACATCAACACAAATGAGAATCTACATGTCATGTAGAGCACAGCGTCCCTTTTCTACTAGGAATGATAGAGAAAGACACACGGAGTGAAAACTGTTGCATACGCATTGTGCTTTTAGAACAGAGGCAAGAAGGATTTTGGCACCAACATAATGATCAATATTTCCACTGTAGTGTTACGTGACTTGTATACAAATGTCATCAACGTTTGAACGCTTTTATACCTTTGAGATAAGGTTCAAACTAGCATGATATACTCGCATATGTGATGTGGAATTATAATTATATTTTGAAGGATATCTGGAAACGTCAAACATCTGGCTAAACAACTTAGTTTCTGTAACAGTGATGTCTTAGTTCAAATGAATTTGTAGAATTCAAGTTTAACCCTTAAATTCGCAAAACTAATCAACCTATTTTTGGGTCATTCTCAGTTAAGAGGTAATAGCTTACTGATAAAACTTGGCATGACAAAAAAAATTGAAATTTGATTTAATTTTTTTACAGATTTATCAAAACAACTTGTTTTTTAATATGTGCTAGGTGACCAGTCAATTTTTCATTTTTTTTATCATTTTACAGAAAGCCAGGGGAGAGACTTTTATGAAAAAATTTCATAAAATATAAATAAATGCATATATTAAATGTTTGTCAGATTTTTATAAATCTATTAGATGATGTATATGCATTTTCTAATATTTTTTTTTTTATTATTCTTTTTTACCTCAGAAAATAGTGTTTGTTGAGCACAGTCTAGTCCCTCCCCTGGCCTTTTGAAAAACAAGAAAAAAATGAAAAATTGACGGATTATTTTGCAGATCTGAATAATGGAAAGTGTAATTAAGTGTAATAGTTAATTTAAATCAATATTTATACGTTTGCTGAACATTTTTGCAAATGTTGTGCCAGGGGAGAGAAAGCCAGGGGAGAGACTTTTCAGTAAGAAAATCGATAATATCTCAAAAGTATTTAATATTAGTTAATAAAATGAAGTATGTTTGTTATCTATAAGTAAATTAAAGTCAATATAAATATATAATTAAGTATTTAGAAAAATTAATCCAGAAATAAAGCTGACCAGGGGAGAGACTATTTCACCAGATACCATCAAAATTGATGAACAAAGGGATCAATACGAGTGACAAAATGTGGAAAAAAGATTATTATTACAACGTTGGCTTATATTTGTGGATCAAATGAATTATGATTAGCATTAATATTACAATAATTAAGATCGCAAATACAATATTTTTTAGATTATAAGAATGCCAGGGGAAGAAACGCAAATTCCGGCGACAAAATGTATCATGAATATATTCTATTAAAATAAAAAAAAATAGTTACTTCGGTTACATCATTACAATCACTCTTTATATTATTTTCTAATACAGACTAACTTAAAATGTTTCCATGGCTTTAAGATCACGTAAACTTACTGATTTACTGTAAATACTAGCTGGGGACAGGCCAGGGGAGAGAAGTTTTGCATGTTTGAGGTGAAATTGTGACAAAACTAAGTTAATTAATTATTTGAAATTGATTGTCCATAAAGTTGAGCACTTATATTAAGAGATTGTGATATAATATTCTTTTAATTTTCAATAGAAGTATGATTATTTATCCGGGACATCGTTTTTACCTCTTAACTGAGAATGACCCTTTTATAAAACCTCGCTAAGAACCATCCCGATTGAAGTAGCTATCTTTTAAAAAAATTCGTGTCCAAATCGGTTCATCCGTATAGGAGGTACGATGCCACAAGCCACAAACATACACACGGATACTCACGTTAAACTTATAACACTCCTGGAGTTAAAAAAAACGCAACGATTTTCGCATCATACTATTTAAGGATTGAAACAGGCGCCTTATTTTACATCGTTTTACGCCATTTGTTATAGGATTGTTTTATCGACTGCCTTTACTGTTAAGCTGTCTAACCTATCATAGCGGTGACAATACGATAACAGTAGGTGTAAAGGCAATGTAGAATAAGAGCGCCGGACTTTCGCTGAAAATGACGCGCCTGAAAATTAAAAAAACCGGGTAAGAGCATGTCGGACCATGCTAAGTGTAGGATTCCGAAGCCATTAAGTAGGGGAGAGCGGGGCTGAAAGTGCTGGGGGTAAGTTGTTCCGATGATAATAGAAATGCAAGTAAAAAACGGAGCAATTTGTATGATGTTTGACGCGAAACGTTATGAAATTATGCCGTTGCAGGAGCCGTTTAAGTTGCTTCCATTTTGGTATAATAGTAGTTATGGAAAAGAAAACTAAATCAACGGAACAACGAACCCCACAAAATAATACCTTTTTGCCTTTGATTTTTTTGTTAACCGAGTTGATAGTGCACACAAAATAAACACATATTTTGACGAATTACAAAATACTCATTTAGCGTGTGAGAACTGAGATTTATTTGTTTAAGGATAAGTTTGTATTTCAAAAGGATGGAACAACCAGCCCCATAGTGGGGTTAGTTGTTCCGTTCCGATCGATCTCATAAAAAATGATTTTATTTGAAAACTGTTTAACGATGCACAAAATAATATCACTATTCAGAAACTCCAATAACCATTTTTTAAATGTGTGTGTAAGCCACACAATAAATACACTATTTTCATAGCTCAATTTTGTGTTTTATGAAAATCGGCACTTGCAGCCCCACTCTCCCCTACTACAAACATAAAAATCAACAAGTAATAACTAATTTTCCATTTAAAGACAATTGGTCCGTCTTAGATGATTTTAGTAGTTATAAACACTTCAATCGCCTTTATCTCAAGAACCAATGATGTCTACTTAGTGGTGATAGTTTTCCTTTTAAATTCGTTATATGCGCTTTAAATTAAGTTTTACGTCTCGTCTACAATGTTTCGTACGTTACCTGTATTTCCTGCCACTTCGTACCTAACCTGTCTTATATTACTTTACGTAGACAGAATACTTAGGGATCCATTTGGGCAAAATAGAACAAGCCCGCCCCCGTGTGGTAGCCGAGTTAGAATAGTGCCACTCCATGTCTTCCCGTGGATGTCGTAAGAGGCGACTAAGGGAATAAGGGTTTGTACTGGTACGCGATCGGCTTGCAACCTGTCACTAATACACTGGTCTAATAATCTTAGCCTGATTGTGTAAAATGTGGTAACAGAATTATAAACATGTTTTTAGAGATGTCCGTAATTCTGTAGCTCTACCTACCCCACTCTGGGAATGAAGGCGTGATGTAAAGGTGGGTACGAATTAGAGCAGCCTCGGATTGAGGCACATACGGCTCACCTATTTTGCTCAAATTCGTACGCGCTCACGCGCTGTGCTCGAGCAGCGTGCGAGCGGCGCGCGGCGAGCCGCCGAGAGTCCGTCTTTTGATCGTGCTCAAAGACGCCTCAGTGTGCGTGCCTCGCGTAATTTGGACGTGTATCCGAGCGTGCCAAATTTGATAAAGTTGCTGAGCCGTTCCACCACCGAAGCGATTTCTTCTTCTTTTTGTTAATAATTCGGTGAATTAAACACAACCGCGGCTGTCATCGTGTCCGACGCTTTTTTGAAATGTTGGCTCGCGGCGAGCACGCTGCCTCATCCCCGCATGTTTTTGTGCAACAATTTGGCTCGCGAGCAGCGCGCCGCGCGGGGCGAGCATGCCGCAAGCTGAGCCGCTCAGTTTCGTACCCAGCTTTATAATGTAGAACAAGAATGACGCTAATACCACGGCAAAAATCATAAAATCACTCACCACATCAACCTCATGCCTCTCATTGGTAATTGCAGTGGTCCTCAGCACATGCATATGCTGCGTGTCTCCCTTTTCTGTCGAATTCGTAAGGTGCGAGTCCTTGCATACGCATCGTTTAGGCGCAACGGGACTCTTGCTCCTTGGGGTGCTCCCCAGGGTCGCGAGGGCCGTCCCGTAAGAGTACCCAGTGCCCGAGTTGTCTTTCACACGTTTGCTGGTGTGTGAGAGGTAGGATAGGCGGCTGAAAGGAAGCGTACATGAGTTAAACTATAATTTAAAAAAAACTCGCACAAATTGATATATAAATAAATAATAATAAATAAATGAAATTTTTATTTACCAACACAAAACAGTACAATAGGTTACACAAGATATAAAAGTATGTTATACAAAAATAGGTACATAGTAGGTGCGGTAAAATGGATAAGAGTCTCAGCAACACTGCTGGTTTTCAGTCTCCAACCAGGAATTACAACTAAAACTTAAACTAACTTAACTAACAAAGGCAAGTTCGCTGCCACAACGGCGACAAATCAGCATAAATACACTAAACAATATAATATGTACACATTTTGCAGAGCAGATAAAATTTCAGAGACAGTAAAGAAATTTAAAATATAAATTTGTAAAATCAAACTGTTTAATAATTAAGCAATGATATTTTATTTTATTTTTTATCTTTTTACTGGTTAACAAATGGTTCATATCCCAAGAGGTATCACGGTCACCCACACGCATGAAGCCTTTTGCTGAGAGAGGAGCCACTGTTTACACAGTTTTTTAAAATTATGCAGGGTTTTCGTTTTTTTAATAGGAGGAGGTAAATCATTCCAGCATTTGGTTGCTGCGAATCGAAAGCTGCCCCTGAAAGACATCAGTCTGCGTATACGTGGAACTGCCAGGGAACCAGTCCTGCTGTGATCGTCGCGCCACAATAGTTTATTATGCAAGTATTTTGGGAGGCCACTACTCTTTAAATTAAATACTAACGTAGCTAGCTTAAACTGGCGTCTATTTTTCATGTTCAGAATATCGTAACTATTAAGATACGGCGAAATATGGGATTTTCTATAAATGTTGTAACAATACCGCATGCAAGAATATAATATCCTAAAAATACCTCTAGGCTTGTACAGTCGAGTTCAATATACACTTTAGTACCTTGTCTATTTAACGTCATGCTTAAACTGCCATATAAAATTGTCCTAGCGATTAAGGTGTGAAGGTAATAAAGTGCATACATATTTTTTGAATCGACTGTACCTACAAAAGAGCTTAGTACAACATTTATAACTTCCTAAATTGGTTCTTCCTAAACCGGGACGCCGCAATACGTCAGACACGTATGGAGATATCTCCATCTCATTCCAATGTATTATTAATTTATTATGTAATAAGCTCTTCGCTCTGTCCCACATTTTTTGTTGGTTGTAATATCATTGTTTACATATTTATTAAGAGTTATAATTTTTATATCGCTGGAACTGTAAACTTTTCATAATTTCTAAAATAGGTATCTTGTAGGCTAGGTGAGGCTAAGTTAGTACAGGTTTTGTATCTTCGAAATCCTAAAAAGTATGACCGAAAAACACATTATGACTAAAAATAATGGGAGACAGTATAGACCCACTACTGGAACTAGAGAGACAACGATAAACAATGCTTCTATTGCAAGTCTCTGGAACGAATACTAATGCTTATCACTCGAATATTTGCTGTTCTTTTTCTTATATTTTGATTATTGGCGGTCCACTGCGGTATTCCGCAGTGATTTCGTTAATGTCAAGTGAGTAGAGTAAATCAGTAAACAGAATAAATCAAAAGTAAAAGCCAGATGTCTTTCAATTGGCTATCTCCACTCCCCAAAGGTTACCGGAATCAAACATTTGTATCAAAGCCGTTAGCTTCTTAGGTCGGATCATTACCAACGAGTCCTACCATTTCGTCAAAATTAAAAGTTTGGTTTTGAGCATAGATTGAGCTTATGTTTGGGTTAAGGATCAATAGTTAGTCCAACTAGTAGTAGTCCAACTATTTGGTCCTTACCCGATTATCCTTAACTTTAAACGTCAAATAACTGTGGGGTAGCTTATGCCATGCTTTGTCCTTATCTGTAATTGTGACAAATGCATCTGACAGAAAGTGACAAGGCATGGCGTAAGCTACTCCATGGTTATTCCACGTTTATAATAAATAAGGGGGATAGAATTTTGATTTCTTTGACAGGTATTTATTCTCTAGAGTCAAAACAAATTGGTAGTTTCAACTTGTCGTTAACTGAATCCTTTTCCTAAAAGTATTAGCAGAGAATATTGTATGTCGCATCTCTACATATCGCATTGAGTAAGACAGGATTTAAGTAAATAAAATATTGAAGACCAGAATTAGTCCATAGACAGATATACAGACACGCTAGCCTAGTTGGGAGTGACCCTGCCTTCGAAGCTAGGGGTCCTGGGTTCAAATCCCGGTAAGGGCAGATATTTGTGTGATGAGCACGAGTATTTGTTCCCGAGTCTTGGATGTTTTCTATGTATTTAATTATATATTTCTCTATATATGTGTTTATCGTTGTCTAGTACCCATATTACAAGCCTAGAGCTTAGTTTGGGACTAGGTCAATTTGTGTGACATTGTCCTGTGATTATTATTATTATTATTATTATTATATATTACTGAAAACCTGACCTTTTGCAGTAATGAACTGTTATAAATTAAGCCATTGAATATCTAAATACCCAAGAGTTAAAATCACAATCTGCCATAACTATAATGGTAAAAAGTAAACAATAATCTGTAATTTTGGGTGCACTATAATTTTTTGTCACTTTTTACTTGGAAGTAATTTAAATGCATGGTGCTAACAAAACCAACTTGATTAAAGAGCATTTCTGACATTATTTATTAAATTATTAATGTCACGGCTGTTTGAAAGATTGGTGTTTACTTATAAAAAAAATTACAAATATTCATTTACAAAAAAAGATATTTAAGGTTGATAAAATATTCATATAGCTGAAGGGTTAAAGGAGAATGTATTTCAGGAACTTAATTAAAAGGCGAAAATCTAAAATTTAAAATACACACGTAATGATTATGACAGTGAATCAGGAATCAGGAATCAAGAAGTGTAGAAGAAAATTGGCGGTTATTGATTAGCATGCAAAATGTTCATAATAAAAAATAATAAAACAAACTAAAGCAGCATACTTTTGTAGTATAGTAAGTAATCTAGACATTTAAGGCAGACTGATTCAGACTTAACTGTGCTGTAAAAAAAACTAATATCAGCCTGCCAGACTTAAAATTCCAGTAATAACCACTGATTGATTGACCTTCTGTAATAACTTTACAGTTCCCGAAATACCTTCTCAAAATCGGTATCTATTATTTTATTGAAACACATTCAACAAACGCATCATTACATAGTTTTCATTAAAGCGAAAAGCATTTCTTGCTGCACAAGTAAATTTTTTTGGTACTCAAAAGTTTAACTTAACCTAACCTGCGTAATTAACATTTAAGATATCCTATACTCATTGTTTCAGCAAAAAATAGCATTTGATAAAAATAAATTTCAAAAAATGATATGTTTACAAAATACATCAGTAACTCTTGGTACTAAAACCGTAGTCAATAAACTGAACATTTTATAACAAAAGCAAAATAACAATGATAATGACAACAAGGATTGCAATTGCAAAAATAGAGATAGTTATAACTACTAAATAGATAAAGCCCCAGATATAGTGGCAACCCCTGTTTTCAGATCTGACTACTCTTTTAGGGGCCAACCAATTTTCATCAATCCTAGCTAATTAAATTAAATCTCTTTTAAAAAAACTGTGTCTGAAGCGATGATAACACAGACACACAAATACACAGATTTTTGTGTCATGTATTATAAAAAAACACATTCAAATACATTATGAGTAAATAAAACCTGCTCTTCAGCCTGATACAAACAAAAAAAATGCAATACTCTATAGGTAAATAATGTTAAGGTGTGTATAATTTTGATGATGGACAAATTTAATATTAGTGTGATAAGCATCAGCATTTTATTTTACTTTTATTCATCTCTTCAATGCACTACCGTTCCTGGGCTTAAAAGTTTTTAATGTGTTTCATTTCATCAAAAACCATTTTCTGCTGAAACCATAATGTTTTCAGGGTATCTTAAACATCTAACCTAACCAACTTAAATAATGTTTAATATACCCTGAAAACATTATCGTTTCAGCAGAAAATAGCATTTGATGGAATGATACATTCGATGAAGTAAAATTCAATGAAATGATGAGTTACCCACAAGACTACTTCTACTTGAGTGTAAATTATAAGTATAGAATCATTATCTAAAGAGACTAAAACTATTATTATTTTTTAAATGGTTTGAGTTATACCAATGTAATAAGGCAACCCAGCTTTCCCATTTATAAAGAATTTATACTTACTTGTCATAACCAGGTATAGGAGATGCTAAATTAAAGCAGCAGTACAAATTATCTGATTCACTGGAGGCTCTTTGTCTTCTGCGCCCTTCCAGACTCAATTTTGTGTCCTGATATGCCCGTGTTTTTGGTTTCTTAAGTATACCGGGTGGTGGTGATTTGGGTGATGGGTTATTGAGTATTGATTTCAAGGGTATCTTAGGATTTAATTCCATCATATCATGGTCTATTTTCTCTAGTAATTCCTCTACTTTCGGCAGCCTGCTGTCGTCTACTTTAGTATTTGATAGTGTTGTTACTAGTAAAGATCTACTGGGACTTGTTCTATGGAATTTTGATCTCCCTGGCTGGTAACTGAAAAAAATACAAACAACAATGTTAGAAATGCTAAGATGTTTCCAGCTCAAAGAATTTTGTTGAATTAATTACAAATATTATTACTGAAGTTGCAAAGAATTATTCTACTACATAGTCCAGTATAAACAAACAAAGGAAAATTAAGAAGGTAAATTATGTCACATTTCGTGGCATTTGCTATGTGGTTCAGTATTGAGACCATGTGACCAAAACATGCCTATCGTCTTTCAAAACTCGCTAGGTTATGTCGTGCGTCACTCACCCATGGTGTCTGTTTTGTTCGTGGGCCATGAGGTAATCGCCGTTGCTGGTTGGAAGCGAGCACTCGCGGACGTAGCGGTCCGGAGAGTTGTTTAGCGTGAAGAAACTCTTATTGGGCTGAGCCCGGTGCCGCGGGTGTCCCTCTGCCGAGCGAAGGAGCTCCCGTGTCGCATCCTCGTACGGAGACCGATCTACGCCTTCGCTGCGACAGCGGCGGCGCAGAACGCGGCCCGCCGAGCGTCCCGGCCCGTCCGACCAAATTACGGCCCCCAACGGATCACACAAGTCAAACCCTGCCTCGTAACTTGGATTCGAGCGTCTGCCGTCCATAGCCGACGCGTCTACGCCCGACGCATCGTCCAACGTCCACATGTAACGACCCCTACAACTAATTTCACTATTGCACTGCTAATTTTACAGATTTCAAACACTGAAACATGAACCCAGTTTCAACGTCGAGGCCACCGATGGCTCAAGATGACAGATCGCCATTCAACGAACCCGAAACGTGCCAGCCTCCCGCCAAAATTGAATAAAATCACGTTCTATTTACAAAATAATGAGTACTCTCCTTATCCAAACTTATTCTCCTAAGGCGCACTGCTCAACACGTTAACATCCTCTGAACTATAAATGGTGGTTGTAACGTAATGGCGAACGGGATTCACACATAGCAAGAGCACTCATTCATTAAAAATCTGTCTATTTACGTGTTATAAGTAAATTAGATTACGTTTAATAATTTTTTCAAGGGCAACGCGATGGACATTGATTTTAAATTAATGGTAAATAAATGTTGAATTTATTGATCGGTGTCTTCATTGCAATTGATATTTACCTATCAATTTTGAAATGATACAAAGAAAAGATAATAATCAAACTTCTCTTCATTTATTACAATACGCTTAGTTTAAAAAGTCATATGCCAATAGTTGCTATCCCGCTTTACTTTGCGAGTCTAAGGCGGGTGCAAGCAAGAACCACGCTTGTTTGTTTTTTTCCAAGTTGACATTTAAAATTTTACCTTTTGCTAGTGATCACGGCCAATCATAAAACGAGCCTTGAATTTCCATTTCAATACTATAATGTAGAATAAGAAACAAATTCAACCTTCGTTTATACAGCTTAAAGTTGAGCTTTGGAAGTTTCGTAAACTAGAAAAAGTAACGATGGAAAAAAGAGAACGGTTCAAAAAGTTTTTATTGAGAATGCGTTTCGTTTCGTTCCAAGGTTCAAAGGGTTTGATTTGGTAATTTGAGAATTGTGAAAGAGGATTTTTTATTTTTTATTGGAATAATGTGTATCGGCCACCAAATTAAATGTTGTTCTTGGTAGATATAGTCGCTGATTCCTCGAGGACAAGCGCAAATATTTGACAAAAATGCAGCCATGTCACTCCCGGCTCTATGCGAAAATAAAGTCACGTCAACATTGAGTAATCAATAGTATCATATTTAATGTAAATATATATATAATATAACAGATATTATCAACTTCTCTCAGTTCTCTCACTCTCACTTATTATCATGATGTTATATGGGTCGGGCGCGACGCGCGGTGATCCGGGCTCAGCCTTCATCTGGGATGACCTTATGACCTACTTACGTTTGAGGACAGTTTTACTGGACCACTCTGAGGTAAAGTAATTGTAAGATAAGTAAATGTCATAAAGAAACGATTTTCTGCAGCCAGCGATATTTAGCCGGGTGGTGCCAAAATAGCAAACAAAAGAAGCTTTCAAATTTAACACACTACCGCGTAAGAAAAGCTCGTTTTATGATGAGAAAAAACGAGGTCAGACAGAACCTACCATTGTAAAAAATAGAGTACCTGCAATGCGTTTAGTATCCGGTATTCCAAGAGCAATAAGTCATAAAATTGTAATATTAGGAAAGATTACTTTTCAATCATAGCAAGTACTTACGCTGAAATTCAAATTAAGAACTAATTTAAAACAGACTTCAAAAAAGGTTCTATGTTTCACGGTAATTTGTCATAATACTCATAATTGTATGTTCACAAATTACTCTGTCAATTGAGGACCAATTTTCAAAATTAAGTATATTTTATTCGAAAGAGGTGGGTCTCATTGTCACCAAGTCAGGATCTGATGATGGGATCATGGAGAATTGAGGGAATTCCTCAAATGTTATGTGTGTAGAAATACATAATAGCGATTTTCGTATTTTGAGTAACAAGTCCAGTATTTGCACTCAAAAAGTACCTATTATTTGGTGAAGTGGAAATGATGATAAAGACCACTGATGCCCACCGGACTTCCTCAACGGTACCTATTTCAAGGGTGGCGATAAGACATCTCTGATGAATAACCTGATATAATATAATATAAATATTTAGTGGTGGTAGGACCCTGTGCAGGGTCCGTCCGGATGTCTACCACCATCTTATCCATTAACCACACGCCAAGCAACAGTGTTAGCATTGTTGTGTTCCGGTGTGGGGATAAGACAACTGATGAAATTACTAGCATAGAGGCATTCCATCTTAGTCCTCAGGGTTAGCAACGCATTTGAGGTCTTAAGATTATAGTCTTGAGAATTCATATGCCCGAGTGCTCGTGTGCCTTCTCCTTAACATAAGAAAAAAAAAACCTCTATTATAATTTTATGCTCGAGATGAAGTTGTATTACAAGTATGAAACAATTGTCAAAACAAATACCATTTTACGCGAATAACACACTCTAAGTAAGTAGGATAGGTATCATGGAAAAGTTGGTTTATAGACCAGGGCGAAAGCCTTTGAAAATCGTAAAAAGTGAATTAAAAAAATGGTAGGATTAAACCCATTGCAAAAGGAAGAGAATTTAACAAAAATGAAAGGGTAAATAATTTACGGGTGATCTGAGCTCGGCAAGTGGAATGGCAAGGGGGGGGGGGGGGGGTAAAAAAACAGTTATCTCGATTTCCAGCAAAAATGTGAGAAAAATGTATGTGAGAAATTCAATTGACCAACCAAGTTTCTGGTTTTTTATTGTACCTTTTACAAACAAAACGTTATTTTTCACGAAATTTGGTGAAAACTTACCTTTGTATGTCCCAAATACAGTGTATTTTTTTTTATTTAAAGCACCTTTAACTTTCTCAGAAAATGCAAACATACGTTACGAAATAACAAGTAGTAAGGCCCAGACCCTCCTAGCCTCTTCCCCACTTCTCTAATAAAGTAGGTACCTTTTGATGGGCTAAACTTTTCCGAAGGTCACTCAGGTAGGGTGACGGCACCAATTATGGACAGTTTAAGCAGACTTGTTTCGATGGTTTGAATTAAGTCATGATTAAATGAACTTTAATAAGATGGTGATATTTTTTTTAAGTAACGAAATATAGGTAGAATATATATAATCAACAAAAAATCCAAAAAATCACATGTGCTTTGAAAGAAAAATACAAATTTGTAAAGTTACTAAATCACCAGTAATGAACATCTAAAATACAGTGATGGTCGACCATTTATGGACAGCACCAAATATAAACATCTAGTTATGGACATACTACTACCAATAACAAACACCCTCGATGGACGAAATTTATTGTTGCTTCCACAGCAAAAAAAAAACAACGTCTTATATCACAAATCAGCTTTAATTGATATTTTTGTAAATTAGGTTTTACAAAAAACTTAAAATTAATATTCAAAATTCAAATGAATTGTCTCATTAGCTCGCATCCCAGGTAATAATATAGTTTCTCCTAAATCGTTTTGGCTTTAATTAAACATAATCAGTCTTTACCCCTTGGTTAATAATTCTTCTTAAACATACCTACTCCAATTAGCCAGTATTAACATCTTTTGAAGTAGAAAAACAAATAACAAAAAAGTGTACAGTCACCAGCAATAATATATTATCTAATATAGCATTCTAAAAAAAAAATCTAAAATTGTACCTCTGACTAGTGATTTTACTTTGTACTTAGGTAAAAAACTTAAACTCGTATTTATATAAACAAAAACTTGAAATCAAAAAAGAAATACTTTTCAAAATTATTTTAATTGTATGTTTTCAGTCTTTAATCATCAGACTTTTGGTAAAACATTATTATACTTTCGACTACCTAATAAGTACAAACTTTATGAAATATATGTAAACTTCCTTCTTAAGGTAGCTTACTTTAAAAAAAAACACGTTCTCTATTTACTGAGATCACTTAATGTATCTTCGAATTTTAGGAGTTCTCTATACTCTACTCTACTTTTGAAACCTGAAAGCCAATCAATATTTGGTACAAAGCGGAAATCGTAGAAGTAGTAAGTTTTTAAATATTGTATATGTTTGGTAAAAATTTAGACATTTCTTTTACCCTATTATTAAGAGGTAATGGCTCACTAATTACTTCTATAACGTCTTCGGCTTTGTACCAAATTTTGTCTGGTTTCTCAGGCCACCTAAATGAGTTGTTAGTTGACAAAATCATCGTGCTTACTTCATATTGATCGCGTTCAACTCCCTCCGTTTTCCCAGGAAAATATTCGCCTTCATATTTAACTATAACATACTGTCCTTTAGTAATTATGCGGCTTGATTTTGAAGATACTGACCGACATAAAGGTTCGTCGTCAGAATCGGAATAGTTTCTGTTTCTCTGATTTTTGCGAGGCCGCTTAGACGATCTTTTACCTTCCACCACACCACAATTTTTTCGACGTTTAGACTTTTGTATTTCTTGATTTTCGATTGAACTCTCATTATCATCTTCATTCAACGCACTATTGTCACTTTCAGCATATATTAATTCTACATCCGTGTCTTCAGAAGTTGTATGCTCGGGGTTATTTTTTTTACCTTTGGATTTTAAATTTTGTTTCTTCTTTATCATAGTTTTTTCCTTTAAGATCTTTTTTTCCTTTCGTTCAGCTGCTCTCTTTTCTTTTTGTTCTTGTAGTTTTTGTTTCTCTATTTCTTTCTTTATGTGACATTCTTTCCAGGCTTTACTAGTCACTGCAAATGGAAGCTTTTCTTTCATTCTTCTTTTCTTTTCCTCTATTTCTCCAGGCCAAAAAAGATTTTTTTTAAAAGGCGATGGAACTGCTACACCTAATGCGGCCTCTAAAGGATGTTTTTGAGGTGTTTTTGGAGGAGACGGAAGAATTCCAGCAGTTATTTGTCTTGCCGGTGCAGGTTCGGCTGCTTCTATGGCTGGTGGAGTTACGGAACAAGACGGAAGAATTTCAGCAGTTATTTGCATTGCCGATGCAGGTTCGGATGCTTCTATGGCTGGTGGAGTTACGGAACAAGACGGAAGAATTTCAGCAGGTATTTGCATTGCCGATGCAGGTTCGGATGCTTCTATGGCTGGTGGAGGTACGGAACAAGACGGAAGAATTTCAGCAGGTATTTGCATTGCCGATGCAGGTTCGGATGCTTCTATGGCTGGTGGAGGTACGGAACAAGACGGAAGAATTTCAGCAGGTATTTGCCTTACCGGTGCAGGTTCGGTTGCATAAATGGTGTCTAGTACCTCCTCAATATGGTGTGGTGTTTTGGCTTGAGTTATGGTACACAATGGAAGAGTTTCGGCAGTAATTTGCCTTGCAGTTACTTGTTCAGGTGACGTTTCAGATTCGAATTGCACTATTTTATCGCGAAGATCTTCTACCCTTGAAACCGCATTCGAATTAAGGTCTTGTTGAGCTTCACTTTCTGTATGACCTGAAGTATGGTTATAATTTTGAACAAAACCGTGTTCATTTAGGTCAACGATTTCATCAACTTGGTTGATGGAAATTCCAGTACTATCAATCCGTGACGTCGAGGGTTGAGCCTCTGTTTGTTCTATTTGGGAGATTGCAGGTCTTTCAGATCCAATTAATTCTTGCTTGTTTTTGGCCCAGATCACAAACAGCGATTCATCTTCGTTTGGTATACTTAATTCTACGGTGTTCCTGTCTTTGTAGTATAAAGTGTGGAATAATATTAACTTTTGTCGTGAATAAACTTTGACTATTTCAGATTCTAAGTATCTAAAAAACTCAGTCTGCCTCGGATCAACTTCTTTGTGCGTAGCTTGATAATTTTTGATTTTAGTCATATCAATGTAATCCGGCCCAAAGGGAAGCAAACCTCCTGCTCTAAATCCACTACGAATGCATTCCTCAGATATTGAGGATAATGCATCTTTAAGCACTGGAGCAAAGTGTTCTTTTTTAAGAACTTGGCCCAAATGATCTAGTTGCCACTTAGAAACTTCTTTTCGCCAAGCTACTTTTAAAGGACGAAAAACTGCCAAATCCATAGGTTGCAAGATGTGGGTAGAATTAGGATATAGAGCAATAAGTTCTATCCCATTTGCAGAGCAAAAATTCGAGAGGTGTAACGTAAGATGTGATTTGTGGCCGTCTAAAAAAAACAAAATGGGTTTTTGAATACCCTGCTGCTCTAGCCACGGATTGAATATATTTGACATAAACTCGTAAAATGTACTTCCGCACATCCAGCCCGAATCCGATTTTCCAATACCCCAATCTTCAGGAACAGTGGCAGATATATGGGCCGGCACTCTTTCGTATTTAAACACTATCATTGGTGGTGCCAACTGACCGGCGGCGTTAGCAGTGATTAACACTGTCAGGTTGTCTTTTTCGTCGCCGCAGAATTTATAAAGATGTTTTTCACCTCGTTTACACAGAACCCGGCCTGGTTTTGGTGATAAGAAAAATGCACTCTCATCAGTATTAAAGATACGGTTTGGTGTATCCAAAACGTCTTTCAACCCTTTGGATTCTAGGTATGAAGTAATTTCACTAAACCATTTCCGGATATCTTCTTCAGTAACTTCATCCCTCGATTTAGTCAGATTTTGTGCTGTCTTTTCTATGACATCAGGGTGCCGTTTAAGAAAGGATTGAAACCATTTTTTTCCTGGTCTGTTGTTTGTAAAGGGGTTAGGTTTACCTTGCTCTGTCACAATTTTTTGAACGCTTTCCATTAGTAACTCTCTATTAACTGGAAAATGCCTTTCACTCATTGCAAGTAACCACCCTACTAAAACGTCTTCTTCAACACTTGTTAGTATAGTTTTAGGTCCCATCGAACAGTCGGCTGGACTTTTTCCAGATACTTTATTATATAGAGTGATTCGAGGAACTCCAAACCTTAACGCCGCCGACGCTACCTTTTCCCCCTTTCTGACAGCTTCAATAGCATGCCCCATTTGCTCAGGGGTATAATCTTTTTTTGGTGCCATCTAAGACAAAATAAGGAAGCCAGTTATAGACATGAAAAAATACCCAGTCTTGGACACGTCGTCCATTATTGGTAAATGAAGAGCCAATGCAAAATTCCAAAAATAAACATATGTAGAATTGCAAAAGAAATAGTTTTAAATAATTTAATCAAAAAACACCAAAAACATAAGCAGATCCAGTAATGGACAAGCTTGTCCATTACTGGATTTTATTACGTTTCAAACCCAGTAATGAACAAAGCGTAATAAATGAGTAAATATGCATTAACACATTAACCTTTACTTACAATTTGAATTGTCAATTCCCAACGTTTCAATAAAATAACACCATATCTCAGTACACCGCAAAGCAAGCAAGTAATTTGCAAAAATATATACTCAGTTTCTTAACGATTTCAACAATAAATATGGATTTTTTCGGAGCAGGCCTGACAACTACATTTCACTAGGCTGCCATATTTGAACAAAATGGCCGATTTTTATGACGTGTGTCACTTTGACAGCTCTAGAGTCTGGGGATTATGGTTCAGTGTTGCCAACTTAAAAATGTCTCAACTGTTGCTTAATATTTTATTTTGAAGGAAAAAGTGTCCATCATTGGATCCATGTCCATTACCGGTTCCATCACCTTATATAAGTTATCTTAAAATAGCAATAAATAGGCATCTACGCTTATAGTTAAAGACGATTCTACAATTTTCTCAAAATATTGTAATTTTTATTATTTTTTTCTTTGCATTTTCTGAAAAAAATTACCGTAGTAATGTATATTTCTTTTAATACCATCGGAAAGTAGAGATTTCAAAGAACAAAAAACAAACCGATTTTAAAAAAAAAAAAGATAGTTTGACATGAGAATTTTAGATTAAAAATTAGGGTGCTTTTTCGATATCAAGTCAAAATAATGAAGAAAAATAAACCTAAGGATTAAGTTACATTGGTGGTGTTGTTGTAGTGTTTGCAATCCATGTCCTCCCACTACTTAATTTTTCATACATTGACTCAACTGTGATAAACAGACAGAAGTTTTTGTGGCATGAATAAAATTGTACTAGGGAGATCCGTACGATATTAATTTATCGATAAATGTTACTTTCTTATGAAAGTTTTTTATTTTCAAATCCCTTAAAGATATGACTGCTAATTATTTAATTAAATATTACCTACTTACATTATATAACATCGATGGGTAGTGATCAGCATTTTAGTGAATTTCTATTTTATCTGGTGAACTTTATACCTGTCTACTATGAAATGTCACTTTGAAATAAGTATTTGAAACAGTTATCGATAAATGTAATATCGAAAGGAAGTCCCTAGTTCATTGAAGTTTTTGCCACATAAACTTCTGTCTGGTGATAAACGTCAATTTGGCGGAGTGCGCTGGCGTGGATTGATAACACTATTAATGGCTGTAAAACGAATAGGTAAATAAAAGTCACACATTTAAGAGAATCTGTATTCTTTTTTACACAGTCGTAACCTAAACCTTACGGTCAACGCTATCAATATTTAATACGAATCTGACTCTTTCACAAGCTATATTATACTATAATAAAAATTTATATCTGTGACATATTACATATCCTTCGTTAAAAAATTAATGCTATTGAAATAAGATTTCCTGCCACTAAAAATTGGAATTTGACCTTAAATCTAGTCTAATAATAATTATTAAATATCTCAATATTACACGTCGTAATACAAGAATCTATTCCTGGTTCAGAGGAACTGTCTCTTACCAGTCACGAAAATGTACAAGGTGTAGCTAAACATTTTTCTAGTTTAAAAATCATGATGCGAATCGCTTGGCGTATATACAAATTTTAAATAAATTCATCAGAAGATCTTCCCATGCCGTTTACTCCAGATTTTAATGGCCAACTAAAATACTTTTCTTCAACGTATAAGTTTTACAGAGCTCACTGTACGATCACAGAAGCTTACAACAATATTGCAGCATCGTAAAAAAGTTGAATAAATCTATTTCTTCATTAAAATTAATCTTCCATTTCGCTGGCTGATATACAAAGTAGAAAAAATATACATTGTGCTTATTATTATCATGTTTACAACATTTGGGAGACTGCAGGCAAGTTGGCGCCTCGACTTCGTGAACTTCTAACCGATACGAATTGAAACCAAAAGCGCGACGTCGCGCCGCGAACCCTTATCCATGCGGCGAGAACGCTGACTTGAGAATCCTGTAACAACATACAATTATAACATTTACACGAAACTGGTTAAACAAAAGTAGTACATTGTCGCCGAGGACAGAAAGTATGCGATTTATCGATGAGTCATTATCATAAGAGCCTTAACTATGTTTCGGCCCTTTAGCGTACCCGTCTATAAATTTCACTTTCTGCCGAGGCACACATACTATTCTCAAATACTGCGAGATTTTTTTTCCATTAATTATTTACGTATCTAGTATGAAATAGGCCATGAATATTTTTACTTTGCATGAAACCGTCCTATCTTGAAAGTGATGTTTACTGACCCCAAACCAGACCAAAAATGTTAATATTTCCGAGTAGCGTTGAGTGAGAAAGGTTTAATCGACGCTAGTCTTCTATCTATACATATAAAATCTTCCGTGACTGACAGCATAGCTTGTGCGCGTGCGTGCGTGCGTGCGTGCGTGCGTGTGTGTCTGTGTGTGTATATATAATTTTCTCATAGCTAGGCCTTTAGAGAGTGAGGCCAAGAACACTCCCTTGTCCAAAACTAATATCGTCTTCCCGACTTACTCTATCACCCACCCTCACCCTCTGTGTACAATCGTTCGGGTAATCCCTCATGCCTATTATGTTCTCGTTTTTGCTCCTTTTTTGCATAGCACTTCAAGAGACGAGCATTCTTTTGTCTCAAAGGCCGGCAACACATCTGCGATTCCTCTCCTATTGTTGGGTCCATCGGCAGCGGTGATTATTATCCAAGAAGCTTAAATACTATGGAGAAGGCAGCAATGCGTAAAACGAATCAAAGCTAGAGAAACATCTTTTAATCCACGTATCTTTTAAAACATACATGAGTGAATCTGCAAGCTTCTTGTTCTTTCCCAAGAGGCGGTCCGCATGCCTCGTGAAAAAAGAATGCTAGTTGTGGCATTGTGGAAGGTTACCTTAGCTAGTAAGGAGCGCGATGTTGATCTCCTTGACCATCTTGACGCGGTGCAGCATCTTAGCGAGCGCCTCGGGGCTCAACGGCTGCGTGGAGTACCACACGGGGGAGTCCGGCACGCAGGAGCGCTCCGGTTGGAGGTAGAACACGTCGTTGCGCGTGCGCACTGACTCGGGGCTGAAATGAACCATAATGTTTAGGCCAACTTTTTTTTTTATTGAGTGTTAACAACAAGTGACGCATTGTAAGAAACATCTTAAAGTCAACAGTCGGAACCTTCACATAATGCTCACTTAATTATTAGTATTCTGTTTTCAATGTGTCCGCCGAAAAATCAAGCTAAACACGTCGAGAACTAACATAAAACCAAGCGTCGCTTATTTATAATGTCTCAAAAGCAATCAGATTGACTGCTACAAACACCCTTAAAACTGCCGCTGTCATAATTATAACAAACCAAAGATCGAGCTCATTTCGCCACCATACCCATCATACTTTTTTTGCAGAATATTTCATGCTTTCAGTGTTTAGCAATTATTTATGCAATTTTGTAAAGGTGTATAACTAACAAATAAATACCGAACCGGCGCCAGCATTTTCAAATTCCCCAAACGTTGGTAAGTTGGTGATTGGCGACTCAAAATTGTATGAAACGTAGAACAACGGACAAATTTGATATTTACAAAAACGAAAGGATACTAGCATGTCATGTCTGGACTGGGGCGTTCAGAATAGGAAATTATGAAAAAAAAAGTAAATAAAGTAATTAGGTGCACAAGTGAAAAACAATGAACTTACCACTTTGAAATGTAGAATTCATACAGCTTAACAGGACATCGAAGAGGATTCTCTTCGTTTTCTTGTTGTTCATACACTTTCTTTTTTCTGGAATTCGCTTCTGCAATGAAACACACAAGAGGTAAGTATGCTTGTTGTAGAATTCGGTGGTATGCAGTGATGCTATCAACACATCTAAATATCAACAAGTATGGTTAATTATGTGCTACTCTCTACTTGATTAGATAGTTACTTGTGCCTAAAGGTACACAAGCCAAACTTTCTACGACACAGTTCACACATTCACTACCAGCAGCGAATACAATAGTCCAACTTTTACACAATGCCTTGAACGTGTATATGTTGTGTCAAAATATAAGGGCATCGTACAAAAATGCGGTACCTGGGAAATGACATGTGGTGAACCACTTCGCTCACTCGATCGACCAAAAGACAGCCGTATTTTAAGAGAATAACACCACTGGACATAAAAGCTCGGCGGCAAATGTGTTAAGAGAGCGCCGAGCGTCCAGTAGCGCCCTTATTACTTTTGTGTTTTCTAATAAACTAAAGTATTATCTTAAAATCTAAGAGCGCTTTTCTTTTACAATTTATCGAGAATGTGACATAACTTAACAACAATTGAACTATGAGTGAGCAACTTAACGGAAAGTGACCACCTTTTCCGTCAAGTTGACTACACAAAGGTTAAATGTTATTAATCTGTGTCATATAAGCTATAAATTGCGTATTCATCTGTACAACAGTAAAGCACTCTTACATTTTAAGATACTAGTTTAGTTTATTAGAAAACACAATAAAAGTAATTAGGGCGCCACTGGACGCTCGCGGCCCTCTTAGATCAGATTCACAACGGCTAACACTGATTTCAAATACAGTAATCTATCTTCCTTAAATATATAAAACAGTACAGTGACCGAGTGGCTGACAGACAACGCACAGCTGGAACCGCTGGTCCTAGCGACTTGAAATTTGGAGGGATTATTCCTTGGATATCCTATGAGTGTACTAAGGTGTTTCTGGAAATTCATCTCCTAAGGGGTAAAAAATAGTCCTTTGGTATCGTTTCGTAACGGGAAAAAAATCCCGTTTTGTAACTGGCAACTAAACGAGACTATTCCATTATCGATTCGTAACTGCGCTTGGTAACCAGCTTTGAAATACACGGCACAACGCAGGCCCATTACGTAGCCAGCTACAAACAGGGAATTTTAGATTCCCATTTTGTTGCCAGCTACGAAAACTGGCTACGAAACGGTACCAAAGGAAAATAGTGGATGTAGCGGGAAACTAATTGTACGTGTACGAAGTCGCACACGCAAATGGCAGTATCTCAGACAAAACTCCTGTAGCAAATGCAACCTTATTTCCAACAACATAGGATTAAATCTGCTCTGGATTTTGAGATACTGCTTATTGGCTTAGGAAGGCAGTCTAGTAGTTAATAAGTTGGCCGGTTGAAAATGATAACAATACCAAACTCACCTAAAGCAGATTGAGGGGGATAGAATCGCAGTAGAACGTTTCTCGATCCAGGTATTTTGGCCTGGCCAGGCTGGTTGGGATTCCGTTTCCAATGCTTCATTATGTGAGAGAAGGATAGCTGCATATGTTCCTCAACCGTCTGAAAACAATGTCATTGATAACAAAGAGCTGCTGACAATCTGTATAGATAGGAAAAACCTTTGGGGATTGGCGATAAAACGGCTAAGCATGGATAGATCTAGGCCTCTATTTTTTGATTGTAAAAATATTAATGTTAATATTAATAATGATAGCTTCAACATTTAGTTTTCTCAGTCCTCTACATATTTAATGTAACCAAAAGATACAAATCATTGTAAAGCTTTATTGTATGTTGAATCAGGTCGCCACGTGACAGGCATGGTCTAGTGTGGGACCACCAGCTTATTGTATCAATTGTAATTTGTGTTCCTTTTTTAATAAACATTACAAAATAATCCGTAAAAAAGAAATTACGAAAGTAGTGTCAACCCTAGTATACTGTACTGTACCTAAGATACTGAACTGAACTGACGTTATTTAATAAGGGTTGACACTACTTTTGCAATTTCTTTTTTACGGATTATTTTGTAACACATTGTATAGGCCCTGTTCAGTATTGTTTTCGTTTATCGTTTGTTATATTGCGTAACTTTCCAGGCAAATTTTCTGGCAATTACATTACGAATTACACTTACCACAAGGTTAAAATGTTTAGTATTGAAGAACATTAGTGTGGATAATAACACGTGTGGCGAATGCGCTCCTAGCTGCTTGCTCTCCCATAAATGTTCTTCCTCTACTCTTGTTACTATGTACTCTGTTGAAAAATTACAAGCATATTAATAATACTAGCATCCAAAAAACAATTTGGAATTGTACGACTTAAAGACATCATATGTCGAAGACAGGGCAAAATGTAGGCGTTAATTAAATAACCCAATAAGAAACTAATACTAAAAAGGAGGTTCATACTCAGTTTTATACCAACCATCAAATTTCGAGTTGAAAAGCCAGGTAAACAAAGACTGGCAATCAAAATTGCAGAAATTTATTGCTGTCTTACTCTAACTTTAAGTTAGTAAAAGACAGCAAAATTCTGCTTCTTGCTG
>OX438781.1:12571865-12594208 GCA_949316455.1 Acleris holmiana | reverse complement strand
CGCTCACTACGCGCTGTTAAGGCGTCGTGTTGTTCACCTCGCGCAACCATAGATCCCTATTGTAATGTATAAATTTCTGTACCTAGAAATTTGCTGGATTACGTGTGAACGCAACTTAAATTAAGCCACACGATACTTTCCAACTTGCATTATTACAGTGTTGCCAGTGATTTTTTGTTAATACCAGACATTTGGGGTTATTTCAAATAGTTATCATCCATTTTATGTTAGTAGAAGCTTGAATTTACATTGAATTTATCAGCGAAGATTTAACTAGCGACCCGCCAGCGGCTTCGCCCTAGCGACCCGCCAGCGGCTTCGCCCGCTGCATTTTTTTTTCTTGACAATTTTATTTTTATTTTTGTAAAACATTTTTTTTTTATATTAAAAGTATTCTATGTTACTTCTAGTATCTCCCAGAATATGTGTACAAACTTTCATGATGATGATTCGTCAAGTAGTTTTGGCGTGAAAGCGTAACAAACATCCACGCTTTCACATTTATTTGTTCTACTGACAGTTTGTGTCAAAGTCTTGTTTTTGAAATTTTATTTCAGGTTTTTACCAATGAACCTTGTCCCGGGGTATGACCCAGGATTTAATACGTCGCTAGCTTCTTCTATCCTCATAGTATGCAGGAGTTCCATAACTTAGTTTTTAGATTTTACCTAATTTATTATCAACAGTATATCAATATTTTAACCATAGTAGGGGACACTGTGCTGCAACACTCGATCTTTGAATAGCTCCGGAATGACAATGGAGATTTTGACCACTTTTTACTTGCGTCTGCGCAAGCGCTCGCTACAATTTAATTGTTAGGTTTTTATACTACCCGTTTTCCGTAAGTGTTTAAGAGTTCGGTTGAACAGCACAGTCTCTGACAGCCTTACTTCCGAGTAATTTATTAACTCTTAAACCAGGGCGTGTCTTAGCCTTATACTTACATTCAGATCTCCATAATTACTTTTTATAGATTACTAGCGACCCGCCAGCGGCTTCGCCCGCTGCAATTTTTAAGCTATTGCATAGCTTCTATCGCGGGCCTTGAGCGCGGGGACCGAATCCAGAAATTCCGTAACGAAAAAACCTCACGCTCCCCACTCCGACGGGCAAGGAGGTGTGGCTTGAAGGCCGTGCATCGTCTAACGTCGTTTCAGTTCGGCAGTCTTCGACACGGCGTTGTGTGCGATTAGACGTATTGTACGACTCTACGAAACTCGCACGAATCGAGACGAGCTGCTCCGAAATCGGACGAATACATAAGCAGCTGTTTATGAGAAAGTATATAGGTGTATAGGAATTTATGTACAACAGTGAATAGCTGTTTATTTAATAATAGAAAAATTTGTTTTCTTATCGGTCACCACGCTCAAAAAGTGTAACTTAAATTAATATCAAAGAAAAAGAAATACTGCATGAATAAAATAAATAAATAAAATTATAATTGCATAAGTTGATACATAATGCTATGCAATAGCTTTACCGCGGCAGTCCCCGAGTGCCACACGTCTTTTTATTCTTTCATGTCACTTAGTAGTATGAAAAATAGATGTTGTCTGATTCTCAGACCTACCCGATATGCGCACAAAATTTCATAAGAATCGGTCGAGCCGTTTCAGAGGCGTTCAATAACGTACACCGCGACACGAGAATTTTATATATTAGAAGATGTTACTTGTGCTCCATGATCATGCCAAATCCTTCTTTCTCACTGTCTCTAGGACCTTCTTGCACTTGCTTAGGACAGCCCTTACAAATTTAAGTTTCATTAAATTCTCTCGCAATTTCATTCAAAATCGGTTTCTTAATGCAACATTCGCATTATTACAGTTTTTATTAGCTTAATCATATAATACCAGGTAGTGTATAAATATATTTTTCGTTCGGCATTAATTTTAGTAAAAAACTATTAATTAGTATAAAAATACAAAAACAAAATTACTTTACGCAAGGCAAATCGCAGCGCGGTCATCGACGGTCTGCATATAACTATTTATTGATTGACACGCTAAGAACGCGCCTCGCTATCTACTGGGTGATTTTGGAGCCATGATCAGGAATGGCCAGAAGTGAATAAGATGGATGGAAACTTTTCCGATGGGACCAACCACGAAATCGCTAAAAAAAAAACACCTGTTCCATACATTAACGGTAAATTAATTGAGAGTTAATGTATAGAACAGCTGGTTTTTTTTAGCGATTTCGTGGTTGGTCCCATTGGAAAAGTTGTTAATTATGACCATCTTATTCACTTCTGGCCATTCCTGATCATGGCTCCAAAATCACCCAGTATAGTCGTGCTCTAACGCCGGCTATTTGGAAAAGCCTTACCCTTTTCTTGGCGATGTATCTTATAAGATACGAGGGCTGCCTTTTAAGTTGTGTCGTTTGCCAACCTCCCGCGATTATTTAAAAAAAAACATATGGCATTTTCATCCTTTTGAATTTAGAACTCGAAAACAAAAGAATGTTTTCAAATTGGTCGAATAGTTTTATTACAGCGTCTATTCAAAGGTGACAAGTCGGTTGTAAAAATGGAAATGTCTAAGGAAAATTTGCGTGCGGTAATTTTCTACAACTTTAAAAGGGGATTATCGCGACTTCAGTGCTTTGAGGAGATCACATCTGTGTTTGGTGATGCAGCACCGTGTCTTAGGACTGTAGAACGCTGGTACTTAGAATTTTTACGTGGGCACTCTAGCCTCAGTGATAAGCTTCGTGAAGGTCGTCCAAAAACCGCCATGACGCAAGAGAATATCGAAGCCGTGCGGCAGCTAATACTCGAAGATCGTCATGTGACATACCGTGAAATAGAGGCATCCGTGGGCATTTCAGGGACCACTGTCCAAAAAATCCTGCACGAAGAACTTGTTGTAAAAAAGTTGATCTCTCGTTGGATACCACATTTGCTTAGCGACGACCAAAAAACAGCCCGTGTAAGTTGGTGTCGCAAAACTCTGAAGCGATTCAGCCGAGGAGAGTCAAAACATGTTTATGATGTGGTTAGTGGTGACGAGTCTTGGATATATGCTTACGATCCAGATTCAAAACAGCAGTCAACTGTCTGGGTCTTCCAGGACGAGCCAAAACCGACCAAAGTCATACGCTCTCGGAGCACTTCAAAAAAAATGGTTGCCTCGTTTGTGGCAAAGGGTGGTCACGTCGCCACTATTGTACTAGAAGATCGCAAGACGGTTACCGCCGACTGGTATACCACTGTTTGTTTGCCACAAGTCATCACCGAATTTCGAAAAAACAACTCGGAACGTCGTATGATACTGCACCATGACAATGCAAGTTCGCACACCGCCCGCCAGACAAAGATGTTTTTGAACACCCAAAACGTGGAAATTTTAGATCACCCGCCTTACAGTCCTGACTTAAGCCCTAACGATTTTTTTACGTTCCCCAAAATTAAGCAAAGTCTTCGTGGTCAACGTTTCAGCTCACCCGAAGAAGCTGTTGACGCATACAAATCGGCCATTTTGACTACCCCCACTTCGGAGTGCATTGGAAAAGTTGTTAATTATGACCATCTTATTCACTTCTGGCCATTCCTGATCATGGCTCCAAAATCACCCAGTATAGTCGTGCTCTAACGCCGGCTATTTGGAAAAGCCTTACCCTTTTCTTGGCGATGTATCTTATAAGATACATACCATGACATTCACTTTTTAACATTTTTTTGTTACAAGTTTTTTATGCCGTTTTAAATTCTGAAAAGGTTTAACTCACTTTTTTTTTTATTTTGCCAAGAAAAGGGTTAAAATCAATAAAAAGCCAGCAAACTGCGCATGGTAAAAACGAGACTTAATGCCGTACTCAGAGACGTCAATTAATTTTAATGTGTGATTAAAGTTGCTGCTGTCACTTTCTTTGCCATAGAAATAGGATAAGATAACACGTCATTTAACAAGCATTAAACTTAATTGACATCTCTGAGTGCGGCCGTTAGCCATTTATCACGTATGCATTAGTTGACCAAGAAAGACCTTTAGCGCTTTGGACCTTAACCTCATACAAATAGAGTCAAAAAGGAGTTTCTTGGCTGACACGAAACTTGACTTACCAGGCATGCCAGGATGCGAACTAGGTGTGATAGTGTTAGCGGTCATGGCCGACTCCAGGTCGACAGGTTGCTCCTCGTACTCGGTGGCCATTTTGAGGGCCATCTGGAGCATGTCCTCGCCGAACGCGTTATGCCCGTCTATACCCGCCACTGGACTGAAACTTTCTTCCGCTAGAAAAAAAATAGGTGGACTTATTAGTAGGACTTGCTTAAGATTAGCTAACTGGCCACTATACCGAAATCGGCTAACTGCAATAGTAAATGCATTTTAAACTTAATTACTATAGTGATTTTTTAACAGGGACCGTACGGGGAAATCCAAAACCATAGGAGATACAGATAAACTGTCTAAACAAAACTTGGTCTTTTTTTTAACAATTTTTTTTTGACATTGTTGTTTTCTTGGTCAAGAGTGAGTTGTCCGTAAAATTGATTAAAAGTGTCATTTTTTTTTTATGTACAATGGCTTAGTTTCATTTAAGGCTCATTTCAATGTATGGAATGAAAAAAATTGTAACAGCAGAAGCTGGTCAAATTTACTGTGTTTTTCATACAATCGGTTAATAAAACTAATAATTAGTAGTCTGTAAATAAAACTATTTCTATCCAGAATAAATTTGCTACAATTTAATCTTTTGTTTGACTTACAATGATGACTTCAGTAGGCTATCTCGCTTTTACCACTGACAGAGAGTTTGTCTTCATTTAATTTTCAACTTTCATTTCATACAAATAAAGCAATTTTCAGAATACTGTTACCCACGTCTGCCGATTTAGTAATAACTATCTTATAAGAATGCGATTAAAGCAGAAAATTAAATGAAGGTAATCCATCTGCCAGTGGTAATCTTAAAATAATTCTACTATAAGCCAAACCGAGTCCGCACAGATCCCACAAGAGATGCATTAGAGCAGTGATCGACATAGCCAAAAGATAGTGTTAGGCCATACCTATGCATATTCATAATTTATTGATTTTACTAAATATTACATTTCAAAATCGAATTACAAATTATATTAAATATTTGTTCATTGCGACAAGTTTTCTTCAATTTTCATCCATCAAATTGCTTTATTTGTCAAATAGTAATTATCTGTAAGGACGTTTTCATCGAGTACGTAGTAGTTATTTGGACATTTATTATTCTTTCTATTTGTTATTTACAGAACTATAAAAATAATACTTTAATTATTTATAAGTGCTAAATAGCCGATTGATTTTACAACTACTTGTCGAATTACGAGTCTTTTTGGGGTAAATTATTGCAGCGTATTGTTCGTCGTAACAAGGATTACCCGTAGAATGTGTATCGTAGCGGCGCCGACGCGCGCTTCCGCCACCAACGAGGAACTGACACTGAATCATTAAACAAACTGGCGGTACAGCGCCGCTAACGTCACTGACACGAACATATTGGTTACGTTCCTCTCTACGCAGGACACCTTGAAAAGGCGCAGCGGATATATTATGCTGTTATTGATTTTGACTTTTTGGCACCGGACAAGATATGATAAAAAAAAAAACAATATTAGGTGTAATTATTTATGAAAAAAATTATTTAGTCATTTTTTTTTTGTTCTTTAATTACGCGTCTAATTAAACGTTATGGATAAACAATGAATTATCTTAAAATAAAATCTTGGTGATAATCCTGGAAATAAGGACGGCACCGGGGACTAATTCCATGCTGGTTTAGAAAAGTTTTGATAAGAAATTATTGTTTATGCCATTATAACTACATCTGCACTAAATAGAGAGAGATATTTTAATTAATGATACAGCAATCTATATTGGAAAATCCATTTAATGTGTTTACAGAGAATTGCCCATATAAAGTTGGAAATCAACCCGCGAATTATAAAGACATAATATAAAATACATAAATTTTCAGGCGTCTGCTTTGCTCTAAAGCGACTATGTTTTGTACTGCTATCCCTTATTCGACTTAGTTACTTCGCACTTTTTCACTTAGTTATAAATACAGCCTGGAGTGGCGCCGCGTCTTCGCTCTGCAGAAGCGCGCAGTTAGAATTGCAGCACGTGTCGCTCCGGGTACATCTGCTCGTGAGCTCTTTACCTCGTTGCGGATAATGACAGTTGCATGCATCACAGTACATTTTTAACATGGCGTTCTACATTAAAACAAACATTAACTCCGTTCCAGTAAGATCCGATACTCTCAGAGGTTTAAGAAATAATCACGCCGGAAAACTAAAGACGGCAACATGTAAACTAGCTAAGTTTATTAAAACTACCCACATAATCGGCCTAATAATTTACGACGCCTTACCTGACAGCATCAAAAAATTATCAAACATTTTTTTAAACGAATTGAAAAAAAAAACTTATTAATAACGCATTTTATGACTTATGACATATCAGAATTCTCCGACGAAATAACTTCTAATATATTGTAATCACCTTGTAATACTGTACCGGTTAGAAAATTATTACTTAACTATTAGTATAATTGTACCTCAATTCATTATTTTTGTAAATATGAGAATGTGACATGTAATTTTCTGTAAAATATTATGAATAAATGAGTACATAAGTATATAATGTATACATACATAAATTGTTATTATTAACACAATAATCGCAGTGCGAGTGATGAACTGATGACGATACTATGTGATGATACAAAATTATTGTTTGTTTACAATTTGTGTGTGGTAATTGACAGGATTGTAACCTACTTCGCATTATATTTGTAAGCTGAAAGGCATAGGCTTTATAAGTAACAATTTCTTATTGAAATGGAACAGTTATTTATTATTGTAATATGAATAGGTTGTGGTCAAATTAAGTTCATAAAAGAAAAAAAGAGAGGGCATTTATTGAAATATTTTTCAAAAAAAAAGAAAGAAATCTGATTTATTAACACATTTACTACATGGCAAACAAACCACTGAATATTTTTTGAGGAATCCTTGTCATTTCTAAAACTAAGTCAGACCCGAAAATAGCAGTCTATTAGCAAATAGGCTGCAATCTTCATGCACTTACCATTGTCATCATCCGTGTCAGAATCGCTCTGGTCCTTCTTCTTGTCACCGGCCACCATCTCGGCCATCATCAGCAGCTCAGCCTCAAACGGATCCGTCGGCATCTTATCGTGGATCTTGTTGATCTCCTTCATGATGCCTTTAGCAGAATTCCGCGTCGTGGGGATGAACACCGGCACCGGCACCGGTAGCGGAATCGGAACGGGGACCGGGAACGGCAACGACCACATAGCGCAAGGAACAGGGACGTATATGGGGACCGGAACGGGGATCAATACTCGTCGTTCGAGGCTCGGGTCGGTCTGGCACTCTTTCGTGCACGGATGCGGACGGCAAGAGACTCCTTTCGAGATCATCATAGGTTTGGACATGGTCGCTTTGTTGGCGACTTCTCTAGGGGGGAGGGTTTTGACGATGACGTGGTTGTAGATTTTAGGGGGCGGTGGCGGTGGGGGTGTTAGGGGCTTGGGAGGGGGAGGGGGGGTTTTGGGGGCTTGCGGGGGCTCGGGCTCGGGGGGCGGCGCCACGGCCGCCTGCAGCCGCTTGGACTTGCCGCGGGTGTTGGAGGCCGGCATGAGCGGCGGCGGCGCGGCGAGGGACTGCACGTTCGATATCACGGGGAGACCAGAGGACCGCGTCGAAGCTTTGGTGGGGACCGCTGTGAACAATAAAAGTAAATATAAGCAGCTAAAATCATAGCTCTTCTGCTTAACCGTAATCGAGTAAAACATTCTGGTTAACTGACACAACGTTTTGCTTTCTAAATATCTTTGATCTCTTTTATGCAACGATCGGCGAAAATTTTATCCCAGGCGCCAGGACGTCACACTGTGGCCTGAATCGATTCTCCGACATTTTTATTAGGATTTCTCGCTATTCTCAGCTTTGGCTTGGAATCTTATTACCAAGCTTGTGCAGCTCAAGCCCGTATCAAATAAGTCGAGATACATTTATTAATCTTTACTTAGTATAAAACAAAGTAGCATTCCGCGCCTACCTGTCTGTCTTGTTTTGTAGTCTATGTTTTTGCACTCTAGGGGAATACTTTAATGATAAGTTTGATGGTAATGTATAAAGAGATAGGGATTAACCAGTCGGTGGCAGAGTGTGTGAATTCGTACACTACAAATTATTTTTCTTAAATTAAGTTAACTATAAATATAAATAGCTGTCTGATATTGCTTTACCCTTTCAGGATGTCACATGGGTACCAGTGTATATAATATAATGTTCCATCTTAATGAGTGTGATATGCAAGAAATAACTTGAATTTTGAATTTGAATTTTTGTCTGTCCGTCCGCTAACTGCTCCTAAACCATGCAACAGATTTTGATGCAGTTTTCATCATTAGTTAGATAATTGTTCACAGGTTTTTAATCGTTTACTGCATAGTAATGCCAAAGCGTTTTAAATCTAATGTAGTCATCAATAGAGTACATAATGCTTCGACTGCTGCATTGCAGTTAGCCGCCTCTTTGGTATTACGGCAAAATTCTAAGGCCGAGTTGTTTGATCAGAAGTTAACTGAACTAATGGTTAAAATTCGAAAAAAGAATCGAAAGTATGACACCTTTTCTTTGAGATTTAACCATTAGTTACGATTTTTAACAATTAGTTAATTTAACTACTGTTCAAAGGGCCGAATCCTAAGTGGGTCATACACACTCTTAAAAACAAAAGTTGTCTCTCCTGTGGTCAATAGTTAACAGCTTGTGCGCATATAAGTTTTGTTTTTATATGGTAGGTCTAAAGCAGTCCTGACGCCGTTTATGCGGCAATGGGCTTAGCCAGAAAATCGTAGCAGGTAGAAAGAAGTGCTCTCTGCCTACCCCTCTGGGAAACAGGCGTCATTTTATGTATGTATAACTACTGATCAAACAACAGGCCCTAAAGTTGGGTACGTATTAGAGCAGCCTCGGGTAGAGGCACGCACGGCTCACCTATTTTGCTCAAATTCGTACCAGCTCACGCGCTGCGCGCAAGCAGCGTGCGAGCGTCGCGCGGCGAGCCGCCGAGAGTCGGTCTTTTGACCGTGCTCTAAGGCGCCTCGGTGTGCGTGCCTCGCGTAATTTGGACGTGTATCGGAGCTTGCCGCGGGCAGAACTACAAGTTCTAACTTGTCTGTGGGTGAGGCGCGTACATATTTGATAAAGTTGCTGAGCCATTCCACCACAGAGTTGATTTCTGCTTCTTTTTGTTAATAATTCGGTGGATTATGATAAACGCAGCCGCGGCTGTCATCGTGTCAGACGCCATTTTGAAATGTCGGCTCGCGGCCAGCACGCTGCGCGGGGCGAGCATGCCTCAGGCTGAGCCGCTCAGATTCGTACCCAGCTTAAGAATGACACCACACTTACCATTGTTTTTATGCGCCGCACTAGTGTAGGTGCGGCGCGGCGCTCCCGTGGGCACCGCCTTCTGCTGGTCTATCGGCTCTCCCGGCATGAGCGCGGGCGTGTGCTTCGAGTACTGACCCTATAATTAAAAAAAAAACAAAGTTGAACAAAAAGTTGATCTTCACCTGTTTATAATAGAGTCTTGAGTCGTACGGTTTCGTTATGCTTATTTGTCCCGCAATATTTTTACAAAAGCTGTCACCAAACGCCAATGACAGCTTAAAACAAGAGTGAAGTAAACCTTGCCTCAGAGACACTCAGGTTGATTTTGTGCTGGCAACCATGACTGAAGTATCCGTCGTTCGCGTTGAACCAGTGGTGCGGATATATACGTCAAAGGCGTTGGCAAGTTTAATCATAGGCCACAATTTAGGTTTGCTATTTGAACCCCTTGTTACAGCATCTTTTTTCCAACTGACTTGACAAATGACTAGTCTTGACACTATTTGGTCAGATATTAGATGAGTTTCTTAGCCATGCAATTAACGTAAAGGTATGTAGTGTAAATCTGTTAGCGTCAGTATCTGCTACTTGTCTTGTTTAACTGACATCAATAAAGTTTTTTTAAGGCACACATGCCATCTGATTTTAAGTAGAATTTGAGACCCATATACATTTACATTCTCAGGCCTACAATCTTAAAACTACAATTCTAAGACAGCAAATGCGTTGCCCACCTGAAGACTAAGATGGGAGGCTTTTATGCTAGTAATTTCACTGGTTCTCCATCCACAACGGAACACAAATCATTTTATGAGGAGATATTAAACGACTAACAGCATGCCTTTTAGTGTTTTTTGTGCATACAATATAAAAACTTACCTGGAATGCCATAACGCACTGATACGTGCAGAAGTTCCGTACGGTCGCGTCCGACATAGTTAGGTGATACTGAGCCAACGACGTCCGTTTACACATGTCGCATTTTATTCTGGAAATAACAATTAGATTTGACTATAGAAGCTGTAAAAGTTAACAATTCACAATGTATCATTACAATTTTATCTCTTTTGTTAGTATTAATAGGATACTCGGCTTCAGCTCGTCTTCTTAACTTAGTCGCTCGTATCACGAGCGATTGTATTATGTATTATTAAACAGTTGCATAAACAAGATCTGTGCTATAATATCATCACCAGAATTATAATTTTACTAAACATATAGGTAGAGAGCGTCGGTGGCCTAGTGGCTTAGGGGTTCGACTCGTGATTGTAAGGTAAGATAAGATAAACCATTTCAGTAATACTATGGGTATAAGCACAAATTATGCACAATAGATGAGAACTTTCAATGTCATCTCATCAATCACTATACTAAAGCTCTTGCATACAAACTGGATACAATTCACTTTATACATCACAAGTAAATGTGGTGCGGAATAAAACTTAAGTCTCACCTTCTCGACGACACAGCGTTAACCGACACCTGATAGAGATTTAAGCAGTTAAGCGAGCACATCATAACGACTTGGCCCGAGTTCTGCACGCGTCGTATCATGTCGAAGTTGTATTTCTTCACTTTGCACCAGTTGCAGGGCACAATATGTCTGGAGTTACTGATGTATACGTTCATACAGGATTTTGAACAGAAGCAGTCAGGGGAGTTAGTCTCGTAAATAGTGAAACATTTGGATGCTTTACGCTCAAAATATTTCTTACACCATCGGCATGGGTCTGTAAACAGATAAAAATGGTATAAACAAATGTCAGGGGCAAATATCTCGCATTCTGACTTAGGGTCTCCCCACACCTATTGACGAGGAATCGGCGTTGGCTGATCTAAAATCTCTTTGTGTCTAAGCAATAAGAGCGAAAAGACGTTGAACAGCACCGCCGGCGCCAGCCGACGTGAGCCGAGTCGATTCGTCTTAGACCTAAAGAAATTTTTGATCAGCTAACGGCGATACCTCGTCGATAGGTTTGGGGAGACGCTTAGTCCTCAGCCGCAACGCATTTGCAATCTTAGTTCAGTATTGCAATGTTTAGATTGTAGATTTGACAATGCAAATTTCCCCCCAATATTTGCCCCTACTTGAGGATTAAGCCCGGACCACTAGCTTCTTAGGCAGGATTATTATGAACTAGCCTTACTGCATTATCATCAGAACATGGACGATAATCATAATAAATGGATTATTCTCACCTGGAAATATGTTGTTGACGAATTTAAAAGCAGCAAAGCAAGGATCTGAACACAGCCTTTGAACAACATCCTCACTGACTTCCACCTCAATCGTAGTCCCTTTCTCCAGCGAGCAGACTGCGCATTTCGCCCACACTGGCTGCGGAAGTGGACTCTTGCTCATCTGATCAAACTTCTCCATACAGACTTGAGTGCAGAAGTCCTTGAATTGGCCTTTATCACCAACAGGGGCTAGGAAACCTTGGTGGCCCACTGATATATCCCTCTGGCAGTAACAACAAATCTTCAACCCTTTCTTGAACTCCTCTAAGCACCCAGAATTGCAGAACTGCCGTATATCATAGCCGAATCTGACACAGTATTTTCCTAAGCTTGTATGCGTGACCATGTTTTTGCAATTAGCGCAGCGCGACCCAATCTTATTCTGATACCGTCCTAAACACACTTCATCACAGAAGTCCATGGTTTCCCACGTAAGATTTTTGTCGTCCAATTTTAATTGCAGAGTGCACTGAAAACATTTCCTGATGAAGGTCCGATCTCTCTCCTCTCTAGCTGCTTGGACCATGGCAGGTGTTTTAGGTTGGAGTTTATACGCCTCATCTAAGTATTTATCCGTTGCATTGCTTATAACTTTTAGCTTAAGAAGTGGAGGGTTAGTAGTGGGCTGAACGTTTTTTCGAGTGGACCGTTTCCTCTTTACATGGTACCTTCCATTTTCTCTATTGTTTAGTTCCTTCAAGCAGTCGTGGTCACACACTGCGGCGTTTTCCCCGTATCTTTTGAAGTTGTACGAACACAGTTTTGTTTCCTTACAGATTAGACATTCTCCTTCAGTCGGATTGACTTCGTCGACAATTTGTTTCCGCCGCTTGAACACATATTTGTCCTTTTCGTCTGCCATCATGCTGTGCAAGCAGTTAAGAGAGCAGTAGTTGGTGTCTTCGCCGTCGTAGTTGTAATAAAAGTAACAGAGCTTGTTTTCCTCACATTCAGAGCAAATAAGTATTCTGGGCACAATTTCCTCTATGGTGTATTTCTTAGATGTAATGTTGTACTGGCCAGGGTGTTCATCTTGCAAGGCTGTAATGCAGGTCTGTGTGCAGATGTACTTGTTCACTCCGTCTTTGTCCACGTATCGGTAGGCGCAGGGTTTTTGTTCGGAGCATTGGACGCAAGTGCTGTCGACTGGAGTGATCTCCTGGATATCGTTGGGGACCTGATTCTCTTCAGTTTCCGCGGTCTCATCGTGTTCGTTTTCATTGTCATTCTCTTTATCTGTGGGAATTTACAAATACATAAATGTTTTTATATTGGTATCTGTTACATTAAAAACGTAGCGAATTCTTAAAAATAAGCGGAAGTTCTGCGCGGAAGTAACATTCCTGGTTTATACTGTTATTCAGTGTGAGAGGTGCTGATGAAATGACTAGCATAGACGTTTTCAAGTTCACAAATGTCTTAAGACATCTAAAAGCCCACACACAGGCTAAAGCTCCATAAAAACTGGTACTAGTTATTTTCATATTGGTCTTGGCGCAAAAGCAGGACTAACCAGCGGAGTGGTCCAAAGAGGTATCGCCGTCGGCAGGTGCCTCCTCGGTAGGCACCGGGTCATCGCGGGCCTCTTCCTTATGAGAAGCCTCATGCTCGGTTTTCGGCACCGTTTCTGCTTCAGCAGCTAGAATAAGGGTTTACAGTTTCAAAATGTATATAAATAGACCAGGGATTCTTCACTATAAACTCGAATTCTATACTTCTGGAAGGACTGGATTATACCAATAATTTGCTAAATTTGTTGCTGTATGGTATATTATATTGAACAAGGGTTATTACCCCATTTTTTTTTTTATTAACCTCTTGAGATCCGGTGTGCTATAGGAGGTAAGTACATAATCAAGACAATTTAGTTTGAACTATATTTTAATGAGTATAATTGTTCATTTTAACTTGTTTCAAAATTAAACATGAGTTTTATGACCAGAGGATATTACACTTTATTCACTTGCTGGTAGATTCAAATTTCCACTCACAATAATCTCGTTTGTAGTAAAGAGTGCCTAATGAGGTGAAGCAACTGACATAAGAGTCTTCATTAAGAGGCTTCATTGTTTTTTTTCTGTTTTATTTTGTACAATAAAGTCTTTACATACATACATACATATGATAAACTAATAATTATTAACGAGCTAAAGATTTGTTAAATTGTCACTACTTTATAAAAACCTCGTATCTTATATTTCGTGAGTAGGGTTTTTAACTTATTTCTCATCATGTTTAAGTTTAATCGTACATCACATTTTTCAAAGTAGCAACGAAATTCATTTCACCAAGTTTTTTATTTAAGTTAATATTTGCAGACAACAATTACGGTAACTGAGCCATGTCACACCTTCATGTCATACCTATATGTCACATGTCATACCTTCTTCAGCCTGCTTTCTCTTCTCAGCTAGCACCTTAGCTGCCTCAGCTTTGTCCGCCTCAGAGATCTCGCGCTCCGTGTCCGGCAGTAGACAGACCTCCTCATCAGCACCTGGCTCATCCTCCAGCTCGCCCACGTTTCCACTGTCATCCAGAGGAGTATCTTCTGCAAAGAGAGAGCAATATTTTTATACTCATCCATCCAGTTCCTATAAATTTGAAAGTGTGGTTTTTCCTTCTACACCCTTAGCCTTAGCCGATGAACGTAAAATAACGTAAAGTACAGAGGTAGTTAGCCTGGAGAAACGCGTCGTCATCGAGAAAAGCGCGAGGGATAAATAGACAAATACGCGATCGACATGGGCACCGCAAGACGGTCGATTTCTTGATTTTTGGGAATAGCTTAACCATTTATTCTACTGGGTTAAAACGATATTGCGTTTGAGGTGCTTTAGTATTGTTTGAACTCGGCCGCCCTTACTGTCAACAAATATGTAAGTGTTATCAAAACGTGGATAATACAGAAACACGTCAAAGTCAATAGCGTTTTAGCCCTGAAACAGGAACAGGCCGAACGGATCGAGCCGCTTTGCACGGGCCGCCCTGTCGCCGCGATTCGTTGCGTGCGTATTAAGTATCAAGCTACGAGCGTCCACGCAACCCTATCACCCCAACGGCAATAGGTAACGGAAACTCCTAAAGGTACCATTCCTTTTGCGACGGCAATGCCGCTTGCGGTCGCAGCCGATCGCAGCGGAACGTATTTTATATAAAACCATACTAACCGCAAATGGCATTGCTGCCACAAATGGGATGGCACTTTTAACTCTTTTAAGCTCTTTATTCTTTCACCACCTCACATGTTTTTTCTGTTTCCTGCTTCTTAGCAATACTAAATTCAATTCTGAATGCTAACAAAGTTATTATTTAACAAACCGTTTCAAACCTCATTTATAGCAATACCTGTATGATCATCGTCATCATGAGCCCCATCTCCCTCAGCGTTATGGTCATCATCATCATCATCCAAGTTAACAGTCGAGCTTGCATCTTTCGACGTCGACGACTCCGCTACGTTGTCACTCTTGTCTTTGAGCAAAGCATCAAATGGATCCAGGGCCTGTGAATAAAATGGCATAATTATCAGATTGATTTGTAACTCGAAGATTTACTTTGGTCGGAACGTGTTTTAATTGGTTTTGCAACAAAATATTTTGCCATAAAAAATTGTTGGAATAGTCAGAATTTAAATAAAAATCCACTAGGTGCTGGATGATAATCAATAGATTGTATGTGGCCTTCTTTAGTATAAAAACCAAAATAAATATCAGGAAATCTCACCCAAATTGACCTAGTTCTAAACTAAGCTCAAGGGTTTAGTACCCATACTATATAAGCCTGGAGCTTATTTTACTAAATTTAAACGTATAGAGAAATATTGTTACGGACGAATCGCTCGCTTTCGTTTTTTACGCTAATAGAATCTTGTTAGATTCGAATTAGCGTATTGCGTAACTATTTCATAAGATTTTTGTCTAGTTTGTAATGTTTTATGGAATGTGAACCTTTTATTTTATTGCCGCTCGTCCCCATAACCTATAACGATCATGTTTGTTTTATTGTGATCCCCGAGGTACCCGGCCTCATATCTAACCTTGGTCCTGAAGGTCGGGTACTCTCCGAAAGCATGGGAGGGTTCCAATCAGGAATAAACTGGGATTGGGCCCTCCCGAAGCTACTGAATGTCCTACCACCGGGAAAGTAAGAATGTTACAGTGGTAGGACATATACATATAGACGGGCGGCAACCTAAGCTTTAATATGCACTCTTTCATAGAGAAATCGATAGGCAGGTTCTAGGAAGAGAAATTAAAGTTGTATAATTCATAGAGGATCTCGAACACAAAAAAGAGCGAATTCGTCTTCGAAGCCTGGGGGTATATATACCGGAACACAC
The DNA here is from genome assembly GCA_949316455.1 of Acleris holmiana. NCBI lineage: Eukaryota > Metazoa > Arthropoda > Insecta > Lepidoptera > Tortricidae > Acleris > Acleris holmiana. Next base: position 12,578,207 of record OX438781.1, on the reverse strand, counting down.
CCTCAGTCATTGTAGTTGCAATAGAGCAGTAGTAGCAGTAGGAGCAGTTGAAGAGTGAACCAGAGGAACCCAAAGGAGCAAAAGTGAATCAGAGCGAACATTCGGACGAACATTCCGAACGAACATTCAGAGCGAACATTCGGACGAACATTCCGAACGAACATTCCGAACGAACATTCAGAGCGAACATTCGGACGAACATTCCGAACGAACATTCCGACGAACATTCGGATGAACATTGGAGCAAAATTGGAGAGAACTTCTTGGCAACTGAACCACGAACCGCAAGGAAGAACTCATCCTCGAACCCCGCTCATTGTCGAACCTCGCTCATTCTCGAACCTCGAACCTTGTTAAGTTTAGAATCAGTTTTGAACCTTTAACTAGAATCTTTTGCTTAGAATCGTGTAACTAGAACCATTAACCATAAAATATACAGTCCACTGAACCTGAACCCTTTTTTAATTAATCGAACGAGCTACGTAGAGACACCGTTGAGTGACCATCCTCAATAAATATATAGAGGATTAAATACTTATAAGTTATATTCAGTAAACAGAAAACATCCAAAACAAATACATCACATCTTACAAATATCAGCCCTGACTGGGAATTGACCCTGGGACCAGTATTTTCATAGAAGTTTTAAAAGGTCAATTGCAAAATTAATTGTCATCTCTTTAATAAGCCTTCTAGTTTGTACCTGTCTCTCATACTCTTCATACGCTCTATGCTGAACATATATCATTAAAACCTCTTGCATTCATGCTTCCACAGTATACACACATAAACAAACTAAGTTATAAGTCACCTGTGTATGGTCTTCCTGTGGCTCATCCTGAACATGAGGTGCTGTCTCAAATTCCGGCTTAGCTATATCTCCCTCTTTCTTTTCTATAACTTTCTCACTACTCTGGGTTGTCTCAAGACTATCATTGTCTTCAGCTTCCTTGGCACTTTCTATGGCTGACTCACTAGCCCTTTCAATTGCTGAATCCTGGCTAGACGATTCTAAGGCTGCTGTCTCTTCACTAGCGGTTTCCTGACTGACTGACTCCTGACTAGCTGATTCTTGACTGTTGGATTCTTCTGGACTCTCCAATTTCTCTAGAGCTTTTTCTACATCATCTTCAGTAGCTGCACTTTCAGCATCCTCCGATTTAATTTCTGTAAGTTACAAGTAATAATTCTTTATTTTAAAACTTTCACTGCGAGCCATGAAAAAAAGGAGCGCATGGCAGTGAGATAGGAGGGGATTTACCCATGTGACATAATATTATTTAGTGACATTCAACCAATTTAAGTTAATGAACAATGTTGCACAGATAAGCAGGAATTAATGTAAACAAATACCAGAAAAAGTAATGTCAAGGTTGAATAACAAGTCAGTCAAGTTTAACCCCTCATATGCTTAGGCACAGATCTGTGCTTAAAATTTGAATATCTTTTGTATTATATTTTAGCTTCATATAAAGGTGGGTACGAATTAGAGCAGCCTCGGGTCGAGGCACGCACGGCTCACCTATTTTGATCTAATTCGTACGCACTTACGAACGCGGGTACGAATCTGATTTTAAAATGGCGTCGGACACGATGACAGCTGACAGCCGCGGCTGCGTTTATCATACTTCACTGTATTATTAACGAAAAGAAGAAGAAATTGCCTTGGTGGTGGAACGGCTCAGCAGCAACTTTATCGAATTGTACGCGCCTCACCCACAGACAAGTTACAACTTGTTGTTCTCCCCGTGGCAGGCTCGTATACACGTCCAATTTACGCGAGGTACGCATATTGAGGCGCCTTTGAGCACGGTCAAAAGACCGACTCTCTGCGGCTCGCCGCGCGCAAGCTCCTCGCGCACAGCGCGTACGAATTTGAGCAAAATAGGTGAGCCGTGCGTGCCTCAGCCCGACGCTGCTCTAATTCGTACCCACCTTTATAAATATTTTAGTCTCTATTTGTTTGATTGTTACACCTTCCCAACTAAACTGCTGAAATGATTTTAACGAGATTTGGTTTAATGAAGCTATAACTCTGGGGAAAGAAATGGCAAAATTTGACAGTTCCTAAAGGGATACAAATAAAAAACTTCTACCCAGTTGGTGGTCTAGTAAGTTATAATTAAAATGAGACGCATTAAAATGAGAGCATCCTGAATTGAAATGTAGACGAACTAAACAAAAGCCCTTGGATCAACAAATGTATCTCTCCTATGAAAATATTGATTCAATACAGAACTATAGGGACATACATATTGCTGAAAATAACCAACTCGGATAAATGGGGTAATGATGACCAAAGTGTGAAAAAAAAATAGAGGACTCTGCAAAGATAGGTCGAAATAAAATTAGTTTGTTTGCAACTATACCTGTTTCTTATTAGAATTTCTAATTAATAAATTATAGCCTTGCACATTAGTGCTTCCTCAATACCTAGTGAGAGTTGCAGGCTTACACATTATTGCGAGCAAAACACTTGGCAATACTTTATTTAGTAATTTAGTAGAATTATGACTTCAACTTTATTAATTTAACCAGTTGTGTTTTATAATTTGAACATAATAATAAGAGTATTCTGGGACTTACAAGTATAGAATTGCCTTGTATGCCTAGTGACAGATCCGTACCAAATATACATACAGTTGAGTGTTCAACTGTACCTACATCTCTTTGTGTTATTTTTTTAACACTGTTATTGGTTCCAATCAAGATCCAACATTATTTTCTTTTATCCGTCATACAAAAGATTATACAACAACAAAATAAAGGTTCATACCATTTTCTTTAACTTCTTCTTTGCACTTCTCATTATCTAATTTACAACCATCACTTTCACTCTTATGTTCCACATGGTTTTGCAGTTCACTGTCACCTGAATTTGCACTATTTTCATCTACAGCCTCTTCTTGCCCATTAGCAGGTTTGTCAGAACTATTGTCATCTCCAGGGTCACTATCAGCATTCTCTATGTCCTTTATAGATTCTTGAATTTCATCACCCTTAACAGAAACCCCCAGGGCGTTAATTTCTTCGGAAACTTTGTCGCCTGAAGCTCCAGTCTCCGCTTCCACAGAGTTCAGGGAAACACTCTCTTTTTCCTCCATGTTACCACCAATCTTGTTGGATATTGGTAAACTATAGGATTGAAATCATCTGCAAACAATAATGCTTTTCAAGTTAATACTTTTAGCTAAGACGCCGCACCCGGCGGAAAGTTTCGAGGTTAGAATGTTAATGGGTAAACGGGAAAATAAAAATACGAAAGAATTTATAGCAATCACATAATTCTGGAGACAAACAGAAAATTCAAATGACTTAGCCAGTATTATTGTTACAATAGTTTCCATAACACTGATAATTACAAATGAAATGACGCCAACCCCGACACAAGCCTAGTAGCCCGCGCTTATTCGTTATTTGATTTTTACACAATATCAGTCGGAAATACAGCTGTGTATGCATGTTGCAAGTTTTACTTAGTTAAAATGGAATGTACACGGAGTAGTATTTCATTTACAACAAGAAGTATGTGGCGGTAAGTTTCTTTGTAATAAGCAAAAGAACGAAAGGACATAGATGATATATTACGGAAAAATATTAGGCGCTAAAGTTAAAGATTGTCTAACCTGTTATGAATATGATCTTGTAGTCCGCACATGAAGCATTTCGACTACAAACAACTGACCTGTATTGATATTTCACACGAAAATCCTTGAAAGCACAACAAACGACACCATTTTGGAATCAACTTGCATGCGATTTGTTGCGGATGTGTATACTGCACAATCTAAATTCTATTTACACACAAGATACTTAGTGAATATTTGGTATTTAATCAATTTATTTAAATAAATAAAATACATTTTTTTTTATACATAACATTAATACCATTTTCTTTTCTAATTCCGAATAAATAAAGAGTAATCAATGCAGATATTAACTAATGTAACTCCTTATGTTGGCTAAAAGTGACGCTTCGGGCATGAGTGTGTTCGAGTCAAGGTTTATATCGCTGGTACAGTATATTTTTTGTTTGTTTCTTACCTTGCCTTGGTTTGTTTTGTTTTACAAAGCCCGCGAGTCTGTTCAAGTAGATTTTGAAAAGGACTAGAACTCTGTCCCAGGTTGATAAGAAGGCTATCTCTATTCGTAGCTATTTATAATTGTGTTATGAATACTATAAAATAAGGCCTTTTTCAAATTCAAAGTGTAGGTTTCCTATCCAAAACATACATCCATGTATCGATTTGCAACTTTAAATTTATTATGCAATTTTCATCTTGAACGCATTTTATTTTAATCTATTTGAAAGAGAAAAGTACGTTTTCCTTTACAAAAGTGCAACATTATTGTATACGTACATTTTATTGGCTGTTTTCAACCATACGACTGTTCCATTGGTAGATTTACATGCGGTTGTTTTGTTGACATTCAAGTCAACTATGGCGGGCTCGTGTTTTTTCAAGCTCAAATACGAAATGAGTAGTTATGTGCGCCGCTCGGGCGGCGACATTGACAGCGATTTGTCGAATATTCTCGTTCGCCATTTTGTGAATGCTATGGAATTTTGTGTTAAGTAATCAACGTGAGGTCATCTTGGTGGAATCCAAAACAGGCGTAAGTTCAACTTTTTGCAAAGTGCCCGGAGTCGTATTGATATTTGTATATTCGCGATTCATGTGTGGGAGTCGGGGTGCGCTCGCGATTATCGTTTATTCGTTACTTTGCAGTTTCCATTCGCGACGGAAAAGCGGTCGTTCGGCCTTTAGGTATGCCGCAAATTTCTAGTGCTGTGATTTGGTTTTGCAGGTTTGCAAGTGATGACTGAGAATTGTGTTGTCGGTAAACCTTCGCTGAAGCGGCATGAAGTCGCAAGGCCTATCCACATTCAGAGGTTGGAAGCCGCCCTGGACATTCGTCCGTTTGTGAACCAGGTGGAACAGATCCTCAACTCTGATGGAGGAAGCGACAGCGACGACGACTCTGACGGGAAGTCCATGGGCAATGAGATGTCCAAGGGTGACAGAGTCGTCCATGGTGTTGTCACCACTAAGCAAGGCTAGTTTTGACCCATCAAACAGTCTTAGAAGTCTATTTAAAACAACTTAAACATCATACAGTGTACAGTTAGTTGACTACAAAAATATCTATCCACTTTTGCACTTTATTACATTGGAATAAGGTGAAAAGTAGATGCATCTCTTTGTAGTCGACTGGACATCCTTCAGTATATAAGAACTCTTTTGTTTACTTATGCCTAATACATAGTGTAAAAGTGATATTCTGCTGACGACTACTATCCAGGTTATTTTAGGTAATTTATAATTGCATTGTGCACTTACTTGTAATTGGTTTCTTATGTTTAAGTACATAATGTGACTGATAAGAAAATCCATCTCTCATGTAATCTTAAAATCATATTCATTTTGGGCAAGCTAAAAACTAGGCATTCACAATTGATTAAAGTTTGCGAAACCCCAACAAGGTTGTATGGGATGAGTAAACAAAATACTTGTTTTTTTACAGAAAGGCAAAGTGACCGTCTGCGTCTTTACAACTTCACATCAGTTGGTGAGGAGCGAGCATGGCTCCGAAATGTCCTACTGTCGTCAGAATCGGAGACCAGCAGTGGAGAGGATACACCGGAAGGCAAACAGCATAGGATAAAGAGATTACTCAAAGAAAGGCATTACCATAACAAATATGCTAAGGACTGCAAAGATCAAGGGGTAAATATGAACAAGGTCATAGAATAACACAATTTAAACTAGTGTGAGTCATTACTATAAACAAAATGAACACTGAACGGTTTACTCACATATTAATAATTCTAATTAGTCTGGTAATGTTTTGGACTCATTAAGGAGAGTTTGTTATCTTGGGCGCGTTCTCCCTCACACTGGCTAGTCGTCCTTCATACAACATAGAATCTAGACCATGTTATAGAGGGTTCTGTTATCATAATCAGGCCAATATTAAGTGTTCATCACTAATGGCCACCATGATGAAAAGAGTTATCCAACTGCCATATACATTTTCTCGATAGCGATACGTTAACATTGCAAACACCTTAAAATTCTGAAAACTCATAATTCCGAATATTCATTTCATTTTTTTTCAAAAGCTGTTACGTTGGAACTTTTTTTAATACAATTCATAATTTAGTTGCTAGGTAGATTAGGTTAGGTTTGATTTATAAGCGATATGAATAAATAAAGTTTTCTATAAAAACAAATGCAAAATTCGAGATTTTGATCAATTTGGAATTATGACTCTTTTGAATTATGTAGTATACCCATTAACTTTACTTACTCGACAGAAGGTAAAAGTTTGTGCTTGTGA
>OX438781.1:12548459-12571665 GCA_949316455.1 Acleris holmiana | reverse complement strand
CACTATTCAAATGGTTTGTAGTTCTTTGATGAAGGGGTCCATGGCTAGCGGTCGATGTGACAGTAGTAAACACTGAAACGTATGGCGCCACTTCCGAGCCTAACGGCTCAGCCGCGCGCTGCTCGCTCAGTCGTCAGCCGCTAACCAAGCAAGTAGCGCGACTGGCGCATCGGCCTTTAGCCATGGGAGTCAACCTGAAGAAGTGGCTGAGGCAAATATTATTTGAAAGTTCGAACATGAGTAGAATCAATCGAGGGGTTATATAGTATAGGTCCACCCCTCATTTCATAATCACTACTATATATAGTAAGTAAACAGAACTTAACGCACCTACGGTGCGACACTGTCACTTTTGCAAAATTTTGAAAATTGAGTTAAGTATGCCATAACGTCGCTTTAAGTACCCTGTCCTTGAAGCAACATAATAAGCTAAAAGTAGCAGTAATCATATCAAACAATCGCCTTTTCTAGATCAGAAAGTATAATAATTTTATACCACACTAAATCTTTAAATGCTTCTCCTGGAAAAATGCTTTTTTGCATAAGTGACAGTGTTGCTCCGTAGGTGCGTTAAGTTCATGTAGGTTTCATTGATTGCTTGAAAGAATTGACTTGTATGTTATGATTTGTATCATAAATAAACAATTTATGGCCTTGTCAGTGTAAATCAATTTGTCTATTTATTTATTTTAATTAGTGTGGAATAAATAATTGTTTGACATTCTATTGCAGCCTGATGGTGTTGATTGGGAAGAACATCTCAGAAATATAAAAGAAGAAAAAGATGATGAATTTGCTATTGTAGAAAAACCAGGAGTCAGGTATGGTTTATAATTATATCCTTTCTTATGTACGGAAAATTCTGATACTAATTAAAAATGTGCCCTAAAAAGCGAATTAATACATTGAATATTTTTTTGTTCTTATGTATGTGGGGGTAGGTAACTGATAGAAATGCACAAATACACCAGTAATTAAGAGCTAGACTTTATTAAAGCACTCCCTTAAACGTTACAAACTCCAAGTTTATATGAGGATTTTTCGCGCTACTAAATGTAAATATAAAAACCACGTGACAGTTCTTCAGCCAATAGGAGCAGAACACTGATAAGCCAAAGCTAAACAAAACAGTTTGGTTTCGTCATCACAACAATCTTACCTTTTTTTTATATTATTATTGTTAAGTGGCGTTATTGTTCCAGAGGTCGCAAGAAGCTCTCGACCCTAAAGACTCCGGAAGCCCTAACAGCGCGGCGGCGGCGCCACTGGCAGCTCTTAGTCAAGAAAGAGCTCGGGAAAGTGCAACGCGCGCGCGCGGCGACGCATCGGGAAGTCATGCTGCAGCGCAAGCGGCTAGCCACGCTGTGCTGCAAGCACTGGCGGCACGGCGCCATGCAGGTCACGACCTGTTTAATGCCTTTCAAACTAAATAAGCGAATGGAGAACCAGTTCATAGACGTCGTCTTTTCATTAAATACAAAGAGTAGGTATTAAACGGAGGATACACAGGACTGGTCGTCTTTGAAACTTTGATAGACGCCAGAATTATAATGACTTATGAATATTAAATCCATTTTTTCGTAGACGGTGCCTGATGTGAGGATAAAGATTGGATTAGACGATCAGTTTCCCATCAGTATTTCATCATTCACAATGGATTGAAGGAAATTATTTGAAGTATTCAATTTTCACCAGTCCGGCCCATCTGTTCATCAGTCCGTGGTTCACACTATGGTTCTCCTGACATTCTTCTTCTGACGAAACTGATGGACTGAACGCGTAGAGTTCAACGCGTTTAAAGGAGACTCTTGTTCTATCGCCGAGCAATGAACACAGTAGGAGAAAGTTTATTCCTTACTTTGTGAGGCTAGTTTCAAAGTGCAAGGAAGATACGTCTGGGTATGAACTGTGTTTCATTGGGCAAGGTTCAGCAATACTGGCTTTTGAATCCTTGGTGATAAACAGATGGAAGGACTTTGCAGACATATGACAGACTAATAGGCAAGCGGGCACCCATTATGTTGTGACAAACAGACTCGCTAACAGACAAACAATGGACAGACTCGCAGACCAAACAAACAGGTGGAAATATTTATATTTATTATCTCTTAATACCAGCTATGAATAGTAATTTCCGCACACATTGCAAATGACGAAGAGAGATGCAATAAGGCATCGTCAATTTATTATTTTTTCTGTTACAGTCCCAAAAGAACATGAAAGAGACGATATGGCGCTGCAAACGACTGAGTAGAGAAATGCAGGCCTATTGGCGGCGGTACGACCGCGCCGAGAGGGAGACACGCCGGCGCATGGAGCGAGAGGCTGAGGAACAGAGAAAGGTAAACCATTTTTAATGAATTAAACCTGGATATATTTAATTTGAAAATTAGTTTAAGGGATCCTCGTGACCTACTTTGTGGTGATATGTTGTTTGGTGTGGCATTATCCTTTATCTTTGGGAGCTTTGCGATACAGAGCAATAACGAAGAAGACATATTTGTCTGTCGTTTTGTAGTCGTAATTGACTATTGCTTACTTTAAAGAAAGAAATAAAGAAAAATGCTTATTGCCCTGGTTTTACAATTGTGTTCTTAACCATAAATTACACTTATAAGTTTAGCTTACGTTACGATTACGCTTTACACCAATCAATATATAAATCAAAGTAATTCATTTGCAGAACACAGAAACAACATAAAAAAAATATTTTTACTATAGTTACATACATACATAAAATCACGCCTTCATTCCCAGAGTGGGGTAGGCAGAGCTACAGATATCAACAAATCTAAAAGGACTTCACGATAATTCCTAACTACATTTGGCACAAACGTGCGTAATAGTTAATATAATGAAAAGTTATAAAATTAGGGTATTTCAACAAAATTATTAAATCGTAAAGCACATGATGTCAAATTACACATATTATTACATTGCTGGAGGTCCTTAACACTATAGAAACACTTACCTAGGAGTCAGTTAGACAATTTGTTTTTAAATCTATTTCCTTGGTGTAGCTCAACTTTAGATATTTAAACTATTGAAAGCATACTCTGCATACTCTATTTTTCTTCCTGCATCTCATGTCTCTAGATACAATTAGAGCTCATTATTACGAATTCTATATTTTTTTTTAGATGGATGTAGAACTAATGGAGGCGAAACGCCAGCGGCGCAAGCTGAACTTCCTCATCACCCAAACGGAGTTGTACGCACACTTCATGCAGCGCAAGCTCAGCCCGGGCGAGGACGTCGACGGCGCCGACCGCATCCTGCGCCAGCTGGACGAGGACGCCGACCCGAGGCTGGCTGCCATCGACTATTACGACAGGTGAGTGTACACGATCTATGATGTGATGGACTAGTTTGATATGTAGTGCTGCGGGGGCTCATACACACTCTTAAAAACAAAAATTGTCTTTCCTGTGGTCAATAGTGAAAAGCTTGTGTGCATATAAGTTATGTTTTTATATAGGTCTAAAGATGGCCTGACGCCGTTTATGCGGGAATCGGCTTAGCCAGAAAGGCCTTACAAACGTTAACTTCCGGTGTGTTCACATTATAACCTAAATCTGTGTATAACCCGGGTATGTTTATATAAGGAAATGGTGATGGTTCAGTGTCGAATCGAGCTACAGTCGTCCTTATAGAAGCACTAAAAGCACAAAGTGACACAGTACTAAAATGTGCAGCTTTTTATAACGCAATATGTTTGTTGAACTGGGCCTCTATTCAACTGCGTTATAACGATATCGTTTTTGACCAGGGCCTCTATTCAGGTGCGTTAAAACAATATCGTGTTTGACACGTTTGAGAATCGTTTATATCACAGTCGCCATTATTGTAAATGACATAAGAGTTATCAAAACGTTGACAATACGGAAACAGGCCAAAAACGATATCGTTATAACACAGTTGAATAGAGGCCCTGGGCCCGTATTGTCAACGTTTTGATAACTCTTATGTCATTTACAATAATGGCGACTGTGACATAAACGATTCTTAAACGTGTCAAACACGATATCGTTTTAAGGCACCTGAATAGAGGCCCTGTACATGTTCAACAAATATATTGTGTACAGGGTGTCCCACGACTTCGCCACATGGAGGGAAAGTACCTTAAATACAGTAGGTAGATAGAGAATTTACTGAAAGAAAAAACATTTTTATTTTAATAACAATACGAACTGCATTCAAAGAATTTTAAATAATCGCCTGTCTAAACCGGGATCAAATCATATGAATCAAATCAACAACGAATTTAATATCAATAAGTAGCTTAACTTGCGCAAGTTATACTCGTATCTTATATGGAATTAAAGTATTTATACGGTAACAGGTGCGGCTAGCGCTACCTACAATACGAATAAACATGAAATTTCATTAAAATACCATGTTTGTAGCAAATGTAATTTAGCCACATGACAACAGATGGCGCAAGCTGTACTCATTTTCGATATGGAATTAAAGTATTTTTAACGGTAACGGGTGCGGTTAGCGTTATCTACAATACGAATTAAATTGAGATTTAATTCTGGCGCGCTACATAGCATAATTTAAATATCTATTATAACAACATTTATGTAACATATGTAATTTAAGCTACTTGACAACAGATGGCGCAAGCTGTACTCATTTTCCATACGACTTTCTTTACGATAACGAGCGCGGTTATCACCATCTACAATAGGTACAAATTAAAGTTCAATTCTGTTCTGGCGCGGTACATGGCACAACTTCGATATGAATCAAAATATGACGCCATCTGTCGTCAAGTGGCTAAATTACATTCGTTAAGCCACTTGACGACAGATGGCGCAAGCTGTACTCATGGATAAAGCAAAAAGTACAGTTACGGCTTTTGTTTATTTTAAACAGTTAGAAATAAAATTAAAATTGCCATTAGAAAATTTTGTGTCCGCAAAGTATATATGTAAATCATTTGTAGGTCAATGCATTATTTTCTATAATAAATTACCCGACGCAGTTATTTTCAGCACTTGAAAAAGTTGTTAATGTCTAAAGCTTACTATACCGATACAGGGTCGAGGATTATCTAACAGACAAAAATGCTTGGCCTAGGATACCTAACGTAACGTAATAGCTTAGTACAGTCACGGACTTTAATTGATCAGCCACTTGCCACTGTTCATATTTTAGCTGTGAAATGCAAATCGGGTTCAGTCGGTTTTACTCGTATAGAGATATGAGCAGTGGCAAGTGGCTGATCAATTAAAGTCCGTGACTGTACCTATCTAGTCTAGGGGACACGGTTTCTGTGTGAGAACGTATCGAAATTTTATTTAATTTTTTATTTCATTTAGTTCGCATCGATGGCGATAGGATACCCATATGAGGGTAGGTATAAATATTATTATTATTTTATTTATTTGCTCTTGTGTTTATTAGAAGTTTCGACACTTTTTCCTGCTTAACTACGCATGATATATTATATTTTTAAAATTTATTTATTGTTTTATATAATGCTAGGTTAAGTTCTATCACTGTCATATATTAAAATAAAAAGCGGCCAAGTGCGAGTCGGACTCGCCCATGAAGGGTTCCGTAGCAGCAAGTAACATAATATAAAAGTTCGTTGTAGCTTTGATCAATGTTTTTATGACGTATTAAAAAAAAAACTACTTACTAGATCTCGTTCAAACCAATTTTCGGTGGAAGTTTGCATGGTAATGTACATCATATATTATTTTTACATTTATCATTCCCTTATTTTAGAAGTTACGGGGGGGGGGACACACATTTTTCCACTTTGGAAGCGTCTCTCGCGCAAACTATTCAGTTTAGAAAAAAATTATAATAGAAACCTCAATATCATTTTTGAATACCTATCCATAGATACCCCACACGTATGAGTTTGATGAAAAAAAAATTTTTGAGTTTCAGTTCTAAGTATGGGGAACCCCAAAAATTTATTGTTTTTTTTCTATTTTTGTATGAAAATCTTAATGCGGTTCACCGAATACATCTACTTACCAAGTTTCCACAGTATAGCTCTTATAGTTACGGAATAAAGTGGCTGTGACATACGGACGGACAGACGGACAGACATGACGAATCTATAAGGGTTCCGTTTTTTGCCATTTGGCTACGGAACCCTAAAAATATGTCTGGCTGTAGAATTTTGACGTGTAAAAGTACCCGGCCTACTTACTGAATAAACATCTTTTACCTTTTTTTTTACTTTTTATAAATACTAGTGCGTCAAGCCAATTGATGAAGCTGAAGACCGACGACGGCAGGATCGTTTCATCCAGGCCTGAGGTACTGGGGGAAATCGAGAGGTTTTATGGGCAACTCTACACGACAACCCGAACACCCGTTGAAAATCTAGCCAAAGACCCGAGGGCTAGACTAACCCGGCACTATACCGATGATATTCCGGACGTCAGCCTGTACGAGATTAGTATGGCTCTCAAACAGCTTAAGAATGGCAAGGCCCCAGGTGACGATGGAATTACAGCCGAACTCCTGAAGGCGGGTGGTAAACCAGTTCTTAAAGGCCTTCAGACGCTGTTTAGTTCCGTCCTCCACGAAGGGAGAACGCCAAAAGCATGGAACAGAAGTGTGGTGGTGCTCTTCTTCAAAAAAGGTGATAACACCTTGCTGAAGAATTACAGACCCATCTCACTTCTGAGCCATGTTTACAAGCTGTTTTCGAGAGTCATCACGAATCGTCTCGCGCGCAGGTTTGACGACTTCCAGCCTCCCGAACAAGCCGGCTTCCGAAAAGGCTATAGTACCGTAGACCACATACATGCGTTGCGGCAGGTTATACAGAAGACTGAAGAGTATAACCTCCCTCTTTGCCTTGCATTTGTGGACTACGAGAAAGCCTTCGATTCGATCGAGACCTGGGCTGTGCTGCAGTCTCTCCAGCGGTGCCAAGTTGACTACCGATATATCGAAGTGTTGAAGTGTCTGTACGAAAACGCCACTATGTCCGTCCGACTACAGGACCAGAGCACAAAGCCTATTCCTCTGCAGCGAGGAGTCAGACAAGGGGATGTGATATCTCCGAAGCTGTTCACCGCTGCATTGGAGGATGCTTTTAAGGTTCTGGACTGGAAAGGACGAGGCATCAACATTAATGGCGAGTACATCACTCACCTTCGATTTGCCGACGATATCGTAGTCATGGCTGAAACCATGGAGGACCTGACTGACTCGCACTTAGCCGGTTTTTTAAATATACTTGTACATTTAATTCACGCCTGTTTCCTTGAATAGGCAGAAACCCTTTTTTATATATTATGACAGCTATATCTTGTAAAGATATAAACCCCCGATATAATGGCCCTTCTTTGAGAAGTGTTCTCTTAACCGAGACCCCGATTTTCATGAAACCTAGGTGAGAACCATCTTGATAAAACCAGCTTTCTTTTAAAAAAACCAGCCAATTCCGAGTTGGAGTCGCGCACGAAGGGTTTCATACCATTATCTATAAAAACGGCAAAAAAACATGTCTGTTGTATGGAAGCCCTTCTAAATATTTGTTTTATTTTAATTTAATTATTTATATTTTAAGTGAACATAAAACGAAATATTCTGTGAATATTTCAAGCGTCTACTTGTTGCCGTTATCAATATCGATCAAAAACGAGCAAAAAATCACGTTTGTTGTATGGGAGCCCCCTTCAAAATTTATTTTAATCTTTTTTCAGTATTTGTTGTTATAGCGGCAACATAAATTAAATCATCTGTGAAAATTTCAACTGTCTAACTATCACGGTTCGTGAGATACAGCCTGGTGACAGACGGACGAACGGACAGCGGAGTATTAGTATTAGGGTCCCGTTTTACCCTTTGGGTACGGAACCCTCTAAAGACCGCGTCAAAATTGGACCTTACGTTTGGACGCTAAGATACGACACACACACATATACACAACTATAAGTTACCCCTCTTTTTCCTTAGAAGTAAAAAACCATTACTTAGACAGCATTATAACTATCTGTCACTTCCAGCGACGCCATGAAAGCGCGCGCTTCGCGAAACGCACGTGAAGCATTCCGCGCGGAGCGCGCGCGAGCCAAACAGTTCGACGCCGGGCTGGCCGAGCCGCCGGCGAGGGGCGACCACGCACAGCCGCGCATCTTCCAGGGCACGCTCAAGGGGTACCAGCTGAAGGGGATGAACTGGCTCGCTAACCTTTATGACCAGGTACGAACACAGCACAATACAGATACCATTTAAAAAAACATTGATCGAGATGATTATTACACCTTCATATGAATAATGTTTAATATGAATAATATGAAGATAGCACCAATTCTTATTTAATAGTTGGCAAAACAACCACTATGTATGTGGGCTTTCTCTTAAGGCGTTGTCAATGAACAGAATTCCAACTTTTCTCCCATTAAAATCATTCTCTGATATCACTTCGTTCCCCTCAGGGCATAAGCGGTATCCTAGCAGACGAGATGGGTCTAGGCAAGACAGTGCAGTGCATAGCCTTCCTCTGCCATGTGGCAGAACGGCTCGGCGTGTGGGGCCCATTCCTCGTGGTTTCTCCGGCGTCAACTCTTCACAACTGGCAGCAGGAGTTGCAGAGATTTGTGCCGGATTTTAAAGTTGTAAGTGGAACGTTATTGTTGGCTGGTTATAATGGAATAGAATCCATAATTAAACGGACTATACTTCGTTCGGATAGGCATTAAAAAAAATGTAAACAAAAAAAACACGTGACATTGACAGATGACAGTTTGTCAGCCAATAGGAGCACAACACTGATACGTCAAAGCTCGACCAAACAGCTTGGATTGGTTGATGAGCAGAGCCACGTGGTTTGGTTTGTTTACATTTTTTTAAATACCTATCCGAACGAAGTATAGTATGACAGTGAAGTGTTAATAAGAAATAATTGTGATGAGGACGTGTCGATGTTCCAGTGTCGACTCGACCTACATAGTATATCAAGTCACGTTATATTGTATAATACAATGACAATCATCGAAATGTCCGATTTTTCAAACGCATTACAAATAACAAACATGTAATCGTATTAAGTTCCAAGCCGTTGGATTTTTTTCTTGCAAATATCAGTGCGAGATACGGACTTGTAAATGCTAACCATACTGCTAATATTAGTGTGATTGGAGTTGTCTCGACTCGTCCTTCAAATGGATTTGATTATAAGCGTGTGCTGGCTGAAAACGGACCTTTTTTCCTGTACACTCAGTTTTAAGTGTTCAGCTAAAGTAGGTTTTGAGCAGCCGCCTGGATATTATGTGATCCCAGGTACCGTACTGGGGCAGCCCAAGCGAGCGCAAGATCCTCCGACAGTTCTGGGAGCGCAAGGACCTTCACACACGTCAGGCAGCCTTCCACGTCGTCGTCACTTCGTACCAGATCGTCGTCGGTGACCTCAAGTACCTGAACCGCGTAGCCTGGCAGCACATGATCTTGGACGAAGCGCAGGTCGGTCGCCATTGCTTGTCAGAAAACCAATATTTATCACCCCTTATGGGCCACCATATCTTTAATATCTGTAAAAAAGAAAACTGCCGTTATGTATGTATAGCCTTGATTGTTTTCACAGAGCGGTCCCAACGTAAGACCAGCGTTGGCTTCACAGCCAGCGCATGCTAAGTTGGGATCGTTTCGCAACAATTATCGCTGTATGTCGTCTCTTTTCTTTTACATGTGGTTTTTAATATATTTACCATAAAGTGGTAACTGTGCCTGGGCGTTATTTAGTGTTTATTTTTTTATGTATTTGATATCAAGTTTTTAATCTATTTGACAGGCTATCAAAAGCTCCGCTAGCGCGCGGTGGAAGCTGCTACTGGGGTTCAGCTGCAGAAATCGACTTTTGTTGTCAGGTCAGTGAACACAGTTCAAACTGTCAAGAACACGTCCCCACATCTACACCCTGACTTGAAATTCAGCTCAGATCTGAGTATAACTACTAGGACTATTAGTAGAACTAAGGCATCTTTTGTTAAAAAACCGGGCAAGAGCATGTCGGACCATGCTCAGTGTAGGGTTCCGAAGCCGTTAAGTACTACAAACATAATAATCAACAAGTAATAACTAATTTTCTATTTAATGTAATTTGGTTCCGTCTTAGATGATTTTAGTAGGTATAAACATTTTAATCGCCTGTATCTTAAGAACCAATCACGTCTACTTAGTCGTGATAGTTTTCCTTTAAATTCGTTATATAGGTCATACACATCCTAAAAACAAAAGTTGTCTCTCGTGTGGTCAATAGTTAAGAGCTTGTGTGCATATAAGTTATGTTTTTATATGATAGGTCTACAGCAGTCCTGACGGCGTTTTTGTGGGTATGGCCTTAGCCAGAAAATTCTGTGGCCCTAGTGAAAAAGGATACAAGTCTCCTAAGGCTTAGGTGAAAAACGGCATAAGTCTAGTATACTCTGTACATAACGTTTGCCCTTTCTTATTAAGGCGAAGGGTACGGCAAAATTATGAAATCGAGGTGTTTTCGGATAAATTTCTTGGTTAAACTATAGGAAGTGGTAGGTTTAAATGATAACAATCTGAAGACACATATCCTCAAGTTTGGCTCTAGCTCATTTATATAGTTATCTTACTCATAGTAAGCTCTATATACAACTTTGAATAAACCGTTTTTAAAAAGTTTATATTGGTTTTATTCCGGCTGGGCGATTTAGTCTGTTGCCAAACTTTCCACACTTCTTTTTAAAGGCTTAATGTGTGGCGTGAGCTGAAATATTATTAGTTTTAATAAGAATTTCCATGTTATATACTCAAAACATATATGCTCCTAATGAAACAATCAACTAAATGTTTGCTCTTAAACTATGACTAGGCGTTTTGAAGCATTTTGTTGAATGTGGCCAAAAAAAATATATACAAACTAAAAAAAAAGAGTTTAAAATACTCAAAAAATAAACAAAACTATTTTAAACAAAAGCTAAAATAATTTGAATAAAAATTGTTTTTAGTGTTATATAATGGATTTGAACTTGCATTCACGTTGGATCAGTAAAATTTCGTAAAAGTTATAACTACGTATATAGGTACCTAGGTACTCAAAACTTCAAAGCGATGAAAGCGACGTTGCGAGCTCGGTTTGGGTTGGCGTGTGGCGGCCGGCCGCGGCGTTGCCAGATCGTTGGATGTATTTGTTTCCTTGGTTGACAGTTTGAATGTTTCAAACTTTGTTTTGTTTTGCTCCTACGGTCAGTTGTCACTACTTTCAGTTGTGAGTCAGTCAGTTGCGTTCTAGTTCTACTATTCCGTGCGAACAAGTAGCTACTGTAGTTTTTTTTATATTTTGTCCTTTGCGTTGTTTGGTTTCAATTGTGTTAATTATTTCTTTTGATTGAACTTCGTGTTTTATACGTGTGAAAATGGAGAATAAGCGGGGCAGAAAACCTTCTGCCTCAATCAAGTTGCTTCGGAAACGTCGCGGTCGATGTGGGCAACAAGCTAAACAGCAGCGAGATTCCGCTGTACAGTAAGTACTTACAAAGTGTCCATAATATGCATTTCAAAAGTAAAGTACATTACTTACGTGCCTACATAAAGACCTCATGGTTGCGGGTTTCACATGGGCAGCAGTGTATCAACTGGGAATAGCATAATTGATTTACCAACTATGAGAGTTTTTGGCTCTTTTATTATACTTTGATTGGCAGTTACTATAAATATAAGTTTTAATTTTTGTTTTAGGCCTTCTACCATTCATATTGAAAATCATAATCCAGTTTTTACTTACACTTTAGACATCTTTAAATTAATACTTTTTTCTCTTAAGTACGTCTAACATAATAAAGTTTAGAGTGTATGAATGGTTCTTTATACTTGGCATTATACAAAGGTAGATTTGTAAACTTCTGTATGTTTTGTTTGATCTATGATCTATTACAAACTACTAAACTAGTTCCAAAGCCAGCTGTCCTGGGTTCAAATCCTGGTAAGGGCAAATATTTGTGTGATGAGCATGAGTATTTGTTCCTGAGTCTTGGTTGTTTTCTATGTAGGTATTTCTCTATCTAAGTATGTTACCATTGTCTAGTACCTATAGTACAAGCCTAGAGTTTAGTTTTGGACTAGGTCAATTTGTGTGAAATTGTCCCCTGATATTTATTTATTTATTATATTTATTTAGTTCTCTTTATTGTTGCAGGTCGACATCTGGTCATGGTCATTTTGATAATGATTTTGATGTAGTGTATGGTGATAATATATCCAATGGTTCTGAACAGTAAGAAAAATATATATTGTGAATATACATGCTATACAGGATGGCCAATGTAGATCGGTCAGTTTGGGCAAGTATGAAACTATAAGACATGATTTTATTGACAAGAAAAACTGCATTCATATATTTAAAAGAACTAAATCTCTGGTTGGGAATCATAAGCAAAAGTTTTGGAAAATAAAACATACATTATTTCTATTTTAATATTGATTGTGTAGGTGTTAAGCAGTAAATGTTACTATGAAACATTTGTATGATGAGCACGAGTCTTGGATGTTTTCTATGTATTTAAGTATATATTTACATACATACCTACATATATACATAACGTCACGCCTTTATTCCCAGAGTGGGGTAGGCAGAGCAACAGAATACCAACAACTCTAAACTTGTTAATAATTCTGTACCTAACCACATTTTGCATAGTCAGGCTAAGATGTTTACCAGTGTATTAGTGACAGGTCGCAAGCCCATCACCTAACAGTACTACAAGCCTTTATTCCCTTAGTCGCCTCTCACAACATCCACAGGAAGACATGGAGTGGCACTATTCTAACCCGGCAACAACATGGGGGGTATATATTTCTCTTTATTGTTGTCTAGTATCCATAAGTACAAGCCTAGAGCTTAGTTTGGGACTAGGTCAATTTGTGTGACATTTTCCTGTGATATTTATTAATTTAGTAGGTGTTTGAAAGTACAGCCATTTTTTTTATACAAAATTGAACTCGTTTAGGTTAGATTTTACTATTGCGTTTTGTATCTTTAAGTGTCGAATTTGTGTTGGTTGTCATTTCAAACACCTACTAAATTGAATTAAACTATAGGGTCGAGGATTATCTAACAGACAAAAATGCTTGGCCTAAGATACATAACGTAACATAACTAGATTGATACTTAGATACATAACGTAGCTTACTAACAATCTAGTCTTGGGGACATGGTTTCTGTGTTTCTGTAGGAGAATGTATCAAAACTTTATTTAATATTTTTTTTCATTTAGTTTTGCACCGCCATGGGTAGGTATAAATATTATTATTATTTTATTTATTTGCTCCTGTGTTTATTAGAAGTTTCGACACGTTTTCCTGCTTAACTGTGCATGATATATATATTTTGAAATTTTATTAATTGGTTGATATAATGCTAGGTTAAGTTCTATCATTGTCATAAGCAATATTAAAAAAAAATACTGACTGTTGAGTCTTGTGGCGCTTCTTCTCAGCATTGGTCTCCTCATGGGAACCGCTGGTAGAATTTTGACGTTTAAAAGTGCCCGTGCGGCATACTTACTGAATAAACAACTTTTATCTGTTATCTTTTTTATCTTTAAAGGATATGGCGAACAATGCATTTTATTCATTTTAGATAACATATTTCATAGTAACATTTACTGCTTAAGTCCTACACAATTGATATCTAATTAGAAATAATGCAAATTTTACTTTTTAAAACTTCCGGGTTTGTTTCCCAAACTGAGTACCTACTAGTGTTTGTTAAATCTAGGCATGCAGTTTTTCTTGTCACTAAAATCGATGATATGGATCCTAAGAACAGATCTTTGTATATCTTACAGTTTCAGACTTGCCCATACTGACCGGTCTACTACATGGGCCACCTCTCCAAATTAACATAATACAATTTAATCTGCTCTTTAATTATATGCCGTAATAATTAATTTTGAATCAATTATGAACATGATTGTATACTTATGTTTTTTAATCTGCTATTTCAGTGACAAAAGCAATGAAACAAAGTATGGGAGAAGAATAGTTAATGTATTGCAGTTTTTTACTCAATTGCAAGAAATATCGTCCCATGGCCCGTTGAATTGCGGGTTACAAGCAGTTGAAATTATATCGCAAACTCGGAGTGGGCTCATCTCACTATATGCACTTAAGTGCAAAATGTGCAATATGACATTTCAAATGAACAATGATATCCCTACTGATGTAATGGATCTCAATACTAGTGCAGTAGCAGGCACAGTGGCCATTGGATGTGGATTCACTCAGCGTACTGATTTATCAGCTGCTGTTGGCCTAGTTCCCATGTCCAAAAACTTTGTATAAAAAACATGTAAAAAAAAGATTGTTTACTGCGAGAAATTATCGACCCAAGGTTTACCCGAAAAATGGCAATAAGGGATCCAGACTATATAATAGGGGCCATGAAGGAACAGAAAAAGAAAGAAAAAATAAGAAAATGAAAGCTATGAAGCTTAAAGGAAAGAAAAAAAAAAGCCCAAAAAAAGAGAAAACCGGACCACGAAATTCTCGACGAATCGCCGCCTTGCCGTAGACCACGTCGAAAATAAAATATTTGAATACTTTTAAAGTACCTAGTATTATTGAAAAAGTTTATTCCCCTACTCCTGGGCCTCTATTCTACTGCGTTATAACGAAATCGCGTTTGAGGTTTATGCCACAGTCTCCATTATTGTCAATGATAATTATAAGAGTCATCAAAACGTTCACAATACGGAACCAAGTAAAATTAGATACACGGTAATGACGACATTACCGTGTAGAATCTCAGCCTTGTCGGGTATGGCTAGCACATCTTGTTTTTTCTAGCTCACTCATTGCGTCTGTATCGTAACAGACTAGTAGTACGATTACAGGGCTGCGATTCTACACGGTAATAACGATATCGTTTTTGACCTGTTTCCGTATTGTCAACGTTGTGATAACTTTTTTGTCATTTACAATAATGGCGACTGTGACATAAACGATTCTAAAACACGTCAAACGCGATATCGTTATAACGCAGTAGAATGGAGGCCCTGTAAGTTTACCATTGACAGAGAGTTTGCCTTAATTTAATTTTCAATTTTCAATGCCCACGTCTACCGACTTAGTAATAAGTATTTTATTTGTATGAGATTAATATGAAGGCAATCCATCTGTCAGTGGTAAACTCAACATAATTCTACTGTAGTAGATAGTAATCACGTAGAGGTCGTTTTAAAAGAGCTGGCACGAAACCATGAAAAGAGGGAATGAAAGTATGTACATAACTAAATTTTTGGTTCGAGATATAAACTGTCTAAAAGATAGCACTCGCACAATCCTAGTAGACCAAATTTTTCTTTGATCTAATATTCATGCCAGCTATTCAAGAAACAATCTTTACGTGTTAAAAAATACTATTTATGTATTTACTTATTTGATAAAAAGCTATTTTTGACATTCGTTCCTAAATTTGAGATAGTATATAGAAAAACGCAAATTTATTATATTGCTCGGCCTAATGAAGCGCCATCTAACAGTAAATCCATGCCTGACTCTTGGACAAATAGCAATATGTGGTCGATCGCAGAGCTTACTCGTTAGATGGCGCGCGAATTAAAATTTTACTCGTCTGCCCGAATGAGCAAGGTCAATTGCCCGCCCCGTCGCCTTAAGAGCTAAGTCGACTTGTATCCGTTTTCACTAGAGCCACAGAATTAGGCCTTGAAAACGTTAACTTTCGGTGTGTCCACAGGAAAGACAAGATAAAAAAAAACAAGATTTTGTTTTACCACTTTTGGCGTAACTAACATGTATATTCATGCCAAATTACAATTTTCTAGTACTAAGTCTCTGAGCTAGGCTGCGAACAGACGGACATGGCGAAACTAAACGGGTTTTTAGTTTGACTACGGAACCGTAAAAATCCCTTGTAAATACCCATTCTCAAGGATGTCAACGCATTTCTCTCAAGATTTCGTATGGCCTCAGACCACTTTTACCATCAGATGACCTTGCTCTATTGGTTTCTTCACCGCATTAAAAACCCTCGCATCATGTCTATCTTCCCAGGCACTCCAATCCAGAACAGTATGGCAGAGCTCTGGGCGTTGCTCCACTTCATCATGCCGACGCTGTTCGACTCGCACGTGGAGTTCAACGAGTGGTTCTCCAAAGACATCGAGAGCCACGCCGAGAATAAGAGCACCATTGACGAGAGTAAGGCCAACTTTCAAATCCAGCCAGGTCCTGCTTCTTCGTCTTGGATCTCAGATTCTGCTCACCACACAGTGGCTTGAAAACTCGCATGTCCACAGCATTACATTTTTATTTATTTTATGTTTAAAAAGGATTTCACGACACGTTGGCCTAGTTGGTAGTGAGCCTTCGAAGCTGGTGGTCTCGGGTTCAAATCCCGGTAAGGGCAGATATTTGTGTGATGAGTGCGAGTGTTTGTTCCTGAGTCTTCGATGTTTTCTATCGTACATACACGTATCGTTGTCTAGAACCCATAGTACACGCCTGGAGCTTAGTTTTGGACTAGGTCAATTTGTGTGAGATTGTCCCGCGATATTTATTTTATTCATATTAAAAATATACAAGAAAATTTGAGACTCCCTGTGTAGCAGAGAAAGAATATGCCGTGCATCCTATAATTAACATTATGAATGTTTTGTTTTACCCTCGAAGCATAGTATAAATAGAAAAGTAGTTAGTCTCCGGCCCTTTAGGAGTTTCTGATACCTATTGCCGCTTGGGCGCTCTGCCCTCATAAGCCAATAGGCAGTATCTGTAATTCAATACCTAAAACAGATTCAATCCTATCTCTTTAGTAATAAGGTTGCATTTGCTACAGGAGTTATGTCAGAGAAACTGCCATTTAACTTAACAGGGCAGCACTAAGGTTGCGATGCGCGCCTCTCGATACTTAATACGCACGCAAAAAAACACCGCCCAGGCTAAACCGACTTGGCGTGACTTGTTGCGTTTGTTTGTGGTGTCTCCCGGCGCGTACGGTCGAGGCAGGCACACATGCAAACCGCGCTATACACTTTTGTTTGAAGACGAACTGCTGACTATACTGAGGCATTGATTGTTTTATCCGTGTAGAGCATTTGTCGCGGTTACACATGATACTGAAGCCATTTATGCTGCGGCGGATCAAGAAAGACGTGGAGAACGAGCTCTCAGACAAGATCGAGATCATGGTGCACTGCCCGCTCACCATCCGGCAGAAACTGCTGTACATAGGTGAGTAAACTGCTGTACAGTTCTGAGGCCGCATTAGAAACGGAAAAAATTGGCATGTTTCATGTAGCGGAACGGATAGAGCTATATTATCACTACAAGAGCTGTTCCTTTAAATGCTACTTCGAAAATCGAATTTCGACATTACATTAACTCCTTACTTTTTCTATAGTAATAACGAATGACAAGTAAAGGCAACTATGGAACATGGTGTCAGTTCTTTAATATTTGAAATATTTTTTGTATTATTAAAATATCGTTAGATTTAGTTACCTTAAGAGAATCGAAGGCATAGCTAACAAATTCTTTTAAATCTGTGGAAAGTGAAATGGTTAACACTGGTAGTTAATAAGAGATTTATTTTTTCAATTCTGATGCGACCGCTTCCGTCAACAAACTTCTGCATCTTTAATCTACCTTATTGTTAAAGTCTGCGTCAATTGAACTTGCAAAAGATGTAAACGAAACCAAACGAACCAACGCACCGTGATTACTCGATAATCACGTACTGTTAAAGATCAAGTGGGTCTTTGCAATTATTTATACACTAGTCTAAATTTAAGATGAAATAACAATTCATTATACGTTATTTTTTAATAAAAACACGCTTGGTGAATATTTGAGGTTATGTGTCAAACAGTACTAATTTGTTTAATGTAATGTTTTGTCCAATCACTCAAGCAATATTATTTTTTAGCGCTTAAAAAGAAGATAAAAATCGAGGAGCTACTCCATTTCACCGTGGGCGCGGAGTCAGGTCACAACGTGGACAAGAACTTCACGTCCAACCTGATGAATCTAGTCATGCAGTTCAGAAAGGTACGTCTAGGATTAAGGCTAAGACAATTAAGCCTTACAGCCAGACAGACCAGGTGACTGCATTAAAAGCATTAAACTTGTTATTTGAATACATTTACTTTAATTTATTTGCCTTTTATGTTGCATTTAACAACAACAAAAAAAAAACTATTTAAAACAAGAGTTATTAACAAAAACATTACAAATTCAACGTGTGGCTTGGCAGTATTGCGTTTGACCTAAGTTAAAATATGATGCATTAAAAAAAAGAAAAAAAGTGGCAGGCAAGAGGTTTTAGTCTCGTTTTGGACTTATTAATTAGTTGTTTCTTTGTAAAACTTGTTGTGTTACGAAATGTTACGTTAAATTACATATTCAACAGACATTGCCGCCTAAATCCAAGGAAAAGCTTTTTTAGGTTAACAAGATTTTATTTCCTCGTAATTGAAGTGAAGACCAGAGTTTATAAAAACTCGGTTTTAAAAAACCTATTTTATCGTCTACTTAATTATCCACCCTCGCCTACGCTCGGATGGATACCATAAGTCTAGGATAAAAAGGCTTTTTTATGCCCTTGTTGTACAATCTACTCTTTTATGATGTAGAAGCAAGATGGTCTATTACTGATTTGTAACTTGTCCTAGGTGTGCAACCACCCCGAACTATTCGAGCGACGCGACGTGCGCTCGCCCTTCTCGATGCAGGTCGACGACTACCACATCCCCAAGCTCTTAGCCGAGGAGGGCATCCTCGTGCGCGCCACGCCCTCCAAGAGGCACCTCCTCTACAACAAGTTTTCCGTCCTGGCCCCCGAGTATATACACAGGAGTCTGGACGGGGGGACGGGGATGTTCGACTTCATGAGATTCATCGATGTTTCACCGATGGAAATTTATAGAGTTATGGTGTGCGGATGGTTTTATGCGTGAGTATTTTTTTTGTTATACTAAAAGAGAGGTTAGTTTAAGCTAGGTTTGGTTAGGCTTAGGAGGTGGTGTAAAGGATGGCAGGGAACTCTATAAAATTCCGAAATTTCCGCAAGCTATGTTATGCTGGAGTTATTTTAGATTCATAGCATAATTTATTTGATATGTACGTTACATTGCATTTGATATATAAACGATAGCAAAAAATAAAGTCTATCAAAACATTGCATTGCGTTCGATATGCTGAAAGTTCGGAAGCTTGATCAATTCGGAATTATGTAGTGTACCCATGAGATCCGTGCCACACCCTCCAATAGGAGCTTACTGTACAGAAAGTTGTCCCCCGAGTACAGGCAACATCATATAATGATATTCAAAGCGCCGTTAGCACCGTAACACCCACAACGCCGCTGGCATCTTAGCATCCGAAATACCCAAATACAGAACACTGAACTTTATTTCAAATGTTATAGACTTAATCTCAGTTAAAATTTAGCAAATAATACATTCGGCGAAATTATATTTTGTGTACAAAATGTACAACATATTCCTTGAAAAAATGTTTTTTTCCAGCATGCAACACATAGAGCAATGTCTAGAAAAATACGAGAAACTACGTCACCGGCACTTCTGGTGGCATAAAAACACTAAATCAGAAGTAAAGGACGAAGTTCCCGAAGAGATCGAAGCTTATAGTCCAGAATATTACGACTCTGTGGGCAGTAAGGATCGGTTGCTCGTGTGTCCCGACGGTGATGTGTTGCAGCAGAGGAAGAGTGATAGTATGCTGTGGAGATCCCTCTTGTTCACTGATCCGCTTTGGATTCAAGGTAACTAAAATATCTACTTGTTTATCAACAGTGATCGGATTTCCGGATGCAATTCGCGGGATATCGAGTCGTAAACTTAATATGGGTGCGGCTCCAATCCCGCGACCGCGTTTTTTTTTAATTCTCGTAAATATTCAATATACAGCGAGAATTATAAATTGTCACCTTTTTTTACATTTTACACCCAATAAAATATTTTCATATTGATAATGAAGACTTGAGTGACTTGATGAGTCGTGATGTTGTTTGTGTTCTTTAAAGTATGCATTTGTTACTAATTAATCTGCCAAGATTATTGTTGAAGAAATTTACGTAAACATTTATTTTAAAAGCTGACCTGTATTTTCAATTGGTATCATTTAAAATGAAATATTTTTTTACTTCACACATAAGTCCCGGAATCCCGGGACATATCCACATAAGCATAATGTTTGAGGCCATTAACCCCGTGTTGAACCGGGAAATCCGATCAGTTTATCAATCAATAACGGTTGCCCGTGACTTTCCGTGGAATCCATTTAAATGAATAAATATAACTTTATAACGAGCACTGCATACAAATTGGCCTAGTCCCAGACTAAGCTCAAATACGTATACCCTTTTGCACCTTATGCCATTGAAATAAGATGCAATATTAAATAAATAAATAAATATCCGGGGACAATGTCACACAAATGGTCCTAGTCCCAAACTAATAATACCGCGATATCGTGGAAAAACTTCCAGAAAAAGTTGATAGGTCTAAAGAAAATTGCGATAAACAAGTTCTGCATTAACGATATTGTAATTATTACATCACAAATGTAGTTTATTAGTTAAAATTCACTTTTTGTATCGTTAAAAATGTTTGCAGGTGGCCCATTCTACTGTCATACGGAGCACAGTATACACCATATGGCCGAGACGATAGAACATAGAAATATGAGGAGTAGAAACTTACGAAATCGGGATGATCAGGTTAGTGAGACTATCTCCATGAAATGCTGCTAAGACTAATGGCATTATCTCAGACAACACCCCTGTAGCAAATGCAACCTTATAAATAACGGGTCAGGATTTAATTTGCTTTGGCTATTTAATTTGAGATACAGGCAGTATCTCAAATTGGATTATTAGGGCAGAATGGTCGTTGCAAGTTGGACAATACATTTGATAACACATGTAAAGGGCTTGTTTTCGACACGGTAAAACAATATTGCTTTTGACGTGCTATCTCTTAGTCTAATAGCTCTTATTTACTTGACAGTAATGGTGGTCAATTAAAAAAATACACGTCAAATTCAATATCATTTACTCTGTGCAATAGAGGCCCGCGAGATTAATAATCAATATGGAGTGGTTAATACCAGCGTATTTTTTTGTGTACCTACACCTATTCTCTATAAATACAGGGTGACATTAAAGACTTAGTCAAAAGTGATATGACTTAATTAAGCATTAAAGTGGGATCCTAACCGTATAGGTATGTAGGTGTTTATATGTAGAATCCAGACTTAATCACGCAAAGATCAAACTTAAATAATTTATTGAAAACAGTGTAATTGAGGGAAAGAGATGCAAAGATAAACATAGAGACAACAAAACAAATAATTGACAATGACTGACTTGAATTGTCACTGTGACTGAAGTGTCATTAATGTAAAATAGTCTGAATAGGATCCATAGAGGTAACCATGATTTATTAGATCGGTGATTTAATTATGGGGAAAATTTATAAAAATGAAATAGGTTTTCTTTCTTGCAACTAATATTACTTGTAAATGGCCATCAATTACCTAGTCTGAAAAACTGGTTTCTGATCACGTCTTTGATGTCACCTGTATAATTTGATCGTGGTGGTTTTAACATCTCAGTGTGATATACTTCAAACTCGTGGTTTGACATTTGACTCTGATAACTAAAGTACTTTATTTACAAACACTTAATAATACAATAATTCATAGACACGTCGGTATCATTCGGAAGTAGTCGTGTGTTCCGAGTTTTCACGATGGGAAAGGCTTATTCACTACATTCTGTACCTATACAAATGCAGTACCTATAAACCTCTAGGAAAAAATAAATATTAAAGAAATATTGTATGCAATAGTCAACAAGTTCCTAGATAAATATTGTATTTGTTGATATTGAATTGACCTGTCGCGTACAGGTTGGGGAAATAGGGGCCAGGTAAGCATTGCACATTGTTCGTCACAGTCCATGTTTATTTCAGCCGGAAATGTTGGTCGAGATCAAGACTGAGGAGGGCGGCGTGACGCCGGTGCCGGCCGCCGAGGTCCCGGAGTTCCTGCACGTGGAGCGCGCGCCGGTCGTGTACCCGGGCGAGCCCACCGGCCTGCCCGCCTTTCTGTGCACCGCCCAGCCCAAGGTAGACTAACTACTCCGATAAATCAGCCGCCATTACTGTCAAGTACACACGAAGACACTGTTATATAACTGACCACCCGTAGACTATAATACGTCGCGATAAGGTTTATGTTCGTTTGTAAATGTACAGTTAACAGTGTCTTCACTACACATAAGAGCTGTAAAACGTTGACAACGCGGAAACACGTGAAAGGCAATATTGTTTAAGGCCACGGGGGTTATTATGACATGGCTATGCAGTTCATTTTACGGTGACCGTAAAGGACAGTGCTATATAGCTCTGTCCTCTTCTCTGAGCGTAAACAAAACTGCATAGCGTCGGTGAAACTACAATACCGCGTAACTAACAAATTGAATTAGTTGCAAAATAATCCTTAACAAGTAAGTCAGTAAGGCACAATTTGCAACATATTATTGAATTTGTAAGATACGCGTTATTGCAATTTTATCGACGATAGTTATGTCACAATAACCCCCCAGAAGAATCTGAGGCATGGGCGTGTGCAAGAGTGTTGGTGTTGCAGGTGACGGCTCAGTCGCGCGCGCCGTGGGCGGTTTCGCGCAGTTTCGCGTACCACGTGACGCGGCACCGCCACTCCGAGAGCGCCGCCGGCGCCGCGGCCGCCGCGCGCCTCGCCGCCGCCGCGCGCCCCCAGCCTGGCTGGGCGCCGCTCCAAGTGCCCGGTACTGACACTAGTATATATCTTGTTGTACCACGTGACGCGGCACCGCCACGCCGAGAGCGCCGCCGGCGCCGCGGCCGCCGCGCGCCTCGCCGCCGCCGCGCGCCCCCAGCCTGGCTGGGCGCCGCTCCAAGTGCCCGGTACTGACACTAACTACTTCATTATCAATGACCTTAATCCCCTCATCACAAACAGGGAAATTTAAATCTACCGGCAAGGAAATAAAGTTCAATTACCTTCGCTCTTAATTTTCATTTTTAATTTTGAAAGTAAATAAAATTAACTTTATGCTGGTTAAAATAAAGTTGAAAGTTAATTGCGTTGATTATGTACTTTCTTTGGAACGTCGGATCTTAGGAGGTTATACAGTGTAACCCTGGATAAGGTGCACAGACGAATAAGG
>OX438781.1:12189139-12548259 GCA_949316455.1 Acleris holmiana | reverse complement strand
TATCTGTTTTGACAAATCAAGGATTTGACGAGTATCTGTTTTGACAAATCAAGGATTTGACGAGTACCTATCTGTTTTGACAATTCAAGGATTTGACGAATGTCTGACTTGACCAGTCAACGATTTGACGAGTATCTGTTTTGACAAATCAAGGATTTGACAGGTGTCTGCGAAATCTCTTTATTGTTTGCATTCAAAATATCCCTCTTTAGGGTGAAGCCAGACGAGCGTATTTTTTTGAATTGTGGGTCGCGTAATTTCTGCTACATCCTTTATACTTAACTCCTTTTAGTTTATACGGCGACGCAAAATGAGTTGGACTTTTGTATGAGGCAGAAATGACAACTCAAAAAATGACGCTCATATGACTTGACTTGCCCCTTACACCCAAGTTTTTTTTTTAACTTATAAGTTTAAAAGATTAGTTCTATCCACAGGTTCTATCACTTTGGGTGAGGACTAAAAAGTTAGACCATAGTTAAGCGTAGTTTACAATACAGACAACGAAGGGAGTACCCATAGGTACAAATTGTTTGGTTAATGCGACGCACGATGGCAGTTTCATAGAAAATTTAATTGCGTGAGCATGCCCAACTTTTTGAACCTTCATTTATTGCCATTCCAAGCTCTCACTAAATCATCTTTACCTACTCGCTAGATTGATAGTCAGAAATTCTCGCCAGTTTAATATTCACTCTTTTTTATGGCATGTAGAAGGCACACTGCAATCCTAAGACTTAAATGCATTGCCAACCCTCAGGACCAAGATGAAATGCCTCTATGCTAGTAATTCCACCGATTGTCTGATCCCCACTGCAGAACGGGTGTCTAACATTTTATCGAAACACCTTTGTCGAATGTATCATTTCATTAAACGCTATTTTCTGCTGAGACCACAATATTTTCAGGGTATCTGAAACATCTAACCTATTCTAACCTACGTAATTAATGTTTAAGATACCCTGAAAACATTATGGTTTTAGCAGAAAATAGCGTTCACTGACATGAAACATTCGATGAAGTGAAATTCGATAAAATGATTGCAGCTTGCCGCTGCTTGGCGGCAGGTTAATGAATACGATGGTGGTAGGGAACCGGACGGCCCTGCACAGGGTCCTACCACCACTCATGTAAACTTTAGTGTTCTTGCTAAAAACAACGTTTAAATAGCAGAATAACAATAAATTAAGATCAGAATGTCACCTGGCATCCGGGAAGACAGCACGAGCACGGAACCCGCTCCCCAACACGGCGGTCTTCACGGGCCGTCGCTAAACATGTCAATTAGCATGCCGCGCGTGTCCCTAGTCGCTACATGCATCGTGTTGCAGTTCCGATGCGCTTTTTACAAGCACCGGGGTGCGCTTGGGTGATGTTTACCGCTGGATAATTCATTATACCATACTTGTTTTAAGCCGTGGTGAGTTGGTTTTTCTGTGATTACGGTAATGATAAGATTTATTATGGTTCACGCGGGGATTCAGCATTTGGTGTGTATCAATAAACAACAGCAATACATAATACAATCCTCGCACTTCATCACTACATAGTATAAAACAAAGTCGCTTTTTCTGACCCTATGTATGCTTAAATCTTTAAAACTACGCATCGGATTTTGATGCGGTTTTTTTAATAGATAACGTGATTGAAGAGGAAGGTTTATATGTATAATACTTTAATACGGAGCGAAGCGGGACGGGTCGCTAGTGTATCATAAAATAAACTGAATCTTCAACATATATACAACTTAACCTACCATGAATGCAAGAAAAAATAGCTAAATGAGTAAAAACCTAGATTAAGTCTGACGATACACAAGAGCTAATGACACACGATTTTATTAACCGTCTTCAAAAAGGAGGAGTTTCTCAATTCGACTGTAGGTACGCTTTCTTTTCTGTTTTTTGTTGGGTACCTACAATAAAATACAAATTAATTGCTTTATTAAACACCAAAAAAAAATTGATCACGGAACAGTACATACATTTAAATCATCGCTATACATGAGGCTAAATCGCCTCGCTATGCGGTCTCTTCCTGACAACCTTCCTTTAGTTATTAGGTGGCTGTGAAAGCATAACAATCAAACAGACTTAATTTTGCTTTTTTAATACCCACGAATAGTGCCACTCCATGTCTTCCCGTGGATGTCGTAAGAGGCGACTAAGGGAATAAGGGCTTGTAGTATTGTTAGGCGATGGGCTTGCAACCTGTCACTAATAGACTAGTAAACTTCTTGGCCTGATTGTGCAAAATGTGGTTACAGAATTATCACCAAGTCTTTTTAGAGTTGTTGGTATTTCTGTAGCTCTGCCTACCCCACTCTGGGAATGACGGCGTGATGTTATGTATGTATGTATGTATGTAATACCCACGAAAGTATGGTATACTCGTACATATTTCACATAAACAATTACAAGACATATTTGCATTGATTTAGATAATGTACGCAGGCGAACTTATTCTAATCTTGTCCAGTTAAACACAAAGTAATTTGGAAGTATGGATAATAGATACAATGAATACAAAGTTAAACATAGCTTCGAATGCCAAGAAGTTTCACTTCATGACTAATTAAATCTAGTCATGGATGAATGAAGTCTAGTCATTGGTACATTAAGAAACACGACACATGTCTTATGCGTTAAGTAGTTCGAGTCTCAATGACCTGCTCGCTGCAGATTAGCGATCATCTCATGGTTAATGCAGACAGCTATGGTGTAACGATTAGATGCGGAAACGCGTCGTGCGCGGTGCGCGGGCGCCGCGCGCGCCGCATGCTAAACGGATGCGCGGGAGTTGGTGCTGCGAGTTGCAAGTTACAAGCGAGGGATGCCGCTCTGGTGTCGTGTCATGAGGGCTGGTCCTTATAAAGAGTCAGGGTTATGCTTTTTCATGGAATAGATAATGGTTGTAAGTAGGATATTGTGACCCATAGGCAATTGTACCTATTCTCAAGGCTACAATCCTGAGACCGCAGATGCGTTGACAACCCTGAGAACAAAAATGGAATGCCTCGTGCTAGTAATTTCACCGGCTGTCTTATCCCCACTGTTCGCTTTGTTGTGTTCCGGTCACGATGGATGGATAAGATGGTGTAAGCGATTTGTTCCAATACCTAGATTAAACGAAAACGAATGAGACGAAATGACAAAAAGGAGGCGGAGTTGCGGCGCGGGCGCGCCTCTGCCACGCCTTAATCTTCTCCGCGCCTTCACCTCGAGTCGACTTTACCTCGATTGCTCGACTGTGAGCGTAATTTTTAACCGACTTCAAAAAGGTTGGAGGAGGTTGTCAATGCAACTATATGTTTTTTTTTGTGTGTTCGTTACGCGATTACTCCGTCACCTGTGGGTAGATATTACATAATTTCTTGATATTGTGTACTCCCGAGGTGGTCCCATTGCCACCAAGAATCGAGATAACGCCTCAATTAATATAGAAATAAATATATGTGGACGACATAACAGTATTATTATTATGTTCACTGAAAGGTATGAAATAAGTAAGATAAATGTTTTACAAAACTAAAAGGTAAAACCGCTAGTAGATTAAATCGCTGCTTAAATTGATTTTAAAGTTAGTCATTTTCCGTCGATGTGCTTCAAAAATTGCCCCCCTGAGCTTGTTTTTATTAAAATTATCTTAAGAGCTTTGTCTACAATAGACAATGCCGTTCTATTGCCGTTCAACCTTAAATTACTGCATCTTGTTTTATATATATTTAATAAAACATAAAAAAACGGGCTACAGGGGAGGAGCTGGATTGAAGCTAGAAGAGTGAAAGCCGATCAGTGTTGCCAGCTTAATCCCATACTGTCCCAAGTATCCACGTTTTGTAGTGAAAGTTGGCAAAAAACCGGAACATCAGATATTGCGCCACACCCCATCGCGACGTCTCGCAAAAATTGTTGCACGTCCGTCGACTTTGAGGAAAAGATACGGTTGCCAGGTGAATCACGCGAGAGGTCAGCATGTGTGAGAAAGCGAAATGGTAACATTTATTACTTTATTGGTGACTCATCTCTTCGAATTTCACTATATCGAATGTATCATTTCATCGATCGATTTCTTTATCATCACTCTCAATTAGGGTTCCGTAGTCATACTACGAACCCTTATAGTTTCGCCATGTCCGTCCGTCCGTCCGCAGCCTAGCTCAGAGACTTTTCGTACTAGAAAGCTGTAATTTGGTATGAATATGTATATGTACATATTATTACTACTACTACTTGACGACACGATGGCCTAGTTGGGAGTGACTCTGCCTCCGAAGCCAGCGGTCCTGGGTTTAAATCCCGGTAAGGGCAGATATTTGTGTGATGAGCGCGAATATTTGTTCCCGAGTCTTGGATGTTTTCTATATATATTTAAGTATGTTTATCGTTGTCTAGTACCCATAGCACAAGCCTAGAGCTTAGTTTGGGACTAGGTCAATTTGTGTGAGATTGTCCCCTGGTATTTATTATTTATTTATTATTTATTATTATTTATTCACGTCAAAAAAGTGATAAAATAAAATCTTGAAAAGTGTTTTTTTTTTGTATACCTCCCCTACACGTGACGTGGGGATGTATTTTATTTTCTGGTCTACCCCAGAGTGTGGGGTGTTGTTGGTCTTTCAAAAGTATTTCGGGTTTGTGCAAACAATTTTTCGATGAACTGATCCGTTTATGAAATATTAAGCTTTAAAGCGCAAAGTTTTGGTAGAGTCAGGTGCCCTCCCCCTACAGCTAAAACTTCAAATGCTAAAAATCTGAAAAATATCCTAAATGAAAGAGCATACTCGTATAACAAATGTATAAGGAAATATATCACGACTAAGTAGACATTATTGGTTCTAGAGATACAGGCAATTAAAGTGTTTAGACCTACTAAAATCATCGAACCCAATATCAAATCTAGTTACAGACAAGGGGTTATCTCCGATCGCCAATACCTACTTATCTATCTTTTAATGACCAAATTAATGACTTTAAATAGAAAATTAATTATTACTTGTTGATTTATATGTTTGTAGTACTTAACGGCTTCGGAACCCTACACTGAGCATGGTCCGACATGCTGTTGCCCGGTTTTCTTTTCTATCTCTCGGAAATTTATGGGTAGACTTGAAATTCTCGTGCGCTAAGATAAACCACGTGGTCAACTTTTCTTCAATACGTTTTGAGCGATAGAAAAGAAAAACGTTAGCTAGGGCTCCCGTAAGCTGAAAGAGAGATGTCCTATACCGCGGGAGAAGAGACGCATTGCAGCTCGAATTAGCGCATTGCATAGCCTACTGCTGGCCATTACTTCCTAGCCGGTTAATTGGCTGGATGACCTTAATATGCCATCCATTGACCAGCTCGTTGCCCTGTACATGTAGACTAATATTTCAGTGAGCTGTATCGGGCAGCCGGCCGGATAATCGAACGGGGTTAGATCTTTGGGCTAGGCTATTGCCGCCTTGATAATCCTGATAGGGGTCTGCCATAATTATTTTGTCATAATGTGTTAGTTAATGAATTTGTTACTTTTTCAGGATTATTATAAAACAAACCTAACCTAACACGTAACATAGTATTTAAGAAATTCTGAAAGTGTGGATCCAGGGATATAAATAATATGACTATCAATAATTATGTCAACAAAATAATTATGACCAAGAAAAAATATGGGAAACGACGGGCTCCCCTATTTCACCATACAGAAAATGACCGGTGACAGGTGACATTTCAGTGTACACGGCTCAGTTTTTATGTAACCCAGTTATGTATCAGCGTGGTAACTTTTTAATGTATACGGATTGTCACCTGACACTTGTCATTGACAACATGGTGAAATAGAGGGCTGGTATACCTACCAATAGTATAAAGATTATACTAGTCCTCACCGACGAGATGAACTGTATTTATTTGCACAGTAAATAGTCGTCAATACAGAAACCTCGATATAATATGATATTTCATATTTTCTTCCTCTGCTCTATTTACACTTACGCATAACATAACACACCCCTTAATTATCTCACTAAATGACCTTTAAGCCTACTTTCGCAATTATTATTCATAGATAGGCAGGTAGGTACTAAACATAAAATAAATAAAAATCAGGGGACAATCTCACACAAATTGAGCTAGTTCCAAACTAAGCTCTAGGTTTGTGCTATGGGTACTAGACAATGATAAATATACTTATATAAAGAAATACATACATATATGTATACAAAACAAACAAGACTCAGGAACAAATACTAGCGCCTATCACACAAACATTTGCTCTTACCGGGAATTGAAACAATGACGGCAAGTTTCGTTGGCAGGGTCACTACCACTTAAGCTAAAAGCGTCGTTAAAAAAGTAAAACTTACATAAAGTTAACACCTTTTCTCGGATACGAGTATTCCATCTCACTATTCCATGTCTCTTAATCTCAAGGGTCAGCTGGAAGAGATCCCTTGTGTGTGGGATAAGACATCCGGTGAAATTACTTGCATAGAGGCATTCCATCTTAGTCCTCAGGGTTGGCAACGCATTTGAGGTCTTAGGATTATAGTCTCGAGAATTCAAATGTCTATGGGTCTCAGATTCCACTTACCATCAGGTGGCCTGAGTGCTCGTGAGCCTTCTCATTAACATAAAAAAGAAATAATTTCGCCTTTGTACATCTTTTTTTTAATATTCATTGTATTGTTTTGGCTTTTCATTTAAAAAATAAAGTGTTTCCATTCATACTTACTTATTACCTAGCCTACATGGATACATAAGTTCGCCTTTGTACATCTTTTTTATCTTGATTGCATTGTTTTATGTACAATATAGGGTTAGCATTCATACATGCATGCCTAAAATAAACCAATTTTTAATAGGCCTTATTTGAATGGACCGAAATTCGGATGCATTTATCGTATCGAATGAAAATTCCTCCATGTTTTTTAAAAGACCAACATTTAAAAGAAAGTTTATCCCTTTGTTAACAAACAAAGATACGAGAATCTTAATAATAGATTAAAGAAATCGGTAAAATAAACTCCCGTAAAAAGTTAAGACGCCGCCCTTGACGTCTGTCTTCCGGTGTTTTTAAAAGTATTGAAACGAGGTGCTAAACTGCGGCGAAGACGAATCACGGTATGTAACACGGAAGGGCACTTTTTTGTTGGATACGAAAATAAATGAGGTACACAGAAATCAGACAGCTTTACTGATCGTATATTTTAACTGACCGTTTCTAAACTTTAACACGGTATCTAGAACTATACAAAAGAAAAGACAAGGGTAAATCCGGGTTAGTAACCGCACTTTTTGGAATCACTCTATATCTCTCAGTACACCTAGAAAAATACTTTATTTTATGTTTCATGTGTTACAGATTAAAACGTATGTACGTTTTAATCTGTAACCTAAGTTTCTAGACCTTAAACAAAACATGCGTTCTACTCCTCAACAGTTTCCAGTAAGACATTATTAAACAGGATTGCTCAATACATATAATCCAGATTATAGCAAAAAGAGGTATGATAAAAAAAACTACATCTACTTAACTACTTATATCTACACATCAGCACAATAAGAATTAGCTCGAATATAATGAAAAATATGAAGATAGTACCAACAATACAAAAAAGGTACTACCACTAAACAGATGAAGGTCACGCACAAACCAATATAACACGCAAAAAATAATTATCAAAACACTACAAAAACGATCATTCAAACTAGTCAGTACTTTGGTTTATTATCTACAAATTTATGGAAAGTAAAAAACATTATCTTAAATATTTCCAGAGTATTTGTGATTTTCGCGGACCTCTACCTTATCTATTTAATTTTTATTTTTATTTTTTTATGTTAAGGAGAAGGCACACGAGCACTCAGGCCACCTGATGGTAAGTGAAATCTGAGACCCATAGACATTTGAATTCTCAAGATTATAATCCTAAGACCTCAAATGCGCTGCCAACCCTGAGGACTAAGATGGAATGCCTCTATGCTAGTAATTTCACCGGTTGTCTTATCCCCACACCGGAACACAACAATGCGAACACTGTTGCTTGGCGGATGGTTAATGGATAAGATGGTGGTAGCGATCCGGACGGACCCTGCACAGGGACCTACCACCACTAAAATCAATCTATATCTATATAAATTACGTTTGGAATCGATGCCCTATCGTGAAACAGGGCATCTATCCTTCAAAAACTTTGATCGCATTTTGCCTTCTCTTGCATTCACACAGAGACGTGCGACACGGTCAACTTAGTGGTAGTTGAAGAGTCTTTCCTTACCGTAAAACTACACAACTATAGTCCTAGCCTGCAACAATGGTCCAATTTTCGTCCTTACATTATCCTTAAAATATGATAGCTCACTGCTATTATTTCTGGGTATATAATTATAAGTAAGGCTTAAAATAATTTGCTTTAAAGTTTAATCATATAGCTATCATATTTTAAGGATAATGTAAGGACGAAATTTGGACCATTGTTGCAGGCTAGGACTATAGTTGGGTAGTTTTACGGTACCTTGTTTCATAACTTTTTTTCTTTATTGATTAAGTCCAAAGCATTGATTTTGCCTTAATAAAACGTACCCTATGTCACCCGGATCGTTTGACACCTCATTCGGAAAGCGGAACATACGTAAATAAATAAATATCAGGGGACCATCTCACACAAATTGACCGAGTCCCAAACTATGGCTTGTACTATGGCTACTAGACAATGATAAACATACTTATATAGAGAAATACATATTTAAATACATAGAAAACATCCAAGACTCAGGAACAAATATTATTACACAAATACCTGCCCTTACCGGGATTTGAACCCAGGACCGCTGGCTTCGGAGGCAGCTTAGGGCCACTCCCAACTTGGCCAACGTGTCGTCAAATAATCACATAAATATATTGCTAAACTCATAACCCATCGTGTTGGCTTTGCCGGAGTCGGGCAAAAAGTGTGCAGCTACGAATAAGGCTGACTGTACCTACCTACCTACTAGGTAAGTATAACATATTTCAATCAAGAACATAATCAGAAACTAAGTAGGTCACTGAGGCAGACTATTGAATGTCGTCTGAACCAGATTGCTGAAGACTTACGAGTACAACTGTTAATTTGTGTTTAAATGGGGGGGGGGGGGGGGGTTGTGCCATTTAATAAACGAATACGGTATCAACGAGTTTAATATTGTAATTATTTGTTTTGACTATATCTATAACAAGTACATACATGTATATACATAACTATAGTGTTTTTAATCCATGACTACATTTTTTTTCGTACATTGACGCAACCTTGCTGTGTCAATTTGGGGCGCGCTATTTTGGAAAGAAACACTATAGTTATTAAAAAAAAACCGCCTTCAAAAACGCAAAAAAAAAACTTCTTTTAAAATTGTAGGCATCTACCTAATAGGTTAGTCCAACTGAACTTGGCTTTTTTGTTGAAAATATTGTAGTCGCCAACTTCAGTTTGAAGGGGGTTTTTGTTTTTAAAACATTTATTTTATTTTATACGTTTTAGTGATCATACTGTTCCGTAGTCCCACTTATAAGTTAACTAGCGACCCGCCCTCGCTTCGCTCTGGATTAAAGTATTATACATATAAACCTTCCTCTTCAATCACTCTATCTATTAAAAAAAACCGCATCAAAATCCGTTGCGTAGTTTTAAAGATTTAAGCATACATAGGGATATAGGGACAGAAAAAGCGACTTTGTTTTATACTATGTAGTGATATGAAACTTTAAGTTTCAAGAGCACTGCAAGCAACGCCGCCGGAAAGTATAGTCATATTTCAACAAGTAAATATTCTTCGTTGTAGTCGCTCAACAATCTGGGGCCGTAGCCAAGATGCAAACGGTCCTAACGTTTTTCTTTTCTATCGCTCAAAATGTATGGGATGACAGTCGACCACGTGCTTTATCGAAACGCACGAGAATGTCATCCCATACATTTTGAGCGATAGAAAAGAAAAGCGTTAGGAGCGTTTGCATCTTGGCTAGGGCCTCTTAATCGAGATATCTTATCGCATCCTTGAAATAGGTACCGTTGAGGGGGTCATCAGTGGTCTTCATCATCAGTTTCACTTCCCCAGGTGATACTTTATGCATGCAAATGCTCGATTTGTTACTAAAAATACTGAAATCACTATATGTTTGCCTATAATATTTGAGGACTTCCCTCAATTCCTCACTGATCCCCTCATCAGCTTCAGTTTTGGTGACAATAGGACCACCTCGGAAGTATTACTCTATCAAACCAAAAAAAATAATTCAAAATCTGTCCACAAGCGACGGAGTAATCGGTGAACATACTTAAAAAAAAGAATAAAAATACATACAATGAAACGTATAACAACCCTCTTTTTTTTGAAGTCAGTTAATTACGAAGAACATACATACTAAAATTTTAACTTTGGATGTCACCAATTCCCGCGTCATTTTTTAGGGTTCCGTACAAAAAAGGGTAAAACATGACCCTATTACTAAGACTTCGCTGTCTGTCTGTCCGTCTGTTCGTCCGTCTGTCTGTCACCAGGCTGTATCACAAGAACTGCGATAGCTAGACAGTTGAAATTTTCGCAAATTATGTATTTCTGTTGCCGCTATAACAAAAAATACTAAAAATAAAATATAATAAACATTTAAGGGGGCTCCCATACAACAAACGCGTTTTTTTGCCTGTTTTTCTCGATTTAATACAGACACCGTGGTTGTACAGATAATGGTACGGAACCCTTCGTGCGGGATCCGACTCGCACTTAGTCAGATTTTTTTTAAAATCTTTATTGCACAGCGATACAAAACTTGAGTACAAAACTTACTGCCTTATTGCGAGAAATAAATAAAGTAAATAAATGGATATTACGCGTAACGTTACGTAAATAGGTATACTTCGGGCTTAGATTTTAAAAGAAGCTTCAAGTATCAAATATGTGCAGTCAATAAACTTTTTGCTAGATAAGAAAAGGAGGGCTGATTGAATAGTATATATGCTAAAGGAAATTGTTTAGTTGTTACATTATTGTATAAAACTTCATAAGACTAATTTGGAAAAGTCCAATAGAGAACATGCATTTTTTTCTTACATTTTATGGAAATTGCTATGAACTGTTACGCAAAACAATAATCATGTTATTTTTTCACAAGATATGAAGCTTTGAAAAAACACTGTTTAGACCCCTGCAAAAACACTCTACATAATACAAAATCGACGACAGAAATGACGTCTCAGCTGTGTTTCATGATTAAAATATACGGACATTGATAATATGTTAAAGCCAATATCATTGAGTTAAAACACAATATCATAGAGTTAAAACATCCTTCCGTCCGGCTACGTAACTGAGTTTTGTAACCAGCTACGAAATGGGAATATTTTTTTATCGCTTGGAACCCTTTTGTAACTAGCTAAGTACATAGTAGGAATTATTTTTCCTAGTTGGAAATCCAGATACGTATAGAGAATTCTTTGTCTCAACTTGTAACTGATTTGTAACTGGCTACAAAGTAGGAATGATTTTTCCCTGTTGGAAATCCAGATACGTGCACCCCAGGCCAAAAGTATGGAAACAAGCTTACATGGCCATACAAATTCGAACAACTCTTTTTGTAGTTATTGGTAAATAAATATTCCCAGTTCGTAACTGGTTATAAACAGGGAAAAAGTAGTTACAAACTAAGATAATTAATTCTCAATACGTAACTGGGTTTCAAAGCGATAAAAAATATTCCCAGTTCGTAACTGGTTATAAACAGGGAAAAAGTAGTTACAAACTAAGATAATTAATTCTCAATACGTAACTGGGTTTCAAAGCGACAAAAAATATTCCCATTTCGTAGCTGGTTACAAAACTCAGTTACGTAGCCGGGCGGAAGGTAAAACATTGGGTAAATAAAATGAAGATAACGAAATAAAACAATATTTAAACCTTTAAAGAATCTACAAGTTTTATTCTTTATAAAATCTTAATATACGGGTCATAACTTAGTGTATTGCATTTTACGTTTTTTTTTTTAAGTTTTCTTCTGAGTCGTATCAATGTAACTAAAATTCTGTTTTGTATGCATGTTCCCTATAAAGAAAAAAGTATACTCGAACAAGGAACTCCTTTACCACTTTTCGACTCTATTTGTATATTAAGGTCCAAAAGTAGTATAGAAAGGACCAATGGGCATTTTTGTACCCGCTTAATAGCAATCGTAATGTCGTCGTTAAATAGTTCCAACAAATAGGAACAGCAAATGGAGATATGCTCTACATAAAAATACCTTTTCAATAATATATAAGTTTTGTCCATTGGTTGACTATACTTATTATACATTATTGTTTTATCATCACTGATATCCCTAGAGATCCTAAATATATTATAATTATGCTAAGATTTTTACACTTCGTTGTTCAGTGGGCCGTAGATTTACGTTTGTTTAGACCCCTACTGACGTCTCAATTTCAATCTATTTCCGTTCATAAAAATCTATTCATAAATAATTTCAGTCATAACAAAATCGTCACGTAAATGAGTAACACGTTTTCGTGTTATTTCGAGAGCGAACCCGCACGTGGGGAAATCGAGAAGCGTTTTTTAAGGCCTTTTTTACCAGCGTTTTTTATGTTTGAGAGTAACTTTTTAATTCGAGGTGTAAGACAGGGGGCACAGACACTTATCTTTTAGCGAACGATATGTTATCGTATGCGCTTGCGCTTTTAAAAGTTTTGCTTTAAGCAGTATTTTATTTGTAAACTAGCGACCCGCCCTCGCTTCGCTCCGGATTAAAGTATTATACATATAAACCTTCCTCTTCAATCACTCTATCTATTAAAAAAAACCGCATCAAAATCCGTTGCGTAGTTTTAAAGATTTAGGTAAGCATACATAGGGATATAGGGACAGGAAAAGCGACTTTGTTTTATACTATGTAGTGATCATAGCTGTCCCACTATAAGCAGTGGGACAGCTGTTTACAAATAATTTACGAATACTCTCTTATAAAATAACTGTCAATATCTATTATTTCTTTAATATTCCGCTCCCAAGGCGTGTTTAGGAAATTCGTTGTTATTGTTGTTTCTAATGTGTTTTTTTGATAATTGAATTTCATGGGACAATCTCACTCAAATTCACCAAACCCTAAGACTTAAAATAAGGATACTAGTACAACAAACAACTAAGACTCAGGACAAATACGGCTCATAAAATTATTGACCTGACTGGATATCGAACGCAGTACTTAGCGCATGTTTCGTAGGCAGGGTAACTTTATACGAATAATTAACAGTGGATTTCACGCATCCTGAAACTTTGAGCACCGCAGACAGCCATAAGCTGTGCTGACAACCTTCGCTTGTAAAGACATCCGTCATTCCACGCTTTGAGACGAATTACCGACCCTAGTCCTCCCCTCACTCACCACCACCATAACCTGACCTGCCCGCTATAAACCTCAGTACTGTACCACTATTAACTCTAAAACTAGGGAAGACTTCAGGGGTCTCGTTAATATGGTTTGTTAATACAGAGGGTGTGAAACGTAATGTGCCATTTCCGATGAAGATTTTAAGCTTTACTTTTTGTGTTATTGATAATTCTTGTATGCTGTCGTATTTAATTTAAGACATCTTGGAGAGTGTTTGTGTTACTGGCATCTAAAATACCAGTTCTGGCACCTAGTGATTGTTGAATTATCGTCTCTATTGCCTTATCATAAAGTTCATGGGGCCAATAATCGCTAAGTGGTCAATAATCGAATGCTAGAGATGAAATTACTAGCATAGTGACATTTAATTTTAGTCCTCAAAGTTGGCAACGCATTTGCGAAATTCCTTGAACACTTATATATTTAATCAAAGTGTATAAAGTAAGGTCTCTACAGTGCAATATGTTTAAAAGTGAATTGAGCTTTTTGTTCTACTATGATTCAGCCCGCCTTGCTTCAATTTCGTAATCAAATAGTTAAAGTTATGACTGTTCTACTTTCTTGTCAGTAAAAGCTGTCATAAAGTCCACAGTGATTTGATTACGATAACTAAGCCGAAGTACAACAAGGGCCCTGAAGCTCTATTCTACGCGGTAAAACAATATCGCTTTTGAAATGTTCTCGTATTGTCAAAGTTATGATAACTCTAAATTATGTACCTACTTGACAGCATGGCGGCCGAGTCTAAAGCGTGGTTTTGTAAACACTTTATTGTACTAAAGCAATTACATTACCAAAATATGGAAATTACAGAAATAAAAGTAGTACAAAGCGAACTTATTCCTCTAAGGGTTCTCTTCCAGTTAACCTTTGGGCGATTGAGTAAAAATAAATGTAACAAACAATAGATTACAATTAAAACAACCAAATATGGAAGAGGAATCAATAGGAACTAATAACTTTAATAAATAATAATAATAAATAAATCTTTATTCAAAGCACTTTATAACAATGTATAACTGTGTACTTAACAAAAACAAAGAGACTTAAAAATTACACGCCTGAACTAGGATGCTCCTGTATCTCAGGCGTAGAAGGCCTTAGACTAGACCTTAGACTTTATTTAACACATACATAAATACATACACTCAAACATATACTCGTACAAATAAAAATAATTAAAAAAAGTCAGGTATAAATAATAAGGAAAACTGAGAAGAAGAGATGTTTACAGATGGGGAGACGAGTAGAACCAGTACTTTCTTAATTAAAAAAAAGCGGCCAAGTGCGAGTCGGGCTCGCCCATGAAGGGTTCCGTAGCAGCAAGATGATTTATGACGTATTAAAAAACAACTACTTACTAGAT
Organism: Acleris holmiana; assembly: GCA_949316455.1. Lineage (NCBI taxonomy): Eukaryota > Metazoa > Arthropoda > Insecta > Lepidoptera > Tortricidae > Acleris > Acleris holmiana. The sequence goes on along the minus strand of OX438781.1, from coordinate 12,533,489 downwards.
CTCGTTCAAACCAATTTTCGGTGGAAGTTTGCATGGTAATGAGCATCATATATTTTTTTAGTTTTATCATTCTCTTATTTTAGAAGTTACTGGGCGACACACACACACACACACACACACATTTACCACTTTGGAAGTGTCTCTCGCGTAAACTGTTCAGTTTAGATTTTTTTTTATTAGAAACCTTAACATCATTTTTGAAGACCTATCCATAGATAACCCACACGCTACGGTTAATAAAAAAAAAATTGTTTCAGTTCTTAGTATGGGGAACCTTCATTTTTTTTTTTTTTTTTATGTGTGAAAATTTTAATGCGGTGCACAGAATGCTAGATGCAAGTCTCTCTTACCAGGTTTCAACAGTATAGTTCTTATAGTTTCGGAAAAAAGTGGCTGTGACATACGGACGGACAGACAGACAGACAGACATGACGAATCCATAAGGGTTCCGTTTCGTTTTTTGCCACTTGGCTACGGAGCCCTAAAAAGAAGCTCTCGATAATGATTGCCTTACTTTACTTTTAGTATACTCGTAGAGCCCCTGAATTGACGACACGGTGGCCTAGTTGGGAGTGACTCTGCCTCCGAAGCCAGCGGTCCTGGGTTCAATCCCGGTAAGGGCAGATATTTGTGTGATGAGCGCGAATGTTTATTCCTGAGTCTTGGATGTTTTCTTTGTATTTAAGTATGCATTTTTCTGTATAAGTAGGTATGTTTATCGTTGTCTAGTACCCATAGTACAAGCCTAGAGCTTAGTTTGTGACTAGGTCAATTTGTGTGAGATTGTCCCGTGATATTATTATTATTATTATTAATTGTCCCATTATAGAAAACATTCTCAAGCTATTCTTAAACCATTGACTAGCCTTCTTGCACAAAAACTGCAGTCCTAATTGCCAGTTAGCATGATCCTGGAATGCTGAGCTGCTCAGCTAACCAGAGAAGGAATGTACGGTGCGCAAAAACTTCGGAAGTGCCGACGAGGCGGTTTGTGATGATGTATGGTCAGAAAAAACAGTCGCCACTTTGTATCCGTCATCAAGTGATAAATGAATGAGAAAATCATGAATTGATTTATTAAGTTAGGGTGAGCAGGGTAAAAATAGATGGTGTAGTATCCGTAAACTTCGTCTGATTGTTCGTACTTACTAATGAAAAAGACTGCATTTTTTTTTTTGGAAAATACTAGTAATATGTACACTACAATGATTTGAAGCGTAAATAGTACTTATTCCTACGAGCTCCAAAAAGTTAGCTCCATATTATGTAAAATATACATCAAATTCGATTATTGAATAGGTAATTTTCAAGTCTCTACGTCAAAAGCCATAACTAGAATAATTAACAAAACAACAAGTCTTTGTAAAGTTGATAATCATAAAACAAAAACGATTGAAGTAACATTCATAATCAATCTAATTCATTATAGGTAGCCATTTCTAGACTACCCTGGCTTGCCTGTGCCGCATAACTTAGGCTACGAAGCTGGATTAATTTTAACTTGATTTACAACCGTCCTGTAACCTGGGAAAGCACTAGGTCTGGCGGGTTAATTAACCAGAGTAATTATAGCACGATCAATAGCAGTAGTCTGCGATGGTAATGACCAGTACTGGTGCGCCCAAAATAACAGGATCATTAGAAGAATTTCTTCTATTAACACAAGCGTCGGTAGCTTAGTGGCTTAGGGAGTTGACTCGTGATGGGTTCACCCACACGGTCACCTTGTACCAGGTGAGTTTTTGATGCTCTTACGGTGAAGGAAAAACATCGAGATGAAATCTAACATGACACCTCCTAAAGAGTCGAAGGAATCAGAAAGCGCCCATCAGTAACATAAGAGAAGATAAAATTATATAGTAGAATTATTATGAGTTGACCACTGACAGATGGTAAATGAAAATTAAATGAAGGCAAACTCTCTGTCAGTGGTAAACTTACAGTAATCGCACTGTACTTCCTTGTTCGCCATGCGTTCCTGGTAGTTGCTTGTTACTGCCAATTGGTTTGAAGCGCTTTCAAGTCTCGCCATCGTTTTTAGTTTGCCTCTGTTCCGGTGGCCATTTTGCAGTCAAGGCAGTGGCATACTAACACCCGCTTCCGGAAGGCTACAAAAAAAAACACCTTTAACCTAGCACAGCAGAAGTGAATTGTGTTCCGGTGTAACGATAAGATAGCTTGTGAAACGACTAGCATAAAGTCGTTCCATCGTGGACCTCTGAGTAAGTGACGCATTGATAGTTTTCTAAGTGAATAAACATACAAACAACCAGAGTTACTTTTGTATTTAAAGTAAGGAAGGCTATCAGATGTTTTTTAACGCGAAGTTGGCTTATATATTACAAGGGGCCAGGGCCATTGATTTGTTAAATGCGTTCACGTCGGGTGTCCAAGATGCTGACGTATTTACTGATAAGTGGTCATTGTTACTCATTTGTATTGATAGGTTCTTGTGTATTTGTCATTGGTATATAAGCAGTATGATTTAAAATTGTAATTAGCATAATAGGTGATTTGATGTAAACTGTAAGCCTGTTATTGTGTAATAAATTAAATAAATAAAGGCCCGAGTCAAGATGTAAATCGCTAAGTACCAATTTCTCCATGTTGTTAAATTTAATCAATATTAATCGACTGTTAGTTCATACATTTTGAATAAGAATAAAAATAAGAATAAGAATAAATTTATTTGAAAAAGCATACATGTGTAGCAGATAGCGTCAAGCTCTTATGTCAACTGCATACATTTCGATTTAATAGAAAACGAAAACGTTAGTAGCTTTTGCATCTTAGCTATACGCCCTGGTGTAGCCCCCTACTTCCATTAGATTTTTGTAGTATCGAATAAGCACTTTTCGCTGCGATATTCCGCATGCAAAAGTGCATATTTCGGGTGTGTCTGCGAGTTCAATTATATCTCATTAACACTGTAGATTGTAAGCGAAGGCATAATTTATGACGGTATAGCTAAGTCGCCATCTCTGCGTTTGTATGACGTGAATGTGTATGGACAAATCTCAATGGCACTGAATCTCACACAACGTACGATCGGTCTTATGTAGCTGTACACTTTAGTGCCTTGTCACCTTAACGTTATGTTTAAACTACTGTACTCGTATTAACCTGTTAAACGTGTTAAAGCGACTTGGTAGCAATGTAGGCAGCTACTTATAAGGGCGAGTGTGCAGACTGTTCATGTTTAACTTCCGATATAAAAGAGTGTGAGAGTGTTATTAAGTTTGATGTGTGTGTGTCAGTGGCATAGTGGCTTCCAAACGAATAGAAGTATTTAGACGTAGTGTTGTCAAAGAAAGCCATTTTAATCGGGATAGTTCTTAGAGTGATACAACGCTAAAGAACTATTCCTTTATCATTGGACTGATAGTATTAGTAGTGGAAAAGGAGCCGGTGGTGGACACTTGATTCTTATGTTACAAAAGATAAAGGTTATTCATTTGTATTGCAAGTGTTTCAACAATTAATTTATGACCGTAAGATCTTTGTATTAAGAGTTAAGTATCCATTATTGGTGTCTGTCAGATTATAGTGTCATCACCCTCGCTATGTTTCATGAAAATCTGTTCAGCCGTTCAAGAGATGTAGATCTAGTTATTTAAAGTTTTATATTATTGGCTTTAACATCTACATACAGTGCAAGAGATCTTAAAAAGTCTTTAGGAATTGGTTGAAGTAACTTAGACTCGCTTATCTATTGCAGATTACAATGGCCTATACATATTACATTGTGTAAAACCATATTGCATTACACATGATATCGCATTGTCAATTTTGCGATAAAGCACACATAAACTCAAATACAAGGTGTGTCTGACCATAGGCCTTTAAATGTAGGTATCGATTCTACTCCTCAAATGCTACATATTTTGTTCTACGACTTAGAAAATAACTTAATTTACAGTAAGTTATAGGTGATCAAACTTTCAAACTTTACTAGTAAAATCAGTGAATTAATTTATTTTTAATGAAAAAAAAAAACCTTATTTTTTTAAAGTCGTAGAACAAAAGGAATTCTTTTTGAGGAGTAGAATCGATCCCTACATTTAAAGCCCCGGGTGAATATTTGAAGATGTACATATTACGCGGCGATTAGTAAAGAACTATTTAAAATTATATTAATCTAAACAATCATGGTTTTTATACAATTTATAACTTTGGCTTTATAGAATAATGTATATAAAATATATTAATTGTAAATATAAATATGATTAATTTATACATAAAGTCGTCAAATCTCACTACCAGTCGTGTCCCAAATCCCAAATTTGAATAGTCTATGTTAAAAATAATACGGTATTATGCTGAAGATTGTATGTTTATGCAATTATTTGTATAATATAATAGTGGTTTTAGTAAACGTTACAATTACACGGCTTAAAGAACACTTTCAAGTTATTTTTTATCGCTTAGAAAAATGTCCCAGAGCTTGAAACTCACTACCGTTCGTTACAATATACGCAGCTAAAAAAATACTTCGCGCCTTTTTTAAACTGTCAACGATCAAAAGCGCCGATCGATGGCACCTTCCGTTAGCGACTGGAGTGAGCCGCACGCGTTTTTAGTGACTTCGCGCTGAAATTAATACCTAATCACAAGTCGGAAATCGTTTTGGTCAGATATTTTTCTCCACACCATTCGAGGTCCCAAAGATATGTTTTTTAGAGATTTTTATACAATTTTTATACTAAAATATGTATGATTGGGTCGCTTTTGTATTGATATATGTGTAATGTTTTTAAACTTTTTTTATTATCTTTAACGGTGACATATTGACTAATATCTCCTTACCATTTTCATAATTACCATTTTTTACCATTTCATTTTGACGAATGGTAGTGAGAATGTTGAAATGGTAATGAGAATCAGTATAATATTTATACTGTTTAATGAAAAAAAACATGTAAATAATTAATAAATTCATCAGCAATACTGGAAAAAATAAATACATCATTTTTAGGGTTCCGTACCCAAAGGGTAAAACGGGACCCTATTACTATAAGACTTCGCTGTCCGTCTGTCCGTCTGTCCGTCTGTCTTTCACCAGGCTGTATCTCATGAACCGTGATAGCTAGACAGTTGAAATTTTCACAGAAGATGTATTTCTGTTGCCGCTATAACAACAAATACTAAAAACCGAATAAAGTTAATATTTAAGGGGGGCTCCCATACAACAAACGTGTTTTAAGTTTCCCCTAGTACCTAATTTCTAATGAGGAGTTTAAATATTTTAATTTTTAACAGCTACTGTTATGGTGGAAGGTTGTTATGGTGTTTTTATTTTTGAGTAAATCATGAAGACTTTTGAAAAGATGATTAAAAATGGTTTTTTTTGTGTAATCATCGTCAGCCTCATTACCAAATTTGTTATTTCTCACTACCATTTCATAAATTATCCTTACCATTCATCCGTACTAATTACCATTCATAAAATTCTCATTACCGTACGTATTAATTCTCACTACCGTTTGCAGAAAAAAATAATTCTAAAATATATAGATATATATTGGTGTAATTACTGTCCCTTTTGCTTTTACGTATTATTAATACGTTGACTCGTAAGTAAAACCGATAAAAATCCACATCTGAGTCGATATTTAGTTTTTTTTCTTACACCTCCAATATGCTCATCTTCAAATATTCACCCCCCCATGGTCAAACACACCTTGTATAATATTCGCAGAATATGAACGTACAAATCTCTTCCAGCTAACCTTTGGCTGAGGAAAATAAGAAAGCAAAGTGACATATATAAAAATAATATACACATGTGTCGGCGGCAGATTTAAAAATAATATGATAACATTTCAAAAGCAACACGCTGAGTAATAATACCGAATATAGACTCAGTTATTTTTATGCCTTCAACATCTAGAATAGGTTAGGCTAAATTATATTCCATAAACCAAGGGTAGCATGGATAAATTTTCTTTTTATTTGCCGATATCTAGGGTTGAATACCTTTTTTATCTGTCGTGAATGAAGGATCAAATCAAATTGGTTCGTGCATCGCGTGACTGTTTCTTGACAGAAATGAATTACTTTTTGAATACTTTTGGTTAGCAGAAACTGAGTAAGGTTTTGTTATGAGAAATAAAAGTTGAAATGGGTTTTGGTCTACGAATGTCACGTTGTTTTGTCTGGCTGGATAACATTGACTGTTTCTTAATGTCGGCTATAATTATAATTATTTTATGTTCACATTTTCATGATTTCTCGTCAGCAGTGAGCATTAAATATTGTTATCTAATTAAGCTTTCATCTTTTTGTGTTGTGTGCTTTCATTTATTCAATGTAAATTATATTTCAAAGTTTGTATTTGTTGCTAGTTAAAATGTCAACTTATAAAACTAATTTGACAGAGTTTACATTTATCATGACCAGAAATCGTAAAAATAACATACTAGCTGTTGCCCGCGACTCCGTCTGCGTAGAAATCGTTTATCGCTATTCTTTTGGGAATTGTCAAATTTTTCGGGATAAAAAGTATCCCATGTCCATGTCCTTCATACCAAAATTTCATCGAAATCAGTTCAGTGGCTTAGCCGTTAAAGAAGGACAAGCAAACAAACAAACACACTTTTGCATTTATAATATTAGTATGGATATCCATTGGGATATAATTTACACACATTATAATATTAGACATTAGTCGCACACATGATTCCAAAAACTCAGGAGTGTAATACTTTAAATCCACTTATTACACTTATGTAGGTTGCAGTTTCCATAAATCACCTACCTATTTATCATTTCGCAACGTCTTGCGCAAGAGCATCTAGATCAGCAACGCATGTATCTCGCGCATGTCTCGGAAACAATTTCCTTGCGCCTGCGCCGATCGGCCAATTACGGGCTAAAAGCGAATCGGGCCGAATTTGTCGGTGCGCGGGCGGCGATATTAAGCTTTCATAATCTTAGGGAAACCATAATTTGGTGAATATGATTTAGATTTTACATTATTAATAAATACATATCTCAAACAAATTAACCAAGTCTCAAACAAAGTAAGTGGTAGGCTTATGCAATAGATACTATATAAGAATAAACAGATATTTTCTTTTACCGGGGGTTCAACCCGCGACCTTACTTTGTAATGTAAGTAACTTACTTTTAAGTATTATTGTATATAATTGATAAAAATTACCTTCTGCTGGAGTTTCTTGGGCGCTTCTTCTCCGCAATGAAGGTCTTGCCCGAAGCGCTAGTAGATTCACTGCATATTTATTACTGACGGGTAAAAGAGCCCTCATGTGGCCAATTTACTGAATAAATGATTGAATTTGAATTGACCGCTAGCTTCGTATGCAAGGCTACTACCAACTGGGCAAACCACGATGTCAAATAAGTCGAAAAAACATTGTACTCTGCAGATCTTCTCGTTCCTGTTTGAATCTCGCAGATAAACCATTATAGAGTGTGTTTTAGCGTTCTTATGAGACCCAATGTAATACGACACAGTAACAACAGTAGTTGGTCTTCAAACAAAAATATGTCTTGTCTACAATCTCAAGACTGCAAAAGCATGCCAGCCCTAACGTTTTTGCACTCTTAGGATTGTAGTCTTGAGGTTGTCGTTTTGAAGTGAATGTAAATGTACAATGGATCTCTGATCCCACTAACTATTAGCAAGTGTGTTCGTTTTCCTTCCCTTTGCCATAAATGAAGTGTGCGGCTTTGTGGTCACCGGAATGCTCCGGCGCAGGCGGTGAAAGCAAGTCGTGGGCGGACGCGCATCATGGCCGATCATGGCTACACGAATATTTAGTCGACGAGGAACTGCTAATTGATCGTTGATGGGCTAAAGAGCTCAGGGAAGGTATTGTTTGAATTAGAGATTAAACATATAAACTCGTGAGCTATGAAAACGGGTCACCGTTCATACAAAATTTTAGGTACAGTGACCTGCTTATATTACTCTTGAGTGTAGGTATGTTACATTATGAATTAGTGTCAATGGTATTTTGGTTTTTTGTTTGTTGCTGTCTATGTAAGGCTAAGGAACCTGTGTCCATTCTGCCAAAGAAAGGGGCGTAAAAGGTGAGAATATTATTTAATTTATCTTCTAATTGATTTTTGTGTTCGATTAATTATGTGTGTGTAACCTTCCGTGTTTTTACTTATGGCGCTGACTTAAATGCCAACATTACGCTGAGTTGAGACCATTTCGTGGCCACATTCTTCTTGAGCGTATTTCTCTGTTGGTCACAAATAAATGTTTTCTTTCTTTCTTTCTTGTAAGTATCTCATAGATAAAAACCGATAAATTATTTAAACTAGCTTTGTTACTAGCTTAACCGTTGGCAAAGTACAAAAAACAAATGCAGGTCATAGGAGTATCTTTAATCAAATCTAGGCGGCCAAATGTTAAATCATTTTTAAATATTGGTAGGGCTGAAATTTGGAGTACAATGTATACAAACGAAAGTGCAATATCGTGGTTTCTAATCTGCTGATGGCGTCGGAAGATGGTTGTAAGTACTCAACGTAGACCTGCTATACCGAGTTTGGACTCGTTAGTTTGGACAGGTGGAAAAATGTACAGTCACCAAGAAACCCTCTCGTCTTGAAGCAAAAATAACTCCAAACCAAGATCTCGAGAAATAGTAATGCTCACTATTCAGTACATTGTATGAAACGAAGTCGCTTCCCGCTGTCTGTCCATAGTACACTGCCGTTTCGCCCAAAAATGTTTCCCAAAAACATCATTTGGGCAAACGCTATTTTTTCCGAAACTGTAAATATTTCAGGATTTATTTCAGGACCATCGTGTAGGTCCCTATAGGTTAGGTTAGGTTAGTTTTATAAAAATCCTGATACCATTACAGTTTCGGAAAAATAAGCGTATGCCCAAATTACATGTTTGGGAAATGACTCAGTTTTTGAAACGTTGTTTGAACAAACATTAGTAAACCGTCTGTCCATATGTATGCTTAGATCTTTAAAACTACGCAACGGATCTTGATGCGGTTTTTTTAATGGATAGAGAGATTCTAGAGGAAGGTTTATATATGTAGAACACTTTAACACGGAGCGAAGCGAGGGCGGGTCGCTAGTAGTTAATATTTCTAAATATTACAGCATCGCAGTTTTCCTTGTTCCTCTTTGCTTGGAAATTGTTATCATGATTAACGTTTATAAGTAAGGTACACCCAGATGCACCCAATTTTTCGCCTTATTGCATTTTAATGAAGTCCAAATGTCTGCCGTGATACCAAAGAAAGCTGCTAACTGCATAGTAATAGTATAAGCATTTTCAATTTAATGTGTTTACCAATATAGTCCAGAACGCTTTGACTACTACATTGCAGTTAGCCGCCTTCTTTGTTATTACGGCAGATTAGAACATACATTTCTTTCTATTCGGCTGCACTTCTGCCAGTTGCGTGACATATCTAATATCCCAGCATTTTAATTATAAGATGAGTCGCTGCGAAACATCAGTAATGATTTGTAGGCATAACGACTAAAGATAATTATAGGTTAGCGAGAGTACCTAGTCATCCACAGGTTATGTTAAATGCAGCATACCATCCATATACCATACATACTTATTTACATTATGAACAACTCTACGTAAAGAATAGAAAAGAATACGAGACAAAAAATGTGGTTAAAAATATCAGAATCAGAATCAGAATAATCTTTATTCAAGTAGGTTTACAAATAATAAACTCTTTTAAAACGTCATAGTAGCGACTTAGCCTAAATTGACTGCAGGTTCAAATCGCGACCGATCAGAGAAGAACCTGTAAGAAACTCTGTCGGATGTCTTTTTTTTCGACGTTCGCAACCTTTTGTCGTAAGGACTAAACATTTTATTACAAGCAATTCAGTCCCAAGCATTGTTTTCATTAATATAGTCTTTAATACTGTAATATGCTTTAGAAAATAGTTTACGCTTAACGTAACTCTTAAATTTATTTACTGATAGTTCAGTAACATTAACAGTAAAGATAACCTCGTAAGACCCTATACATTGCAACTTTGTCCTCAAGCTAGAATCTGGGGTTAAACCACCCATTTATATATTAAAGGTAGCAAGTCTAATAGAAATAATGTGTTAAAATCTAAAGGCCCGCGCTGGGCTAATCAGGCAAAGCATACATACATTAAAATATACATACTGACATACACACCGCTGTGTGGTTGCCGGGTTAGAATAGTGCCACTCGATGTCTTCCCGTGGATGTTGCGACTAAGGGAAAAAAGGCTTGTGGTACTGTTAGGTTAGGTTAGGTTAGGCTTGCAACCTGTCACTAATACACTAGTAAACTTTTTGGCCTGATTGTGCAAAATGTTATTAAAGAATTTATTATAAAGAAGTCTTTTTAGATTTGGTATTTCTCTAGCTCTGCCTACACCACTCTGGAAATCAAGGCGTGATTTTATGTATGTATGTATGTACATACATACATAAGTCAAAATAATACCCTCTATCTTTTGAAGTCCGGTGTTTTACGGAAATCGGTCAAGAATTATTTAGATAACGAAATTACTCAACTACACTATTAAAACATACTGTTGTCGTTGTTAAGGGAAATCGGTTACAAGTATAAAAACCAAAAATATGAAAAAATATTTATTGCAAATTTCTATAAAAAATAAAATAGCCCAACTACTTATAAAAGTCATAGAAAATTTGCTTACGCTACTTCTTTAAGTTTTAATTTCTTATTCACTTAATAATTCGCAGGTACCCAAATACAAACTTTCGATCACATTCCATAAATTTCTATCTTCTTAAGCAGTTATTATTTTCAATAAATTAATACATTCGTTTTTTTATCAATTATTTTAATGTCGCGTATTGACCAAAGAGACGGATGAAAAGTGATAAAAAAACCATAAATACAAATCACTCGTATTTAGTTTTTGTTCTACCATAGAACCAAATAAAACTAAGTAGGTTTCTATTGTCATTTTAAAGCAACTCATATTGGTTTAAAACTCTGCCAATATTCCAAATTTTCCAGGTATTCAAGTGAAAAAAAAAGATATGGTGTTATTCTCTTGAGGAACACATCGTCGAAGATCTCACCGATGACCCTAACCTGCGAGCAGCGATCATTTAAAAGCTACATTTGCGCGATTCGAGTTTCTGAGTACGCTCGTGAAAATCTATTGACTGCGACGTTAAACAGGCTCCATCAGAGCTGTGTGATGCAGATGAGGTGGAAATGGCAATTTGACAGTCCAAGTTGTCTGTCGTAAGCCAAACATGACCAGATGGGAATCATCTCCGCTCCGCGATCGCTCAACTCAATGCTTCTGCGACACAGTACCGCAAATTATGGCGCCCCTGATATCGTGGAGTACTCCTGGAGGGCTAGCACAAATGGTCCAGGACTTGTTTGCCACTCGGATCTCCTTTTCTATCTAGTCTGTAAAGAAGGAGACGCACTGCACGACAAGCGAGAAAATACAAATTGTGCTACCCGTGCTGAGAGACGTCTAATTCAGAGAAACGAAGTCGACGTAGAGCATGGCGCTGAGCTTTAATTGGCTGACACGGGAGCGCATAAACATTACCCGTATAGAAGTGTCTCATTGCGTGGACGACATTACGTCAAAGTGCGACCAACGTCGAGACAGGTCCATACTCCATACGGGTAATGTTTGTGACCTCACGGGTCATACCCAGCGCCGCGTTTGGCCGGGTTCTATGTCAAGTTCGTTCTCTGAATTACACCTCAGGGCCGTCAACGCCGCTGTTAAATGGGATCATGCATTTGAGGAGCCTTGACTCGAGAGAAGAAATCCAGGGGTGTGGTTCTTTTAAGCGTATCACTTTGAACTGGACGCAGCTATATTAATCGGCGAGTTTAAGTAGTCCTGTCAGAGTGTACAAAACACATTTTACCGCGTGTTTTCTTAATTAGGCAGCTCTATACAACAAAGAGCTCACATACAAACTGCAGCTATTTTAGCAAGCAATGGAGTAATCAGAAATGCTTTAACAATCCAACATAGAAACGTTCAATATTGGTACTGTTAATAAAAAACTGCTGTTATTTTACCAATATACTTTAGATACTGACATCCCATACATTTTGAGCGATAGAAAAGAAGAACGTTAGGAGCATTTGCATCTTGGCTAGGGACCTCTGGAATCTCAAACGCTGCTATCCTTGTGGTATTTACCCACCGTATTTAAGAGAATAACACCCTTCCATTACTCTTTACCTAACCTACGCTACCCCCGTTATCCCCCCTACTCCTTCTCGAAAAACTCATCTGTAATGGGCACGTGCGAGATCTGCTCGTAGGTGTAGGCGCTGAAGAATCGCTGCGTCACGTTCATGGCGTAGTCGATGGCGTACTCCAGGATGGGTGCGCCGAACTCCTGCGCCACCAGCTGCGAGTTCTGGTTGAGGACCTGCAGGATGTTCGCGCCTGGAACAGGGAGATATCGATATGACCATCCAGCTTGTTAGGATGTAATCAAAGATATTGTTCAACACTTACCCTCATGGATATTAAAAAAAACAAAATACCCTTTAGGATATAATATAGTGGAAATCAGCAGTGTCCGAAAACCTCGCTGATCCGTTGCTTCATATTGTCATTGTGTAAAAATACTTCATCCCCGCACTCCACATATTTAAAACTATCAAGTGTAGGCTATAAGTTCACTCATGTTTATTTCAAGGTTTCTTTTACGTCCAACTTAAACCCTGAGCCTAAATTAATTTATACCATCCCTTGCATTATGTCTCTTTAAAATAAAGGAGAGTAGTAGGACCTTGGGCTGTTGGATTCCTACCAGCATGATCCGGTAATTTGCTGTCAACCATCAGTATTAGGATTGATATTTTCCAGTTTGCGGTAAAAGGGCGGGTGAAATTATTAGTATCCAGGGAATTACATCTTATATCAGGGTCAGCATTGTTTAATCTTTAAATTTCAAATATCCATGGGCTTTAAGGCGACGGGTAAGGCAGGGCAATCGTCTTCTCATACTAACTATGTGCAAGTTTTTCTTAATAATATATCTGTGGTGACCTAGCGACATCTAGTGACAACTTGTAACAACCAACTCGCGAGCCCCGCCAGCGTCAGACAGCGCAACTAAATCTAACAGTGCGCTACATCGCGCTAACGAAGTTTTTTCAGTCGGTTGACTTATATACCACTACCAACTTCATCCAAATGGACTTCGGTCCCCAGGCATAACACCCGCCTGGAGAGAGATCTCTCTATTGTCCTCTCTTCCTACATCTCTTTAATCAATGCGTCTTACTGAACGAGTATCATTACAAAAAACCCTGCACAACACAAAGTTAGTATGGACAAACGTTGCCCTACCCGTCGCCTTATTGCTTTCTTGCCAACAATTAGCCAATACTCGTTTTTCACACGGAACGGCAGAACAGTAGACAGGAGAAAAGGTACTGCTACTGTGAACGCACACGCCGAGACAACAGTACCCTTTTGTGCGTTCACACAGTAGCAGTAAAGAAAAGAAGAAAGAAAAATGTTTTACTGGAATCAAAAGCGCACCTCCACCAACTTAATTAACTTAAACATACGAAACTTTACAGAACATAAGCATTGGTGGTATTGCACCCTGATGCCAATAGGGGCCCACTCAGAATGTGTTGCGGCACATGTGCTGCAACGGCAGTAGGTACTCTGCTTTCCACTGTTCTGCCTACGTGTAAAACCAGCATTATCCAAAAATCAACTTACTGATCTCAGGACTGCCCCTGAACAGGTTGGTGAGGTTGAGCTTGAGGTCAGTGCCGTAGTCGGCCTTGTACTTGTAGGAGTTGATCTTGTAGTGCCCCTCACCCTTGTCGTTCATCACCACCTTCTCCAGGACCTCGAGACGGATGCGCTGATTCCCTGCAAGGAAATTTCAGATTCTTCTCTATTTTTGCCTTATACTTAATGGCTTTCACTCTTTTTTAACAAGATGTTTTCGCCAATTTCGAGTTTTAGACAATTACCATTATCATACGAGAGGATAATTGTTCGGTTGAAGAGTATTTACTCTAGTGGACTAAACAGAAGTATATGGGGTACGTACACGCACTTCTGTCATGCATGGGTTTTATTTTAGTTAAATAATGTTTTGTTACTTTCTGTCAAATTCAAGTAACACAGTATATGATAAAGCACAGTACATTTTGAGAATACTGTAGCAAAAAGGTATATCTATTGTTAGACCTTAGTTTAGTTGTGTCAAAATAATCTCACGGTCGCGCGCTTACCGTCTGTACGGTATTGTAGATAAAACAAACAAGTGTCAAATTTGGTATGATTTTATTATAAACCTTGAAGAAAAATAACAAATACTTAAAATTGGTCAAGTGTGAGTTATGCTCGCGCTGATTGAAGAATATAAAAGAATAACTTTGCGGCGTGTTTTCGCCCGTCCGTTCTTTATGACTATTTGTCTGCTTTTCATTGCCGTCAGTGACATATTTCAGCAACCAATTATGCTAATGATTGAAATTTGGAATACTTAGTACCCCTTTGGTAGGAATTCAATACCTATTTATAACATTATGAGTTTAAATAGGTATTGAATTCCTACCAAAGGGGGCGGAAGAACCAAAGGTATGTACTGTTCCGTGGTCTGTTTATTTTTGGTGTTCAATAAAGAGTATTTGTATTGTATTTGGCGACATGCTAGCCTAGTTGGGAGTGACCCTGCCTTCGAAGCTAGGGGTCCTGGGTTCAAATCCCGGTAAGGGCAGATATTTGTGTGATGAACACGAGTATTTGTTCCTGAGTCTTGGATGTTTTCTATGTATTTAAGTATATATTTCTCTATATAAGTAAGTTTATCGTTGTCTAGTACCCATAGTACAAGCCTAGAGCTTAGTTTGGGACTAGGTCAATTTGTGTGACATTGTCCTGTGATTATTATTATTATTATTATTGATTATAAGGTTCTTACAGATCTTGATCTTGGCGTTGCCGTCGGTGTCCAGGTTGAACAGCAGGATGCGACCCTGGATGCTGTAGTGACCCTTGATGGTGAAGTTGCAGCGGATGTCGAAGATGAACTTACGCGTCTCGCGACGTGACCTGCAGAAAATAATGATTCATGGACTTTAATGAACCCGTACATACACTGACTAACAACTGTTAAAGATTATTAAGATCCCTATCATATCACCTGCTAACTTCTTTATTACTATTAGCAATATAGTTGTCAAAATTACAAACTAACAGAAGAGCAAACATGATTCTGTTTGGTAAAATTCCACATAATTATATAATATACATAGCGTCACGCCTTCATTCCCAGAGTGGGCTAGGCAGAGCTACAGAAATACCAACAACTCTAAAAAGACTTGTTGTAGTATTGCAAGCCCATCGCCTCACAGTACTACAAGTCCTTATCCCCTAAGTCGCCTCTTACTACATCCACGGAAAGACATGGAATGGCACTATTCTAACCCGGCAACCACACGGGGCTGTTTGTGCAATAAAGAGTTTACATACATATATATCTGTCTTCGATTGTATCTAAGAATGAGACGTAAGTATTAAGAGGTATTTTATACCAGAGTGATTGTTTTTATTTGGTTCAATCGGAATGAAGGCTTGTAGTTCTGTCAAGCAATGGGCTTGGAACCTGTCACTAATACACTGGTAAACATCTTGCCTGATTGTGAAAAACAGTAGCAGAATTATCAACAGTGTTTTGGGAATAAAGGCTGATATTATGTATGTACCTATGTATATCATGAAAGTAAATGCATTCTAATGTAATTATCTCACTTTCTTCAGTCATGCATAATGCATCGCCTCTCTGAGGCTCAGTGCGCCCGCGTCGTTTATCAGCATTGTTATGGGTACCCCGACGAGAGCGGGAAACGATGCCACGTTCGTAAGCGCCGTGTTTCTAGAAAATGCTTAATGCCAACCAATATTGGTTTTGTCTATTTCCTCATATATAAAATAAGCATGGCTAGCAATATCAATATAAGCGCGCATTTGCAGTACGTCATGTTGACAATTGATTAACTACAATATTAATTTGTTTCTTACGCAAGTAACAAGCAATTGTTCCTGCGACTACGCGTAAAACTCGTGAATCAAATTCTCTGGACCAAAATGTTTGTGCTGTGTGCCGAATTTCTTCAAAATCCGTTCGGTCGTTGATGCGGAATTGAAAAAACATCATCCATACATCCTCAAAAACTTATTTTTTTAAATATAATGACCTCATGGGGGCTACCATGAGATAGTTATGCAGTTAAGTTTACGGAGAGAGTCATATAACTGCGTTATAACGATATCGTGTTTGACGTGTTTTAGAATCGTTTATGTCACAGTCGCCATTATTGTAAATGACATAAGAGTTATCAAAACGTTGACAATACGGAAACACGTCAAATACGATATCGTTATTACCGTGTAGAATCCCAGCCCTGAACTGAATTACTTAGCTATGTCATGGCAACTACTATGATGACATAGCAATATCAATCAATCATTATAAATTTATATTTCGCTCATTTGATTCGATTTGTTTGATTGTTGTCATTACCGGGATAGGTAAAACTATGATTTATGGATCCCATAGACTAACACGAAGGATTCTTTCTATACTCTGTTGGTAACCACATCAAATTAAAAATGCTAATACTATTACTATGCATTTAGCCACCTTGATTGGTATTACGGCAGCAGTTGGACTGACAGGCAAAGTAATATACGGCTTTCATATACTTGCGTCCCTCTCGGTCTCTCAGTCCAACTGACTGAAGTTTGTGGGGCTAATTACGGAAGCGTTGGAAAATGTTCATGATTTTTCTTTCCACGGTTATTGTGTACGGATGCCCACTAAAATAGGACATGTCCGGGAAAACCTAGACGGATAGCCGCTCTACTTATTACCTAGCTAGGTCATCGAGAGAGAAACTGTGCGTGTCTGTTAAACCTTGAATATTGCAGTTGGATAGTAGTCTTAACCAAAGCCCTTTGCAAAAAACGGTTACTCACGATTTCTTCGAGTAGTTATAATATAGTGTAAGAAAATGAGATCATATGCCACTTATTTTAGTGAAAAACATTTTTTAACTTTCGAGCATGAATCTAGAAAAGTTGTAAGTGCCAGTTATCTTTGCAAGGGGCGTAATGGATCGCTAGCACCATCTTCCACCATCCACCAAACAGCAGTGGTCGCATTGTTGTGTTCCGGTGTGGGGATAGAACAACCGGTGTAATTACTAGCATAAAGGCATTCCATGTCAGACCTCAGGGTTGGCAACGCATTTAGGATTGCAGTCTTGAGAATCAAAATATGTTTGGTTCTCAGATTCCACTTACCATCACATGGCCTGAGTGCTCATGTGCCTTCTCCTTGCCATAAAAAATAATAATTCAGGGCTAAATTGAATTAATATCAAGCCAATTTACAAACATTTCCGCAACTTCATTCCATCATGGCTCAACTAATGTCCATGGAAGCGTCTCGACTCTCTACTAACCACGATCTCGTCTCTAATAAATACACATTACTCACGCAAACATAAAAAACTGTTTGATCCTTTTTATGAGGCAATTGAATGAGGAAATATTGGTTCAAAGCAAACACGGCACGACCAATGTCACCAGGTTTAAAGGCTGTTGAGATCAAGAGTATGCTTTTTTTGTTTTACTTTCGTAATATTTTGCAAGCGTCAAAAGGTACGACATACAAGAATTATTGAAAGTATCAATATTCGGCATTTGTTAAATGTCATCGATTTTGTAATACTGAAGAATGGATTTGTAATTTTGCATATGGCACCCTTATTTAATGATAGTGATGCGATAAAAATATTGGATGTAACTTTTTAAAGTATTTTTTTTAAGTTAATCAACTCTAATGTAATTAATCCCAATTTGTATAGACGGCCGGTGAAATAACTAGCACAGAGGCATTCCATCTTAGTCCTCAGGGTTGGCAACGCATTTGCAGTCTCAGGATTGCAGTCTTGTGAATGCGAATGTCTATGGGTCACAGTCTCCACTTACCATCAGGTGGCCTGTGTGCTCGTTTGCCTTCTCAATGCCATAAAAAAAGTAAAAATGTATTTTTGCGTCTGCTTAAAGAACCGGAACCGATTTGTATAGATACATACAGGAAATATGAATTACCTTGCAACTTGTAACTATACAGGTTTGTTCCGTTTAATAATCAATTCATTATAAATCTTAAATTCGCCCGACTGGTCAATTATACCTAATCGTCAATCAAGGTAAGAAGCGCAAGCGTAATTTCAGTGGTATAGTTCTCTTGTAAAGATTACGATCAATTTAAGTTGACCCGTGCTCTTGCAAGGATTTTGTGGTGATTCGGGTCTGCGATGTTGGTTTGCCGAGGCTATACTGTGCAGTTCATAGTAGGTAAGGTAGTTAATAAGTACAGCAGCGCGCGCAGGGCTCAAGCCAACTCAAGTGACCTTTTTCAATAGGGTACACTATTGACTAAAAAATTAAAATAAATAAATATCAGGGGACAATGTCACACAAATTGACCTAGTCCCAAACTAAGCTCTAGGCTTGTACTATGGCTACTAGACAAAGATAAACATACTTATATAGAGAAATACATACTTAAATACATAGAAAACATCCAAGGCTCAGGAACAAATATTCGCGCTCATCACAGAAATATCTGTCTTTACCGGGATTTGAACCCAGGACCGCTGGCTTCGGAGGCAGGGTCACTCCCAACTAGGCCACCATGTCGTTAAAGATACATAGTCTGTATAAATGCAAGGAAAAAGTACAAAGATTCCAATGGTGATTGTACTAGCATTTAGTTATGAATTTTGACAAGTACAAAATCTAAAAAAAATACGAAAGAAAATAAAAACTGAAAGTAAAACCAAATTCAAAATAAAAAGCTAAATCTAAAAACGGGCCCTGCGGCATTGTATCGAAATGCTGAGAGCATTGCCGCGATAAGTAGTCACTCCCGTGACGTCAATCATGCTCTTCGAATTTTTTTTTGAAGTGGCTTAGAGCGCTGGGACCAAGGGTGTCGACGCCGAATGGTCGTATTTCTGCCTTCCTATTAATCTTACTTCACATATGTGACTTTGTTTGACAGTATGTTCCCATCACTGGAATCGAATGGAAATTGATATACAATATGTAATACTGAGGGCAATGCAATAATTTAGTACCTTATGAGCAATTGGTGGAGTCGGAATGTGGCAACAGGGTGGTTATTCTCACAACACAGCGCTGCGTCGATCTTAAAGGTGAAGTTTTATCCGGCAAGTTTAATAAGTCCCGTCGGAGCGTACAAAACACCTTTTAGCGCGTGCCTTCTCAATTGTCGCTTTCTAGCTTTATACGACACTGAACGCGACTAACCTGCCTGCTGCCGTGTTGAGAGAATCCCCCCAGAATATCTGCTGCATACGTAACGTAAACCCACCCGTTTGAATTTCTTGCTATGGTGTCGATAAGCAGATTATTCAAATTCAAATTTATTTATTTCTAATGTCTCAGATTTATATTTTTTAGTAAATATATAAATTCTTATAAACTACTTGGTAGAACAGACATTACATTATATCTTGGAAGATAAAATATAGTATTGGTATAAGTTCGGCTCGTAATCGTAAAATATGTAAAGATTTTTGATGTATTTTAGCTATAATGTCGCATTGGGTACTAAACTGTAATGATTATTGTAGATGTGGAAATAAATAAATAATAAAGTTTATTTGTGGTAAGGGCATGCAAACCACAACAACGGTTCATGTAAGGACTGTCAACCCTGCCAGCGATAATTTCCAAGATACTGTTGGAGCTGGTCCGCCTCTGCGCACCAGAGAAGTACAAGGTATGATTATGCAAAAAAGGCCGGTCAAGTGCGAGTGGGACTCGCGCACCGAGGGTTCCCTACAAACTTATAAAAATGTAAACTTGACTTTGCCGTTAAAAAACTGTTGTCTCCATACATCGACATAGGTCGCGATTAGTTTACCAACTGCATAAAAGTTTGCAATCGCAAAATGTATTTTTTTTGTGATGTAACTAAACATTTACGGTTTTCGCCATTTTTCCTTTATTTGTGCTATAAGTCGTTGCTTGAGTCGTTGAATGACCTTCTGCTGGAGTTTCTTGGCGCTTCTTCTCCGCAATGATGGTCTTATCCGAAGCGCTAGTAAATTCACTTCATATTACCGACGTGTAAAAGAGCCCCATGGGAGCCTATTTACTGAATAAACATTTTGATTTTGATTTTGATTTTTTGATTTTGCTGCGTACCAAATTTCAAGATTCTGAGGTCACGGGAAGTACCCTGTAGGTTTTGTTTGATTCCCTTGCGAGAATCGAAAATTTGCGGAAATGTGCGGCATAAACGGCTGTCTTTTGATGGTCTTGGCTTAGAAGTTTGTTTTTTTCACAGCTCCATGGGACAGTAGACCAGCTTGATACCTCCACGCGTTCCTGAGAAAAAGGGTCTTGACAGACAGACAGACGGACGGACGGATGGACAACAAAGTGATCCTATAACGGTTCCGTTTTTTCCTTTCGAGGTTCGGAACCCTAAGAATAGGTATATGTATACATATTATTATCCTCTCGTAAACTTTATGCCATTTAGCTGTATTTCGATTATGACATGTATGTTCTATGACTAACACATCTAACAATGTTTCGAGTGATTGATGACCAAGATCAATGATCTTGACCTGACATTGTTGTGACACATTTGTTAATTGAGCTGACAATGTTTGTGTTTGTTTTTAAGTATTTACGACAGGTGCTAATTGCTGATTCATGAAGTCAAATGTCAAGTGTTTTTTTTTTAAGTATAATCGATATAGTTACTTTTTAACCGACTTCTAAAAAGGAGGAGGTTCTATGTTCCCCTGTATGTTTTTGAGATACCTGAGAAGTGGGACTTACATAACAGCATAATTATTATGATCACTAAAACTAAAATAAAATATTTCAATATTGGTACACAGAGATACATGCATACATAACATCACGCCTTCATTCCCAGAGAGGGGTAGGCAGAGCTACAGAATTACCAACAACTCTAAAAAAAACTTGTTGATAATTCTATAACCACATTTTACACAGAGATAAAACAATAATTAAGTGATGAACTTGGGTCTTTAATTAGGTCCAGTCAAAAGTTAAACTCTTGATTATTAAGAAGAAGCAAAACACCATTAAAGGTCACAATGTTAATATGCTAGTGAGAAAATTGCACCACCACCACATTTAAGCAGTTAGCGTGCGTAGGTAAAAATTGGATCGTATTTCATTCATCAGAAATAGCGCCGTTATTTTTTGACAAGCTGTAACTATGGCCTTAGGCTAGATGCTTTGCGAAAATGTCATCGTTATTGAAAAACTTTGACATGTAGATACCTATGCCTGACGGTCGCATCAAGCACTTATAAAAACTCCACATATTTTGGCAGTTTTCGACAATCGTTTACGATAGCGTTAAGCATGTTGTCTAGGTAGTTTCTCTACCGACTACCAACTAAAAGCAGCGATAGATGTGCCTTCAGATTGGTCGAGAGGGACCGGTAGGTACAGATTGACGCGCATTGTGACCGCCTCGAGTCCGAAACATAAGGGAAAAACCTGGGTAAATAGGCACGTCCCCGGCTAAATAGCGGTATTCACACAAGGCATTTACTGGATAATTAAGCAATTATACCTGCGGTTTAGCTAAAATTGCTTGATTTTTCTAAACATTAAAAAAAAGCAAATACAAATAACCAACTGCCTTAGGGCAGAGGGTTTAAAATTTGTCTGTATTAATGTCTAGCTTTAATAACATTAATTTAGTTCATTATGGAAAGTAAAATCATATTGATCATACATATTACAGTTAAGATGGCCCCACACTACAATTTTACTGAACACTATGGTATTCTATTAATAATTAAGATATTTATTACATGTTTTTTTCGGTGTAAAACACAAGACAACGCACAAAAATGGTTTTAAATGCTAAATAACGCGTATATCCGATTTTACCCTTAAAATCTCTCGATTTTCATTTTAAAGGAAATTACAAATAGGTTCATAGTGATTATCAGCTACCTAGCTATCCGTCCACTTCTGGAAATAGTTTTCTAATGCTGGTCAGTTAGCTCTGTTGGAAGCACGCTTAATCCAATCACATGGAAATCACAAGAAGCTTAATGAAATACAATTAGTGAAAACATCTCAAATTCTCAACACAGTCTGCCAACAAAACTATGAAATCTTGCTAAAATGTTAACTAAACTAAACTATTCTTTGTTTGGCTTAGTGCCTGGAAGAGAATGCCTTATCGGATTGACTCCGCTATTTCTACATATCTTTTGTATAGTGCACTAATGTGTCAATTAACAAAATTATTAATAAATCCCACTCATACTCACGAAACTTTAAGCGGCACGCAGGTACTGAGCCCAATCAGCTTGCCATTGTGGAAGGTCATCTTCACGTTCCCGGGGAGGTTCATGCTGATGTTCTTGTCCAGGTTCAACGGGTCCAGGGACGGCACGCCAGCCTCCGGGATGCCTTTGACGATCCCGGGCAGGGCGTCCAGGGTGGCTTGCGTGAAACACTCGTCAGAGAGCTCGGAGCACGGGTGGATGAAGTCCGCTGGAATTTCAGGGTTGTTGTCAGAAAATTGGCTGGACTAGGGGCAGTATTATCAATTGAAATCTGCCAAGTTTAAGGCAGAAACAAGGATGTAATGACTACTATAACTTTGTTTCTTTTGCTGTTTCGAATTTGCATTTTATATACATACATACATAACGTTACGCCTTTATTCCCAGAGTGGGGTAGGCAGAGCTACAGAAATACCAACAACTCTAAAAAGACTTGTTGATAATTCTGTAACCACATTTTGCACAATCAGGCCAAGAAGTTTACTTGTGTATTAGTGACAGGTTGCAAGCCCATCGCCTAAAAGTACTACAAGCCCTTATTCCCTTAGTCGCCTATTACGACATCCACGGGAAGACATGGAGTGGCAATATTCTAACCCGGCAACCACACAGGGCATTTGCATTTTATAGGTTTTGGATAATTCCATAATACGTTGTAGAGTTATTAATAGCTATTACTGTACATCTGTGTGGCGATCCTGGGTTTGATTCCCGATATAAATAAATAAATAAAATAAATCACAGGACAATGTCACACAAATTGAACTAGCCCCAAACTAAGCTCAAGGCTTGTACTATGGGTACTAGACAACGATAAACTTACTTACATAGAGAAATATATACTTAAATACATAGAAAACATCCAAGACTCGGGAACAAATACTCGCGCTCATTACACAAATATCTGCCCTTACCGGGATTTGAACCCAGGACCGCTGGCTTCGGAGGCAGGGTCACTCCCAACTAGGCCACCGTGTCGTCAAATCTGAGATACTGCTTTTTTGAGGAGGGCAGTATGTTCCACTGTATGTTTTTGAGATATTTTGAGAAGTGGGACTAGCTTCGAAGGCAGGGTCACTACCAACTAGGCTAGCGTGTCGTATGGGTAAATATTAGTGTGATAAGCGCAAATATTAGCTCTGTCTAAGATGATTTCTATGCAATTAAGTATGTTTTTCTACATTTAAGTATACACAAATACCAACAACTCTAAGAAGACTTGCTTATAATTCTGTAACCACAGGATTATAAACAAGTCTTTTTAGAGTTGTTGGTATTTCTTTAGCTCTGCCTATCCTACTCTGGGAATGAAGGCGTGATGTTTTATGTATGTAAGTGGAAATCGGCTTTTCCATTCAAAAGCCAATACAGATCAGCTCTGAAAAGTAGGGTTGCAACTGTGTCTGCGGTTTTAAATATATATAAATAAAATAAATGAATATGGAAGAAAATTTTTACACATCTTATTCTATCCATCTTAACTTATCCTAACTCCTTTACCCACCAAGAAGCAGTGATCGCATTGTTATATTCCTATGTTCCTAGCATAGAGGTACTTATTCCATCTTAGTTCTCATGGTTGGCAACAGACTAGCAGACTTGCAGCCTTAAGATTGTAGTCTTGAGAATGCAAAATGTCTATGGGCATCAGATCCCACTTCTGGGAAAGTTTTGGTCAGTTCACATTGTATCTAATGCACTAAACACGTAGATGTAGATAAGCCCTAAGACCTGACGCAAACGTTGGCCGCGTTAAAAAGTGCAGCCGTTGCATCCACAGTTTTATGCAACGCAAAAGTGAATGGACTTGCATTACCCGATGCTTATCAAAACCGTACTATGTACGCTACCTGCACTCATATTCTTGGATACCTAGGTAACACTTTTTAACTAATTCCCGTCTAGGATTAATAATGCTTCAGTAGAAAATTTATTCTATAAGTGTGAAACAAAAAGATTCCTTTTTACACGATGGTCCTGAGATAAAGCTTAAAATGTAAATTTTTGGATAAAAAGCGGTTTTCCAAATGATATGGCTGTTAAAGTAATCAGTTTTTGAATTGTTTCATGGTGAAATGACAGGATGCCGATCTGGACTGACTATGCAGAGGGTCCTACCACCACTAAAATGTTTTTATTTTCCTGTTTAAAAATCGAATTCCCTTGGTACAATACGTACCTATGTCAGATAGTTGCCCAAAGTATTTTTATTTGTTACTATAACATAATAGCAAGTGATGAACAGTTAAACAAATATTAAAGTAAAACGACGTCTCTACCAGCTGGCATCCAGGTCGCCTGTAGCAACGCAACTTGCGAAAACTGTCATAAGCATGTGTTACGTTATACTAAAGTACTAGCTAAGAACGCAACAAGTCTATTTGTTTCATCGATATTTCAAACTGCATTTTTCCAGTTGTATAAAACAGATTGTTATTAAGTAACGATTAAATGTGAAGAGAAAACTGGCAGTCAATGTCATAACATATCGCACAATACAAGTGTTTTCCGGTAAAAAAACGTTTGTTACTCACGCAACTTCAGTAACTGCAAACTGCATTGTAGGCACACAAAAAAGTACACAATCAACACTGGCCAGCACCGCATTTTGCCACTTAAAAAATAAACAAGAATATTCAAATTTAACTATCGAACAGAAACGTTCGAAAATTGATTTCAATTTTTTTTACGTATTTTTTCGCGTTGATGTCGCGAATGCCGAATGGCTCCTTTGAGAAACCGCGAGCAACTGGTGTTTAAAACTTTGGCGTTGTAATTAAATGCCTCAAGGACTTAGGACTAGGTTTCTTGGACGCGATTATTTGTGTGGTAAATGTGGTAGATATAACGAGGTGGTTAGGTTAATACTGAGAAGCTGTAGATAAGTGTAGACAGTATTAGCGCGTTAGGTAACCGCGTTCTTGCGTAGTACCTATGTCTAAACAAAAGGAAAAACTAGTAATATAGGAAATTTAATTGAAATTATTGAGTTTAAGTTTTGACAGATTTATACGTAAATACTCTAGTCATAGTCAAACCGATTCAATATCGAAATAGATACAATTATGTCACAAACTTATTCAAAGACTAATCACGTGACTTCTAATTTATAAAACCTCTGTTTTATAACACGCAAATATAACAAGTGTGGTGATATGTTTCAAATCTGCGTCTAATAAATCCTATCATCGAGATCCCAGCCTAAGGCTGTGGGAATAGTGCAAGCGTTTAGAGTACGCCGCTGGCGCAATAGTAGTGTCGCAAGCGCAGACCAGAGACGAGCCCTAGGGCTTGCACTTTGAAGCCTGAGGTATGTCAAGGAACGTACAAGACATATGGAAAATATATAAAGCAAATGTGTAAAACAGTCACACTAATACTATTGACATACTTTACATAATCTATTTAAGCTGGTTATAGTCAAAATGTGTTTGTCACAAAAAAATATGTTAGTAAATCTATGAAATAATGGTCAGTGATACGCGTACTATATTTATTTTTTGTTACAATGCACGTTTGGATTCGAAAACACACAACGCTTTCGTAAAGTTACGAAATAGTAGATTGTTCAACAAGAAACTAAAACAAGCCATAATGACACGAGATGTTTAGCCACGCGAGGGAGCTTGCGAGCGAGGGTGGCTGTAGTTTGAGTGTCATTATGGTTGTTTAGACTCGCGTTAAACACTCTACTTTTCACTTTGAATGCGAGGAAAAAAACGACGCTCTAAACAATATTGTTTTTTAACAACGTACGCTCAATACAAGTTATGAACATCTATTCAAAATACAAATAGGAAAAAAGTTCCGCGGTTTTTTTCTGCCGTGCTAACATAAAATACAGTATCTCAGACAAAACTTTTGTAGCAAGTGTAACCTTATCACTAACGGTATAGGATTGAATCTGCTTTGGCCGTTAAATCTGAGATACTGCTTTTTTGCTTAGGAGGGCAGTTTTGTAAAGTGATGTTTTAAATGCTTGCATATTTAGCCAACAGATTCAAACTTGGAAACCATTTTAAAAGTAATTGGACCATGCATAATAAAAGAGTTCGGCCTTAATATGATTAAATAGATTCATATTCGTAATAATTAATCGTGTTTCAATAATCAAATCCTTTTTTTTAATATATTTGCGCAGTTGTCATTTTGAGGTTATTTCGACACCCAAAAATATGGTCCATACACAATTAATTAATTAGTTATTTTCTTCGCAAAACTGGCAGTATTGCATTCGACCTAAGTTAAAAGTTGTATGCATAAAATAAAAAAGCAAAAAATGCAGTGACGGAAAAGAGGCTGTTGTCTCGTTTTAGACTATTAATTAGTTTTTAAAATGTTGTTAAAATGTCGTCAAGTGAAGAGGAAATTGTTCTCATACCTAACACACTAATGGTTAAAAAATGAAAAAGAACTTAATGAACAGACATTCCCGCCTAAATTTAAGAAAACGTTTTTTACCTTATCACTGTTTCATTTCCTCGTAAATCTCGTAATCAAAGTGAAAAGCAGAGTGTATAACTCGGTCTTAACACCCAGCCTACTGGCTCGGAGGGATACCATAAGTCTAGGATGAAATAGTTTATTTTAAGCCCTTGTTGTACAATCTGCTATTTTAACCAAGGCATGAAGTTATTATTATAAACGAGTCAAAAATGACGGATTTTTCGGCTACATTTCTCCATAGGAATGGAAATGCCATTTTCACATTACCTATTCGGAAAGGAGACTTTTCTTCTTTGCTAGGAGGGATCAAAGGCACATTTGGTTGCCTGTTTTTGATAATTTCAGCACTTTTAGGTAATATAAATAATTATAAATAGTTGAGTGGAGGTAGGACCCTGTGCAGGGCCGTCCGGATCGCTACCACCATCTTATCCATTAACCACCCGCCAAGCAACAGTGTTCGCATTGTTGTGTTCCGGTATGGGGATAAGACAACTAGTGAAATTACTATTATAGAGGCATTCCATCTTGGTCCTCAGGGTTGGCGACACATTTGAGGTGTTAGGATTATAGTCTTGAGAATTCAAATGTCTATGGGTCTCAGATTTCACTCACCATCAGGTGGCCTTAGTACTCGTGAGCCTTATCTTTAAAAAAAAAAATTGTTTCATCACTAAATCTTTTATTTTCCTCATAGGTGATGTGATAGCTGTATGTGTCACAAGGTAACAAAATTATTTCCACCTCGGGCGTTAACACTTGAATCCCTCACTACGCTCAGGATGCAATGTACGCCCTCGCCGTAAATATATCATTTTGCTCCTCTGTGACACAAATAACTATTTCATCTCGCTATTGAGATATGAAATTCTTAGTTCCCGAAGAGGAAAGATGAATGAACATATATTTTACTCAAGCTATTGTAAAAATAATGATCAATCAAAAGACGGCAATATCAATTGAAACATTGCAAATTACTACATCACCCTGCGACCTTTCCTTCTTCAATTGACACCCAGTGCCCTGATCTCCTCATGGGGACCATTTTGTACATAAAACCACATGGCTGGCACTCACTGTTATAAGGTAACTGGGTAGGTATTGGCTGTAATCGCACAGTCATTTGACTGGCTTATAATGGTTGGCTGGCTAACTATGCTATTAGGTGGACATCTAGTCATATTGCAGTTAACTACTTCAGCTAGGTTGCAATGTACCTGAGCCTTGGGTGTTTTCTAATAAATAAAATAAATAACAAATGAAAAATAAAGTACTTAACTGCCAAAAAGAAGTTTAAATACAAATTGACAGAAACCAATTTACATTGAAACAAGATAGAACAAAAAATACATACATACATACATAACATCACGCCTTCATTCCCAGAGTGGGGTAGGCAGAGCTACAGAAATACCAACAACTCTAAAGACTTACTGATATTTCTGTAACCACTTTTTATTAGTGACAGGTTGCAAGCCCATCGCCTAGCCCTTGCCATTATACCCTTAGTCACCTCTTACGACATCCACGGGAAGACATGGAGTGGCACTACTCTAACCCCGCAACCACACGAGGACAAAACAAAAAATATATTATATTAAAAAGAATAACTTATTTCTAGGCAATGGGCCAAGCATGTGCTGAGCCCTACGCAGCCAGTGCTGTTTTCAGATCTGCCCAAGGAACAACAAGCATAAAAAAGAAAACAAATTTATATACAACTAGCCGTTCCCCGTGTCTCCGTCAGCGTAGAGGTCGTTTATCGCTATTCCCTCAGCAACCGTCCAATTTTTCGAAATAAATTTAAACTATCTCCTTACAAATTTTTATCTAAATCGGTTTATAAGATACAGAAAATACCCCCTACAAGTTAGATGAATGAGCTTGTACGTCCGTGTATGTATGAGTGTGTATTTATTTGTATGTATTTTTTGGGGATTTTATGGCATCTATTTGAAAAATTATGTATTTTCTCTATGTAAATATGTTTGTCGTTGTCTATGTACAAGGCAAAGTGTAAGTCTAGTTCAATTTATATGAGATTGTCCTCTGATATTATATGTATTGTTTGTTTCCGAATCTAAGATATTTTTCTGATTTTCTGTATCTATATATGTTTTTTAAACTTGGATGTTTTCTTAGTAATTCTTTGTCTATATGTAGGTATACAGTTTATCGTTGTCTAGTCAAGCAGTCGAATTCATACGTAGCTGTACATTTTAGTACCATGTCGCAATAACTCATTTGAATTACCCCGTGTGGTTGCCGGGTTAGTATAGTGACAGTCCATGTCGTCCCTTGGATGTCGTAAGAGGCGACTAAGGGAATAAAGGCTTGTAGTACTGTTAGGCGATGGGCTTGCAACCTGTCACTAATACACTGGTGAACATCTTTAGCCTCATTAGAGCCTTTATAGAGTTGTCCAAATATATCTGTACATATCAGGACAGAGCTATGACAGTTATATGGCTCTGTCCTTTTCTCTGAGCGTAAACAGAACTGCATTGTTATGTCATGATATCCCCCCTGAACATGCATTCTAACGCCTTGACAATAGTGTCGTGTTAAGATATTTCTAAGCACCTTTCTTAGAAATATCTGAACACATTTGGGTTTCATAATAAACTGAGCCATGTACACTGAAATGTCACACCGTGTTATCATCTGTCATTTTCAGGATGATGGTCAAATAGGGATACTCAAAATAAATAGCCACGGGTTCGATTCCCATATTTTACAGTGAACAGGTACAGTGAACCCAAGAAAAGGATAAGACTTATCATATTTGTGAATGTTACGTGTACAGTCGACTACAAAAAGATGTATCCACTTTTTCACCTTATTGCATTGTAATAGTACTAATAGTCGACTGTACCTACCGTTGTTTTTGACTTAACCTACAACCCCCTCAATGTCAATAAAATTAGAAGTTAATAGTCGTAAACATAAACAATATTTTCGTGACGTCATATACACATGATAAATTTGACATACGTCCAAGTCACTTTGGACATAATTATATGTCATGTACTTGTACAATAATAGCAAACAACAAAATATACGCCTTGAACTGACGATATTTGGTAATGACGTGCAATA
This sequence comes from Acleris holmiana, assembly GCA_949316455.1. Taxonomy (NCBI): domain Eukaryota; kingdom Metazoa; phylum Arthropoda; class Insecta; order Lepidoptera; family Tortricidae; genus Acleris; species Acleris holmiana. The sequence goes on along the minus strand of OX438781.1, from coordinate 12,503,547 downwards.
AATATGAGTGCAATTGACATAGGTGAAGAAAAACCATTTGAGTTGCTGTTTTTAGGGTACCGTAGTCAAACTAAATTCTCAGAAAGGAAAACGTACGTTTTTCATAATATCACAATGACTTCGCAATTCTTTCTGTGTAAAAATGGCCTGCCTTTGTTTCCATAAATTAAACATTTTTGTAACCAAAATATGAACGTAATTACAGCGGTGTTTTGGCCTTCTAAAGCATGAAATATAACTCGTACTGCATTTTAAGAGCAAGTCCGCAAAACTTGACTTAAATAGCACTACTTGTTATATTTTTCCAGAGTGTAGGTATGGTGCGTTCGATCGGCCTTGTACTTGCACAGTTTTATATTATTTTGTCGTTTTAACGCCTTTGACAGATAAGTTAGACAACCGGAGAAATTACTAGCTTAGAGGCATTCCATCTTAGTCCTCAGGGTTGGCAACGCAATCAACTACAATCCAAAGACCTCAGTCATAACATAACAATACAAAAAAAAGTAAGCCTGCCCCGATAAAGGAACTTCTAGAATTCCCTTGACTCTTGACAGCTATTCTCAAGAGCCTTCATTGTTTGCCTGGCAAAGGCGTTACGTTTACATCATGAATATCCTGATGTGATAATTGCTTCCTAGTCTTGCCATCTATTTTTCACTCTGTGATCTCTTATCCTTACGTAATCAGCTTGTAAACACGCAAGTCCGATAGAAATCGGTTACTACTTCCTACGGTCATTCATTAGCAATACCAAGGAAGGAAGAAATTTCCAGACACCATTGAAAAAACTCAGCATGAAGCTTATTCTACATCCTTTCGTCCTCCAGAACCAATGCTTAGATGTGCGCAGAGATTCTAGAAAATGGGGATGAACAACTTGCAGAAGTCTGGAGGTACAGGCTCTAAATTATCTATACACGACTCTATGGTCAAGAAAATAAGAGCATGTGTAAACAATTATGAACTGTTCGACTGTCCACCTACCTCAACTGCTGACTGTACAGTGCAAGAGGTGTTAAAAGTTTGAGTCCAGGTAACCTTGTTTAGACAAGCATTAGAAAGTAAGAGAGCAAGTGAGAGAAAGAGAAGACCCGAAGGATTGCACAGCATGATGATAAAAGAAAATAAAAAACCATAACTAAGAGTAATTTACAAAAACACTCCGATATTTTGCGGTTCAATGGTGGCGCCGCCGCTTTTGGTTACGACGTATTAAATATCAAGTGACGTCCATTGACGTAAACATAACGCCCGAGCGGCAATAGGTAACAGAAACTCCTAGTTAAACAGCCGAAGATGAACTAGGTACTTTTATTTTTATACTATGGCAGCTCGGGCAAATTAGTAGGTAATTAACTCTGCCGAACATGCCTACTTACGCAAGATATTTAATAAAATACCTCCCTCTTTCTGTTAGTCACTGTCTTATGGCGAGAGCAGTCCCCTTAACCACCGACATTGGTGTTTGCTGTCACTGTCCGCTCAGCCTTGACATGCGTGCGCGCATGATTGTCGCCTTGTTGTGGCATTGCGCAACATAAACGCTTTACAACGACAATTTCTGCGCGTCGTTTATACGGTCATTGTAATCATAAAGAACTTTGTAAGGCAGGTTCAACTCTCTGCGGTTATAAATAAGGTTGCTAATACAACAGAAGTAACATGTCTAATGCAACCTTTTTAAGAAGGGTAGTATGGTGATTTGAGTTAATAACTTGTGTATAATCTGTGGTTAAGGTAAAGAAAAATACGTTTCTGCTTGGGAACATGAATATGAACATAATGTTTCCAGACGATATGTTAAACTTAACTTGAATGTTAAAACTCTTGGTCAAGGAATAAAGTAATTGCATATTTTTTGCAGTAATAGGATTGCAGTCTTCAAAATTAAAATGCCTGCGTGTCTTAGATCTTGTTTGACATTATGTGAGTGTAGCATTTCAACTATTATTTTTTATAATTATTCTGGATATTATTTTAATGCGGGCTAAGATTTTTACAATAAATAATTAGGTTAGAGTAAAATAAAAATAGTGATTAAAAATAAACACTAAATAAAAGCTAACCTACGGATGCCGCCCGTAGCGAGGCAGCGCTCAAACTACCACAAGCACAATACGGGCCTTGTCGAAGGAGTGTACTGCTTTTTGTATCTGGCCCTTGATCCAGCCGTCTAGCGAGTCTCTCAAGGGGTTGGTTGACTTGACTGATACTTCGCTATGAGACCTTTCGCTGAAACAACAATCAAGACTATGATAGTCAACATTCCACATGGCGGTCACCTCGTGAGCCAACTCAAGGTACTTGCTGAGCTTGCCCTTCTCACCCTTCACGAGGTTCTCGTCTAGCAGGATGGTGATGTCGATTATCGACTAGCACTCCCCAGTGTTGGCATTGTTGTTTTGCGGTGTGGGGATAAGACAACTGGTGAAATAAATAGCATAGAGGTGTTCCATCTAAGTCCTCAGGGTTGGCAACGCATTTTCATTCTCAGGGTTGTTGTCGACATTTTAGTCTTGAAAATGTGCGCGTGTCCATGTCAAAAAACCGGGTCACTTGGATGAAAAGTACTCTCTGTACAACATGATTTAATTAACATTAAATCATGTTGTACAGAGAGTACTTGCTTGTAAGAATACATGAGATGTGTCACCTTAGGTATATATGACTGTCTGTTGTCTTAGGTTAAAACTGCAATTTGCTTCTTGCTCTTTTTTTTCAGTTTTGACGGTTTATAAAGAATTTTGCTACACATTTATTACATGAGGAAAGTCCAAGATCTTTGAATTACACCATGTTTTAACTTTTTTCTTTTGTTCCATCTCCTGTTCGACGTAGAGAATCTTTTTAGCCTGGATACGGCTTACTTTCTTTCGCGGATTATCACACAATTTTCAAGGGAATATTGGTATTCCACTGCGCGGGCGGAGTCGTGGGACACACTAGTATATTCACAAATGTTCTCTCTCACCCACCCAGAGCCAGAATTACTTCCTGTAATAATACAGGAAGTAATTCTGGCTCTGGGTGGGTAATAATACTATGTTAGCAATTTCACCGGTTGTCTTGGTAACAATGCGGGTAGACCCAGCACAATATCCTACCATCACCAAAAGTAACCAAATCTGTCCGCGGTTCGAATGTTGGAAAAGGGGGTGTCTATAATTTTATCGAAATATATTTCAACAAATGTATTATCTTATCGAATTCCATTTCATCGAACGCTATTTTCTGCTGGAACCATAATGTTTTCAGGGTATCTTAAATATTTAACCTAACCTAACCTACATAATAAATGTTTAAGATAGCCTGAAAACATTATGGTTTCAGCAGAAATAGCGTTCGATGCAATGAAATTCGGTAAAATGATGAGTTACCTGGAAAAGGGCATTGGTATTATACCTCAAACCCAAATTGCAGGTCATGAACCCTCCCAGACAGAAGCCAAAGCTTGGGAACCTGTCGGGCGCCACAGTGATTGCACTTGATTTGTCAGCTGATCGAGCACCGACAAAGCACAATGGTGGCAATTTGCTGGCGCATGCGCACAATGCGCGGGCAGTTTGCGCGCTGTTGAGCGCCGTGCGAAAACCATTTTTGGCTTTGTTGGCACCGGCTTTTATTGGTTTCGCATTATGGTTGCCACTCTTTTGATTAACGATTAGCTGTTGCCCTGGGGGGTGATTCTCGCAACACAGCGCTGCGTCGATCTTAAAGGTGAAGTTTTATCTGGTAAGTTTAAGAAGTCCCGTCGGAGCACATTTACACATTTTAGCGCGTGCCTTCATAATTACCCAGCAGGCAGGTGAGTCGAGTTCAGTGTCGTATAAAGCTGCCTAATTGAGAAGGCACGCGGTAAAATGTGTTTTGTACGCTCCGACGGGACTTCTTATACTTGCCAGATAAAACTTCACCTTTAAGATCGACGCAGCGCTGTGTTGCGAGAATCACCTCCCAGGCCTAGGTCCACGCTGAATTTGTTTATCGCTATTTGCCTAGGAACTCATCGATTATCCGGGATACAAAGTAGGTATGATAATTTGACGACACGTTGGTCTACTTGGTAGTGATCCTGCCTTGAAAATTAGCGGCCCTGGTTCAAATTCTAGTAGGCCAAATATTTATGTGATGAGCTCGAGTAGGTATTTTTTCCTGACTCTTGGATGTTTTCTACGTATTTAAGTATATATTTCTCTATCTAAGTAAGTTTATCGATGTCTAGTACCTATAGCACCAGCCTAGAGCTTGAGAATTCGTGTGACGGTGTCCCCTGATATTTACATTATTTATTTGTATTTCCGTTTCCGGCCAGTACCTGCTATAGCAGATTTTGGGATTTGCGATCATTGTACTGAATTTACATCGATCGGTTAAGAGTTTGAATCGTGAAGATGGAACAAACATACTTTCATGCTTATAAAATAGTAAGAAACAATGAGACTTGTTTAAAACATAGGTACAGTAGGCCTTACAACTAGCTGCACACTTTTGTACCTTGTCGCCTTAAAGCCTTTGACGGATTAGTGCAGCCGTTCAATAATGACGTTAAAGTGATAGAGCACTAAAGTGTGCATAAGGCCGTACTGCTTAGACGCATTTTATCTAAAAAAACTAAATGGTTATTGTTTGTTTATGAACAACGAAGACGACGACAACATGTTTAGCCTAGTTGGTAAGTGACCCTGCCTACGAAGCTAGCGGTCCTGGGTTCAAATTCCGGCAAGGGAAGATATTTGTGTGATGAGCGCCTGTATTTGATTCTGAGTCTTGGCAGGGGCGGTTCACTCTTTGATTTCATCGCGCCGCTACTAGTACATGTAAGCCGGCCCTAAGCATAGGGTCTATTAGTATGGTTGCCGCGCATTGCTACGGGACGCACGCGTTTGCTCTTTGAATCGCCATCTAATAGGTCGAGCTGTCGGTAACCCTAGCTCTAGGCTCCGCCTCCGAAAGAGCGCGATGCTTGCGATAGAAAGAGATGGCCACATTTAGGCACGTTTGGTGTACCTAAACAGGGAATTTGTTAACAGAGATCCTTCTGTACGTAGCACTACTATTACTAAACTTATTCTGTGGTCTTTGACGGGTTCTATGTATTTAAGGATGTATTTCTCTGTATAAGTATGTTTATCGTTATCCAGAAGTAACCATTCCTAGATAGGGTCCTATGTACAGACCTAGAGCTTAGTTTGGGACTAGGTCAATATGTGTAAGATTGTCTAATGATATATATTTATATTTAAAATCAAAATTTAGAATATAGTGTTTTGGTATTGAACTTTTGTATTAAATCAGTAGAGAAAATAACGTGAATAATATTCGATATAAAAATCAGGCGCTTCTAAAGCACATTCAAGACACATCTAACTATTTAAGTATGTTAATACTACTTGGATACTTGGCAGTCGTATATAAATCTATACCTATTTATAAATATTATAGCTATGTTAAATAAATATAACGTTTCCTTGACATGTCTAACGTATGATAACGATAAATAGTTATGTCTGGTCTCGCTTAACGATGTATGAAAGTCCGACGCCTATAGAATAGTTCCCGCACGCTAACCACGAAGACTTTTTGCTGCTCAACCGACGTAGGTTATGTTAATCCTTTCAATATACACATTAACAAAAAAACACAATTGCAAGGACGAGCAGTGAGAAAATCCGGCCCATTGAAATACATTTACAATTAGATGTATTTTCCCAAGAATATGTCAATCGGTTTTATAGAATCGATTATGTTTAGCACAATGCCTGTGAAAACGAATGAATTAATGAATTTAACATAGTTAATTGGTGATTGCAAGTGGGATGGAAATTTTAAGGGCTTTTATTTGAGGTACGATCATCATCGTAGCAGCAACCCATCATTTTATCGAATCTCACTTCATCAATTCGCACCTTCGGTAGAACAAGGGCAAGATATACAATGTGACTAAAGGGGCAATAATGCCCTTGACTGCTAGATCAAGGGCACAATATACAATGTGGCTAAAGGGGCAATTGTGCCCTTGTTCTACCGAAGGTGTGGATTTTATAATTTAATTTGAGATTATCTTAAACATTAATCACGCACCAAAAAAAAACTCATGCAGCGAGAATCTCATTTCGATGAAATTATAATTCTGCCCAATGAAGGGTGTTGCCGGGTTAGAATAGTGCCACGCCATGTCTTTCCGCGGATATCGTTAGAGGCGACTAAGGTAGCTTGCAGTACCGTAGGCAATGGACTTGCAACCTGTGTATGGTAAACATCTTAGCCTGATTGTGCAAAATGTGGTTACATAATTATCAACAAGTTTTTTATGGGAAATGAAGCCGTGACGTTATGTATCAAAGGTGTTCCGATAAAATAATAGGTAGCCATCGTAGCAGTTGAAAGAAGTTCACTATTGGTTGAATCTTCCCTGTGGCTCGACGCTAGCTGTGCTGAGTAATTACATTTTTGTAAACCTTTAATGCTAGTTAAACTAAGAATTATTATAATTTATGCGCGATTTCATCGGATTCCTTATACCTTTACCATGTTAACCTATATTGTGGAGGGGCCTACTTGGTGGAGTAATTAAGTACAAAACGCGGTCACTATTTGAAGATCAAAAACATGCCTAGTAACTTAAAAAAAATAGAGTTAATCTCAACATGTGGAGTTTGTAATGAACTTACAACTTATAGACATAAATCATAATATTGTAACTTTTAATTTTTAATTCAAATGTTTATGCGTCTCAGATTCCACGTACCATCAGGTGGCCTGAGTGCTAGTGTGCCTTCTCTTTAATATAAAAAAAGGGTTCACTAATTTACACATACATAACATCACGCCTTCATTCCCAGAGTGGGGTAGGCAGAGCTACACAAAAATATCGACAACTCTAAAGAGTTAATAATTCTGTAACCACAATTTGCACAAGTAGGCTGAGATGTTTACTAGTGTACTCGTATTAGTGACGGAAGGGAAGACATGGAGTGGCGCTATTCTAACCCGGCAACGACACGGCAATAATTTGTATTTTTTACATTGTATTGTCGCAATACATTACATGTCAAAAGCAATATGGCTGTTCCAAGTAGAATAGATCCTGTGTAGGGCGTTTGTTTGTAACCTTATTAGCAACAAAAGAGGATGGACTTTTCTAATGGACGATCAAATTGTAGACGAAGCCGTTTATCTGTAAGGAGGATAGAGTGGGCGGGATGCGCCAGGGTAATCTGGCGTGAAATCACTTTCTCGTCGCCTATATCTATCCGGAAGTTATTGACGGGTTAATTAATTAGAAAAGGGCCTTTATACGTGTTTTCTCAATTGAGAAAGTGTCTGTCAGACCAAATGGAAAACGTCTGTTTGACTGTTTAGTGCAGGAACTAGTATTTTTTTTTTATGTTAAGGAGAAGGCACACGAGCACACAGGCCTCCCGATGGCAAGTGGAATCTGAGAACCATAGACATTTGAATTCTCAAGACTATAATCTTAAGACCTCAAATGCGTTGCCAACCCTGCGGACCAAGATGGAATGCCTCTATGCTAGTAATTTCACCTTAGAACTTAAGATGTCCTCAAAATAGGCGTGTGTGATATCTCTAGCTTTTTATCTCAAATTCATTCGTGTAGAGTTCTTTTTTATCTACCTCTACTATTCCAATGTTTGCGTGAGCGAGAGTATTAGATTGTAGGTATTTGTTCCTAATTCTGGAATGCTTCTCAAGGTTTATTTCTTTATGTAAGTTTTTTTTACCAATCACGGGATTATGGAACCCGTACCTTTGGAAGGCGTACATGGAGCGGAAGCCAACATGCAGAGGGCTTTTAGACAACTTTAATTTAGTAAAGAGATGGGCCACCGATCGGCAGTTGTTCTAGGTTTACACTACAGAAGTATGCTCTCACGGACAACCACCGGTTGGTGTAGGACTATTTAAGAAGAATGGGAACATTCAGAGGATTGTTAAGGGATGCTTAAATCGCGAAGCAGTCAAAAATAATCCATATAAATTTATCTCCGTGCGATAATGTTTCTCTCCCCCTAAATCTAATCCCATTTCCACAATTTTTGAATATGTTGTAAAAATTATGAAAAAAAAGCGGCAAAGTGCGAGTTGGACTTGCCCATGAAGGGTTCCGTAGCAGCAAGTAACATAATATAAAAGTACGTTGTAGCGTTGATCAATGTTTTTATGACGTATTAAAAAAAAACTACTTACTAGATCTCGTTCAAACCAATTTTCGGTGGAAGTTTGCATGGTAATGTACATCATATATTTTTTTTAGTTCTATCATTCTCTTATTTTAGAAGTTACAGGGGGGACACACACATTTCAACAATTTGGAAGTGTCTCTCGCGCAAACTGTTCAGTTTAGAAAAAAAATATATACTAATATTTTTTTTTTCTAAACTGAGGTTACTAAACCTCAATATCATTTTTGAAGACCTAACCATAGATACCCCACACGTAAAATTTATGTTTTTTTTTCTATTTTTGTGTGAAAATCTTAATGCGGTTCACAGAATACATCTACTTACTAAGTTTCAACAGTGTAGTTCTTATAGTTTCGGAAAAAAGTGACTGTAACATACGGATTACGGACGGACAGACAGACTGACATGACGAATCTATAAGGGTTCCGTTTTTTGCCATTTGGCTACGGAACCCTAACTAGGTAATATGTTTCCACTTTTTTTTCTTTCTAATAAATATTTTCTTGTTAAGGAAAACGTACCTACAGACCTAGTTTTTCATAAGATCTACCACATATTCAAAAATCGTAAAAATCGGATAAAGTTTAACGGGAGCGAAACGTTATTGCATTTTGTATGGAAATCTTTTGCTTCACAGTCGCTTAATAATAGGCTATTTGAATGAAATGATATTTTTTGGTGAACTAGGCTATTGATGAAACTATGGCGCCTATCTGGCCAATGCTAATTTAAGTATGTTAATCGTTATCTATACTCATACTAGACAATGCCTGCGACCTTGTACGCGTAGAATTATTTTCGCGCTAGTCCCCCTATTAACGCTTTAGGGGCTGAATTTCCAAATAGTCCAATACTCCCTTCAAATTTAGAGCCCCTTTGTCCAGCGGTCTTGTTTCCCCATACAAACTTTGGACCCCCATTTCACCCTCTTAGGGGAACCTAGGTTCCAAATTTGGAATCTCTAGACAGCGGTTTGGCTTGTGCGTTGATATGTCAGTCAGTCAGTCGGTTTCTTCTTTTATATATTTAGATTTTTATTAGATGTATAGGAGCTTACGATAGACATAAAAACTGTCTTACAAAGATACTTTCGGCTCGGTAAGTGGAAAGGCAAAATTGTTACCAATTACGCGACGAGCTATCACAACCGTGTGAACCGACGAATGAATGCCACAACGAGCTCAATCGACTCGCACTCCATCCTCGATCGGGCATTGTCGGACGTTCAGTGTTGGTGATCGGCTTTGTTACCTTAATGGGTTTGTGATGCGTGTCCAATTGAGTGTATTTGGGTTTTGTACATGAATAAGTAGTTATTACTTAAGGCGATATATATATATTTTTTAGCCGTGATTGGAACTTGTGCAAGGTCCGTCCGGATCGCTACCAACATCTTACACTTTAATTTACCGTCAAGCAGCGGTGTTCACATTATTGTGTTCCGGTGTGGGGATAAGACAACCTGTGAAATTGCTAGTAGGTGGCCTGTATGCTGTATGTAAATCTTTAAAACTACGCAACGGATTTTGATGCTGTTTTTTGTAATAGATAGAGTGATTCAAGAGGAAGGTTTATATGTATAATACTTTAATCCAGAGTGAAGCGAGGGCGGGTCGCTAGTATATAATAATATACAACATGTTACAATATAATCCGTAAAAAAGAAATTACGAAAGTAGAGTCAACCCTTATTAAATGACGTCAGTTCAGATCTTAGGTATACAGTATACTAGGGTTGACACTACTACCGTAATTTCTTTTTTACGAATTATTAGGTAACACGTTGTATATACTATTATGAATATGCAGCGACTCCCGTAAACCGAAGATAATTCGTGGACAGCTGATAGGGCTGATGATTACCTCTCAGAAAGTTTAATTTTAGGCATTGTAAAAATGGCTTAGTGTTTGAGATTCTGTCAATTTTGTAAAAACCGAATTTTTTCTCCCTCAGCTCATTTTTTTAATGCCTTGAATGCCTTTTTTTTCAAATCTAGTGTTTGCCAAATATTCCTGAAAAATAAGACGTTCACACGATATATTTCACAAAAACTATATTAAAAAATCTTACATTTGTAGCCAAAAAAATAGGTTTTTACAAAATTGACAAAATCTTAAGTACTTCCATTCTAACTAAACCTAAAATTAGATTTTCTAAGAAATAATTACCAGCCCCATCAGCTGTCGACGGATTATCGTCGGTTTACGGGACACCCTGTATACAGCGTTATCAATCCACAAGGGCGACGTAATAGGAATAGAAATGTACGACAAACCTGGGCTGGAATTCTACAAGGTAATAACGATATTGTTTTTGACAAGGGCCTCTATTCAGGTGCGTTAAAACGATATCGTGTTTGACACGTTTAAGAATCGTTTATGTCACAGTCGCCATTATTGTAAATGACATAAGAGTTATCAAAACGTTGACAATACGGAAACAGGTCAAAAACGATATCGTTATTACCTTGTAGAATTCCAGCCCTGTTTCCGTATTGTCATGACTAGGGTCTCTTCTAACGGCGCAACCCTATATTCAAACCGCGGACAGATAGCCTTACTTCGGATTAAAATTTGACACATTTTGTATGGGCAAAAGTCAAATTTCAACCCGAAGTAAGCCTTATCTATCCGCGGTTTGAATATAGGGTTCGGCCGTAAAACAAATACGATTGGCTCGATCTTATTAGCGTTAAAATATAAGCAGCAAAATTGTGTTAGGCCAACAGACTCTGAGCTATAGCTTTTTTAAAGCTAGATGGCGCTGTGCGGTGTTCCCGCGGAGATGCGCGTAACAGTAAACGGAGTCGTGCGCCAGCGCTGCTGTAGCGCGGCATACTAATGTGGCATGGTTCCGTTGACTCACGGCACGACAAGAAAGCAGTGGGTTTAATTACAATTGCGCTTTAATTGTACATTACCAACATATATGAGGCAAATTGTTAGAACTATTAAAATATCTGATTATTGGTCGGTGACTTGTAAACTTGTAACAAAATCTTTTTGGCTGTACTATTAACCTCTTGAGGCCCACCATACTACAATCGGGTAGATTTTTTTGAGTAGGAATCTGAATCTACCAGCAAGGAAATAAAGTTCCATTACCTTTGCACTTAAATGACATTTTCATTTTTGAAACAAATCAAAATGAACTGTATGAGACCTGAAATAAAATTTAAATTGAATTGCCTGAATTTTTTACTTTCTATAGCACACCAGAGGGCTTATTGTCTAACGCACTCGCAATCACGATCGTTTTAATTTTGAAAATCGAACGCTCGTCTGCATACAATATGAAAACAATTGCTCCACTTTGAAGGCGGTAGCGATTGCGAGTGTGTTAGACAATAGCCCCTCGGGTCTTAAGAGGTTATAATTATCTCGGTGGTCTTGATGACATTAAAAAGTTTACATTTCAAAAATAGAAACAAATTAGTAAAATGTTGTTTCCCGCTATTTTTCATTCGTTTTTCTTTCTGTTAAAATGAGTGAATCTAATGAAGAAATTCGATACATTTTAAAATTGTAATACAGGAAAAAAAATGCAACGCAAGTCGCGAAAAAAATTGTCAAGTTTATGGACGTAATACAGTGCCAGTAAGAGTAGCACAAAGTTGGTTTAAGTGTTTTCAATCTGGAAATTTTAATGTCAAAGATGCACCTCGGTCTAGGCGCTCCGTTAAGTTTTCATATAGAATGCGAAGAAAATTTATATTTATTTCTTGGTCTGTAGCTTTTTTTGTATTTATATTTTTTTGTGTTTCATAAGTTTTCTGCTTTTTAGGGTTCCGTAGTCAAACTAGGAACCCTTATAGTTTCGCCATGTCCGTCCGGCCGTCCGTCCGCAGCCTAGCGCAGAGACTATTAGTAGGTACAAGAAAGCTGTAATTTGGCATGGATATGCATATTAACCTTTAATCTCGCCAACAAATAAAATGTGAAAAAAAAATATTTTAGGTTACCTCCTCTACATGTAACGTGTATTTTTTTCTCGTCTACCCGATAGTGTGGGGTGTCGTTGGATAGGTCTTTCAAAAACATTACGGGTTCGTCGAAACCGTTTTTCGATTAAGTAATCCGTTTATGAAATATTAAGCTTTAAAGCGCTAATTTTTGTTAGACTCAAATGTCGTCCCCCTACAGCCAAAACTACAATACTAAAAATCATAAAAAAAATCTTGAATGAAAGCGCATATAACGAATTTAAAAGGAAAACTATCACGACTTAGTAGACATTAAGTATTGGTTCTTGAGATACAGGCGATTGAAGTGAATTGAACCTACTAAAATCATCTAAGACTGCACCAAATCACTTTAAATAGAAAACTTTTTAATACTTGTTGATTTTCTCTGTGGCGACCTAGCGACATCTAGTGACAACTTGTAACAACCAACTCGCGAGCGCCGCCAGTGTCAGACAGCGCAACTAAATCTAACAGTGCGCTACATCGAAGTTACGAAGTTTCTTCAATCGGTTGACTTATATACCACTTCCAACTTAATCCCAATGGACTTCGGTCCCCAGGCATAACACCCTGGAGAGAAATGTCTCTACTGCCCTCTCTTCCTACATCTCTTTACCAATGCGTCTTACTGAACGAGTATCATTACAAAAACCCCTGCACAACACAAAGTTAGTCAAAACTACAAATACTAATCACGACTAAGTAGACATCATTGGTTCTTGAGAACCAATTAGTATTAAAATCATCTTAGACGGTACCAATTGATTTTAATTAGAAAATTAGTTAATACTTGTTGATTTTTATGTTCGTAGTACTTAACGGAACCCTGCACTGAGCATGATCCGACATGCTCTTGCTCGGTTTTTCATTTTAGTTGCTTACTTATAGTTCAATTGTTGTTAAGTCTTAGTATCTATTAATTGTGTATTTATTTATACAACAGTAAACCGCTCTTTAATTTTAAGATACTACTTTGGTTTATTAGAAAACACAATAAAAGAAATGAGGCTTATAAAGCTTGCTTTTTACGGTTCCGTGCGTAGGTAGGTACAGTTAGCAGCAGAAGTAGCTACGCAACCGAAGAGCTCAAAATGATCTGCAATCGACTCTATTCTCAAGAGAATACGAGGTGTCTAGATATTTTTTCTGCTTAGCTACTTTTGATGCTGACTGTATCTAAAATAAAATCTAATTCAAGGGGTTGTGTATGAGTTCAACTCCCATTTATATAAATAAATAAATATCAGGGAACAATTAACACAAATTGACCTAGTCCCAAACTATTAAGCTCTAGGCTAGTTACTACTTAGGTACTATGGGTACTAGACAACGATAAAGTTACTAATATAGAGAAATACGTACTAAAATACATAGAAAAAATCCAAGACTCGTACTCATCACATAAATATCTGCCCTTACCGGGCTTTGAAATGAAACGTCACTACCAAAAACGCCCATGTGTCGTCAATTGGGTCAACTTAGTCGATTTTATTACATTTCTTCAAGAGATCATTTCAAGCCAATCACGTTACAATGCAAAAACAGCCAAGGTTAGATTAACAGACAATGGACACCGACTCATAGGTAAGTTGGGACACAAATGCACGTATATTATAAAAATCATCGCACACAATGCCGCAGGTTGCGAAATGCCGGCATTCTTACGTGATTCACAACGGGTCGTGTCGGAGATCCGTGAAGCGGACCTTTAACCGACTCCGGAGCAGAAAGAGGCTCAACTACCTACAAAAGAAGTGTAAAATACGTAATTTCATATGTGATATTATGTGAATTTGTCTTCTTTATAACATTTTCAGATGGGCCAATTGCATTTCATCAGCGCTATCGCCATGTTAGCCGAAATAAGTCAGCTGCTGGACAAGCGTTCCCCAAGGTTTACCGCAAGGACTGGTTCTGGGACTCAACTTTGATGGGTCATACACAGATTTAGGTTATCGTCTTTCCTGTGGACACACCGGAAATTAACGTTTTTAAGGCTTAATTTTCTGGCGTCAGGACTGCTTTAGACCTATCATTATAACACATAAAAACAACGTAAATGCACACAAGCTTTTAACTATTGACCACAGGACAGACAAATTTTGTTTTCAAGAGTGTATATTACCCCGATATGTTGTAAAAAGTAAGTCAACAGAAGTGGCCATACGTATTAGTACGCATGTACATGTGGATTTGCCCGTATTAAGTGCCTATCTATTCCGTAAATACACAGTTTTGAAGATTGGACAAGATTATATTAAATTTTATTTCTACAATGAGTCAAATAATAGTAGCATATCTATGGCTATTTTCCCATAAATAAAGATTAAGTACTTTTAGACTGTGAAAATATAATATTTCCCGAGAGAAAACCGACAAGAGACTTCTAAGCTGACGCAGTTGCTTACTAAGGCTAGTTAAGACAAAAAATTAAAGTTAGGTCGTTGTATAAATTTTTTGATAAGTATTCATGAAACGAAGATCACGAAATGATCTGATAAAGGTTGCGGGAAATTGCTGTATGGCCGATTGTGGTGGAGATTTTCAGGAAAGGCCAATGTCCAGCAGTGGATGTTTTTCGACTGACTTAATAACGAGGAAAGACACTAAATCCGGGCCTCTATTGTACATACTGGGTTAAAACGATGTTGCGTTTGACGTGTTTTGGTAGTTTTTAACTCGGCCGCCAGTTACAGTCAAGTAAGTTAGAGTTATCAACACGTTGACAATACGGAAACACAATATCGTTTTTACCGTGTAGAATCCCAGCCCAGCTATGAACTAGATGTCCTAGGGCCGTATTAATAAACTCGTCTTAACCGAGAAGAGCGTGTCAAGATACGCCAAAGTAAACGTCAAGCCATAGAAATCAGTCATTTGTTATCCATCTTGAGACGAGCATACGATCGAGGTTAGTTTATTAACATGGCCCTTAGGGTCGTATTAATAGAGACAAGTCATCTTGGCTGAGTTGCTCGTCACGTCACAAGATACGCCAAACCATAGAAAAGTGACATATTTGACTCATCTCGAGTCGAGCATTACAGTCGAGATCAGTTTATTAATACGGCCTTAGAATATTAGAAATATGTCGGAACCCGGTTTGAGTCTCTAGTATTTTTGGGTAAAATTTTGCATAACTTAATTTGAACGGATGTCATACATCAAGGCGGTGTGTAATGTGTATGGAGTAATTTGTATGACACGGGAAAGTGGGTGGATTCGTGTATTCTTCGCGTTTTGTTGGGTAACAAGATCTATTGTTTAGGAAAATTTAGTTGCAACCCAGTGTTAGTTACGCGCTGTCAAAATTACTGGGTTCTACGTGGCTTTGTATAGAGTAGGAGGAAAGTGTCATGTTTTGTATGTGTAATACTATAATATTACAAATTATTTGTTTTATCCAATTAAAAACCTGTGTTTTTTAAATTTTAATTAAGAATCTCTGTATTTAACCCTTGTGGTTGCCGGGTTAGAATAGTGCTACACCATGTCTTCTCGTGAATGTCGTAAAAGACGACCAAGGGAATAAAAGCTTGTAGTACAGCCACTAATACACAGGTAAACATCTTAAGTAGCCTACTTGTGCAAAATGACATTATTGTGGTAACCACAGAATTATAAAAAAGTATTTTTAGAGATATTAGTATATTCTGCAAGTCTGCCTATCCCACACTGGGAATGATGACGTGATGTTATGTGTGTATGTATGTGAATTCTGAAGTTTGTCATTTTATGAATAATACTTGATCATATTACGGCCTTTTTTCTGCTTGAGGTTGTTGCAGTGCTTTTCCTCAGCAATCTGTACTCGTATCTCACAAATCTTTGCAGTGAGAGAATTTACCATCGATTTGGAACAAAACTAAAGATTTGCCTCTAGTTTTAGAAGAGACCTGGTTTTATAAAAAAAAAATAGAAAATTGCAAATGTCATTTTTGGCGCACTGTAAATAAAATAATATATTAATTTGAAATGTGATTGAATTCAGTCACTACTAGGTACAGTTAGCTAATTTATTTTCTGTGCCACTGTCTAATCAATCCCTGTCCCTGCAGAGGTTCGTGGGTTCCACTTCTAATCTACAACGTCGTTGAGAACTGCAAATATGGAGTAACCGTTATACAGCGTCTGCAAAATACAAAATAAACACAAGTTAGCGCTAAAATACTTGTAATATTAAAATTTTACTTTCCCTGCTAACTTGCCTGGCTGTAGGTCTGGATGGACATTGCAGCCATGCCCCCAGCAGTCAGCCGGAACGGCTTCTGGGCTGCTCTGATAAGGAACAGCAGGTCTTTCTGAAGGTTTAGCGGCCACGAGGTCCAAGTCGACTCGTAAGCCGCTAAAGCAATGTTTTCGCTCTGCAATGAATAATGAAGAGGTATTTGGGGAACGTCTATGTTTCAGCAGCGGCCGGTATTTCGGCTTTCCGTCCAGGGGAGCAATTTTTGAAGCTGACCGAAGAAAAATGACTATGATATGCGTAATGATATCAAATCCAAAAGGTGCTCTCACTCGTAGTATAAATTGCTGCACAAATTGATTTTGAAGTAAGTCATTTTTCTTCGGTGCGCTTCAAAAATTGCCCCACTGGGTCCGTGTCATGGCCGTTAAGGATGAGGTAGATAAAGCATCCGGCACTCTCGCACTTAAACACTAGTCAGAACGTGACAGATATTTTATCCACGTTTATCCACATCGAAGACACCACCATAATAGGCCCTCAGTGGGCCGAGCACGCTGCCACGGGACTTATGTGTTAAATAGTATGAAATGACAGCCACCCGGCGATTAAGCTGCTTGGTAATAAAGGGACTCAAATCACACAAAACACTTTTATTTTAAACCTTAGTTCTTTATACTTACGTTGGAATATGGAATAGACAGACAAATTGAAGTCCCGACCCTATGTCAAAAATTGACCCGTGGCAGCGTGCTCGGCCCACAACCTGTGGGCTCTGGGTTTGTCTTTTGTATGTTTAGAGGTGATTAGATTATTTCTATTTGTAAAATAACTTCGGTAAGTGGGCTTGATCGTTTCTGAATTTAGTGACGGTTATTGAGACGTTATGCCACTTAAAAAAACTTCTACCTTTGTTATTGAGTTTGGCCAATGGTAAACATTATTCAGCCGTAAAAAAATAGTTTGCCCGTGTGGTTTCCGGGTTAAAATAGTGCCACTCCATGTCTTCCCGTGGATATCGTAAGAGGCGACTAAGGGAATAAAGGCTTGTAGTATTGTTAGGCGATGGGCTTGCAACCTGTCACTAATACACTAGTAAACATCTCAGCCTACTTGTGCAAAATGTGGTTACAGAATTATAAACATATCTTTTTAGAGTTGTTGGTGTTTCTGTAGCTCTGCCTACCCCACTCTGGGAATGAAGGCGTGATGTTATGTACGAGTATGTATGTATTGTATGTATGTAAAAAATAGTTTAATCGAAGGAATCGAGGGAAAGTCGTGTATAAAACTTTGAAAATAAGTCTTCCTAATTCCACGGGACTATGACTGTTCACGAAAGGTACTAAAGTTATTGAAACCTAATAATTGGCATCGAATCAAGACGAAGGTCATTCGTTAAATTGCAACTTGCGTTGGTCGTCTTTCTTATCTTTTGAATAAGTATTTTTCTAATGGTTGTTAAATGTCCGGAACTATTGTTTTCTAATGTAAAGTGACTTTTATCCATCCATCACATCACGCCTTCATTCCCAGAGTGTGGTACTTAGGCAGAGCTACAGAAATACCATTAACTCTAAAAATACTTCTTGGTAAATCTGAGGTAAAAATTCAGGCTAAGATGTTTACCAGTGTACTATTGAACGGAATAATCGGAATGTCTCTCCCATTTTCACCAACGTCTTGAATCTAAGGCAGGTTTAATACTTACTTGAACAATCAATTCGTTACCCAAATAACAATAAATGTAAGCGTTAAGTAACGCGGCGCACAGAAATGCGATGAAGCTGGCCAAGAGCGATGGTTGTTCTAGACCGACCTGAAACAGGAAAATGTTCAAATATCTCATAATAATCTGCACACTTAACACACACACACTATCGTAAATATTTAGTTTTCCTTACCTTTGTAGCCATTACAGCATTTAGACACAACTCTACTGTGACCGCTAAGTTTTGGATCAAAAAATATTCCTTAAAAATTGTTTCCATTGTTTTTGAATACCTGAAACATTCTTCGTTATTTCTCTATCTTCTTTCGACACTCATTTGAAACCATAATTATGTCACAGTTATGTACAATAAAAAAAACACGAAAACCGGTGAGCGTAAGTAACTGTCATTGCCAAGCGTCGCCGTAGTGTGCATGTCTATACGCGTTACAACTACAATTAAGTATAGCTCACCCGCTCTCGTGAGATAAAACAACTGTACTTACCCCATCAACCGTACATGTTTCTTAATGATATCCGTAAATTCTTTCCTCAAAGCTCCTTCAGTTTCAGGAGTATACTCCAAAGACCTGATTCTGTTCTGCAGATCGACCAACTGATCACATAAGTACATGACCAAACTGCACACTATCCCTTGCATAGCTATAGCTCTGTACACACAAGGCACTACAAACGTGACTACAATTACCTGAGCTGCAAGAATCAAGTTCATCCTACTCTTCAACGGATCAAAGGGCATCCAGGCATCAACTGTCATCTCATTATTATACAATGCCAGAGCACTAAATGCTGAGAATATGGACGTAGTGAAACCAGTTACTGCCAATACGTGAACCACCATCAGCTTCCTATGATCTTCAGAAATCTTATCGCCCGAATTGAGGATTTCTAAAATGAGGATTTCTATCTGAGGTCGCTTGTATATGAAAATGGAGACTTTCCCAAGAAAGTTGTACGCTACTAGATATTTATCTAGGTTAGTCATAAGCAACACGACATCGTCTTTCTTCTGATAGATGCCAATGCCGGCAATTATTAAGAATATAACTCCTAGGATGTGTTGAGTTACTTCATATATCTTGTAGAGAAGGCGGTGTTCTTTTGCCCACCGGTCACCTGGCCATAGTCCTACCAGGAATAAATACTTCAAGTTAACTGCAAAGAAGTCTTTGCTTAGCTCGAGCAGGTTACCGAACATCGTGGATGGCGTTTAACTTCTGAAGTAAAATCGCTTAAGTATTATTACTTCTAGAATTTTTAACCTTCCTAATAGGATGACAAACTTGCACACTGATTGGGCATTTGAAAGTTTTAATGTGACTTTGATATCGAGTTCTAGTTAGAGAATTATCAATTACCTACCGTCGAATAAGCATGAATTTGAATATTCCATGAACGTAAAGGGCTTTAACTGCTTAATAAGGTGAAATTAAAGAAGTTGGTAACTTTAATTTTCAGGTAATGGCTGTCGTTTTATGACTTAATAGGAAGTTTTTTTGTTTGAGTAAACAGAATTACAATAAAAATGGGCGCAGATATGCGTCAGATCACGAATTCTACAAACACACTATTATCTATATTTAATATTATAAATGAGAAAGTAACTCTGTCATTCTGTTTGTTACGCTTTCACGGATAAACCGTTTTAGATAGTGAGTCCCGGGGAAGGACATAGGGTACTTGTTATCCCAAAAAATTTGACGGGGCCTAAGGGAATAGCGATACACGACTTCTACGCGGACGGAGTCGCGGGCAAATGTTAGTAATTTTTAATATTTAGTGGAGTTTTTGTAAGTGTGGCTTTATGGTATAGTGAAACATTTATGCATCACAGTATTGATGTAGTCCGAGTTAAATCGGCTGATGCGTTTTTTTTTGCAATAAAAGCGAACACATGCGAGGCGCCAAACAAAGAGTGCGCGAGTAAACGGAGCATCAAGAGACGCCCATTAAGTTTACTCACACTGCGACCGATTTTTGTGCGGCTACAACGTGCCTTACACCGTATTCCAGACCACTCTAAAATTTAGAATAAAATTAAAATGCATTCTTTTACAAAACCAAGATTAGTTTTAAGTTTAATTGTAATTGTTTGGATCACTGTCCAGTTTTCATATTCATATTTTAAAACATTGTTTTTTTATTATTATTTTAGATATTTCTGTATTTTTCTTTATTATTACTACTATTACTCATTTTATGCTATCTTATAGGATTAGACACGGTATGTTATGTTAGGTTTAATATTTGAATGGGATGAAATTTATTTTTGTAACGTCTTTTTAAATGCTGTCCGTAGTGTATACCTACAATAGGTTTTAAATTAAGTTTATAGTGTCATGTTTATTTTAAATTGATGGTTCAACCAAAGGTGCCAACCGAAAACCAGCGCTGCGGTCCACTGACCACAGCATTATGCTGAGTTGGAACCTTTTTGGCGCCAGAATACGTGCATAGTGTATATTCTTTTCTAAATGTTATTTATTTTTTGGTGTCAAATTAATTATATTCTATTCTATTCTGATTTGAGCCTTTTGTTACTAAGCAACGTAGTTAAACAAGACACTTTTTTAACCGGCTACCAAACAGTGCGTATTTTACATTACACGTTATTTGAAGATACGCTGTTTTGTCTTAAACCATATTATTTTCGATAGGTTATCTTATTAATTTGTTCGTAGGTTATGATGGCAGGTATATAGCTCTGTCCTTTTCTCTGGGCGTAAACAGAACTACATAGTTATTTCATAATAATCCCCCAGAACAGTAATAACAGAAAGGGAAGGACTAATGTTATACATTCGAAAGTTTGTGTGTGTTGGTTCGTTACTGCTGCACGCTGCACGCTTGACGGATTTGGATTAACATATAGGCTACTTTTCATCCCGGCAAATTTAAATCAAAATTTAGCTATAAATGTATTAACAAATACGCGAGGTATTTCAAATTAAAAATAACTACCTGTCAAACTAACTATTCATCGAGTTATTTAAGTAGCTTAGTTTCCTTCCTAATATGTTTTTTGAATTGAATATCGCTATGCAAATTGACAACTTTTTTGCACAGTTCCTTTAAATATGTTTTAAGTAATATGTTATAAGTAATATGTTATATTAATATTGTAATTAGTCGCGATACAGGCCAAAACTAGCGCAGAGACCACTGGCAATTATGTAAAAAAGACTTGCGAGCAAAATTAATAATTATATTATTATTTCTTTATAAAGTAGGGTTCACTAACAGTATTACATCAATTACATCAGTTTCCTTTTATTATCATATTCAAGTAAAGCAGAAAGCCTATATGCATCAAACAGATCTGGAGATTAAAAATCAGCCCTTAATCAGACTTAACATTTCGGTGGTACATACGATTAATAACCAATCATTTATTTAGACTATATTGCACAATACACAAGTAGGAATAAATGGTGGACTAAATGCCTTAAGGCATTCTCTACCAGTCAACCATTGAGCTAAACAGATACAATATTGAGGTTGGTGCTGAGAAGGATACAATCAGAACAACATTTAAGACGCAATCCCTAACTTCCCGTAGGATGTGTAAGCGGTCCGAGCCACCGTCAGAGGGCTATTTCAGTGGCGTCGATCCTGAGTTATTTTCGTCCCAGCGCCGTCGAGTGATGTCGGCCGATCATTACCGATTTACCTGATTTACTTACGCATTGATACCAGAACCAGTCCACGGGGCGGTTTGCGGGGCCTTTCGACCGGCATCGAGCTGTCGAGTCTATAACGGATTAATTGTGTTCATTTAAAAACTAGGACAATAATCATTGATATACTTTTATAATAATTATCACGGGACCGTATCACACAACAACGCAACGGGTTGGCAACGCATTTGAGGTCTTAGGATTATAGTCTTGAGAATTCAAATGTTTATGGATCTCAGATTCCACTTACCATCAGGTGGCCTGAGTGCTCGTTGTGCCTTCTCATTAACATAAAAAAAATAAAAATAAACACAAGTTGACCTAGTCCCAAACTAAACTTGAGGCTTGTACTATGGGTACTATGCAACGATAAACTTGGTTATATATAGAAATATATACTTAAATACATAGAAAACGTTGAAGACTCAGGAACAAAAGAACTCGTTGCTCATCACACAAATATATGCCCTTACCGGGATTTCAACCCGGGACCGCTAGTTTCTTAGGCAGGGTCACTACCAACTAGGCCAACGTGTCGTCAAAATTGTATATATTTCGTCGTTTTATTATTTTATATATTTAATGGTTCACCAGATTCGGTAATAAATAACGCTAAAAATAATACTGGTTACCAGAGTAAACAAAATTAATCAAAAATTGCTAAATCACCATAATACTAACCCCATTTAATTTAAAAATATATCCCACTATTGACCGTTACAGGTAAATGGATAAGTTCGCCGTTGTACGTTACTATTCTGTAAATACATACACATTCACAACGTCAAGCCTTCATTCCCGAGTAGGGTAGGCTAACAAAACTTGTTGATAATTCTGTAACCACATTTTGCACAATCAGGCTAAGAAGTTTACCAGTGTATTAGTGACAGGTTGCAAGCCCATCGCCTAACAGTACTACAAGCCTTTATTCCCTTAGTCGCCTCTTACGACATCCACGGGAAACCTCAGACGCCATTTTCTGCTGAATCCATAATGTTTCAGGGTATCTTAAACATTAATTACGCAGGTTAGGTTAGGTTAGCTGTTTAAGATACAAACCCTGAAAATATTGTGGTTGAAGCAGAAAATTGCGTTCGATGAAGTGAAATACGATGTAACGATACATTCGATGAAAGTTGTTTCGATGAAATGATAGACACACCATTTAACCACTTTAAGCTAGCATCCAACGCAAAATACCACATTGGAGAATGGAGAGCTGAGTGGAGCTGTTTTTAAACCGCTAGCCTAACAAATCTTAGCACTATTACACTTTATTTGGTAATATGCTATCATTTTTTAGAAATCTGTAGTTTATTCAGGTAGTAGAGACTAAATTTGATCGCTGAGATTTTGTAGTATTTTTCTAAATTTGGTCCGCTGACATAACACTAAAAGAATTTGGACTCATTCATAAAGTCATTTACTAAATTTTATCTATAGAAGCTATAATTTAATGGTCGTTTTCTGAATTTGGATCTCAAACATAATTTTGTTGTTCATTACATTGGTTGCCTATTTAACACATTGCTTAGAATTAAAAAATAATTAATTGTGAACCGCGCATAAAATTAACCCTGTTTTGGATACATCTTTATGTCGACGACATTGATTGTCACAGTGTTTCGCATGATAATTCCAGTAGGAAGTCGCCTATCAAATTTGTTAACGACAGTTATTATGGAAATGACAACAATTCATTATTCAGTTCAAATAAAACTAATATGTTTAAAGTACATAATGGTGCGTTAAAAATATAATAAACTCAAATGTAGAACTTGCTTTCATTGTAGTTCGTCTATTCGGCAACAGATGGCGCTAGCTGTACGTGAATGCTATAAAGTTGGTATGGTACAAGAGTTACACATTGTATTTTTTTTTTCTAGCCCCCAAAAAAACTTTTAAATTATAGACACATAAATTGAGTCTGAGGTAAGATGCTGTTTAAATATTATTGTTTATGTAATATTTTTTGATATTAATATGTGGTAGTAGAAAATCGCAGGCGGAACACTTGGCCTGATAATCCTTTTTTTATAATCGACCAATTACGTCCTATTTTATTTACTTTTGGACCTTAATTCGCTACAAATAGAGTCAAAATGGGAAAGGTGTTTCTTGGTCGTACCTACATACAAACCATACAAGATAGGTATAGAAACAAATACTCGTGCTCATCACACATATTTACCGGGAATCGAACCCGGGGCCGCTAACCGCATCGTCAAACTGCTGATTGTCTCAATGTATGCACTATATTGTAAAAAACAGAAATCAAATACAACATTTACGCAGAATAACAAGTAAGTCGAACTTATCCCTTTAAGGGATCTATGATGATGATTATTCAGCAGGATCTATCCTTTAATCGATTTATAAAAACAACAAATAAATCATGGCTGTTGTATGGGAGTGCCCCTTAAATATTTGTTTTATTAACCCTCGACGCAAAAAGAGCTAATACGAAAGAGCTATACTCGTATAACTAAATATTCTGTGAATATTTCAAGTGTCTACCTGTTGCCGTTATCAATTTTGAGCAAAAACGAGCAAAAAGATCCCGTTTGCTGTGTGGGAGCCCCTTGAATGTCGGCTTTTAGTAATTGTTATTATAGCGGCAACATAAATGAATCATCTGTGAAAATTTCAACTATTTATCACGGTTCATGAGATACACATGAGGTGACAGACGAACGGTCTTAGTATTAGCGTTTTCGTTTTATCCTCTGGCTATGGAAACCCTAGGAAACGCGTTACTACATGAAGACATACATACATAACACCCCGCCTTCATTCCCAGGGTGGGGTAGGCAGAGCTACTTACCAAAAACTCTAACAAACTTGTTGATAATGTTGTAGCCTCATTTTGCACAGACTAAGATGTTTACACAAAGAAACTGTGGCCCAAGTGAAAAAGAGTACAAGTCTCCCGAGGTTTAGCTGAAAAACGTTATAAGTCTAGTATACTCTGTACATGACGTTTATCCTTTCTTATTATGAGTTAAGTCGACTTGAATCCGTTTTCACTAGAGCCACAGAAAATACCTTCTTGTGCTCATCACGCATATTTGCTTCACTAGCAACAAGGTCAACCGCATTGTCAAACTGGAAATGACTGTCACAATGATCATGGTAATGCTGAATTTTACTAAGCAGGACCGTATTCATTACTTTATTGTACATTTTTACCATTTTCGTATACTGGTTTTGGGCACCGTTTATATTAAAGATCCACACAGCCATGCTAATGTCAACCTTGAAGCGCTACAATAAAGTTCCATTTACCAGTCATTACACTTGACTTGTCTCGTTTCAATATTGAGTGGAACATTGCGTAAGGCACGCAATCCTGCGCAATGCAGATCTAGTGTTTGTCGGATCTAGATTTATCGTCATATCGATCTTTAACATAGATCGCTCTGGTTAGCTTTTAGGCCGCCTGGGCTCGCTTACTGCAGATTATTTCAAGGAATTAGGGCTTGTAATTACTCTGAAAAGATGTTATAATAAATATACTAGTCTAGCTAGCTGTAGTGTTCGCATTGTAGTGTTTCGGTGTGCCTAGGAAAGAGGCATTCCATCTTAGTCCTCAAAATCAAAATCAAAATGTGTATTCAGTAAATAGGCCACCAATAGGGCTCTTTTACACGTCGGTAATATGAAGTGAATCTACTAGCGCTTCGGACTAGACCATCATTGCGGAGAAGAAGCGCCCAAGAAACTCCAGCAGAAGGTATTTTTTTCAATCATGATAGGAACAGATTTGCAGACTATTAGGTTGCATTCTTGTCTTGGGATTTGCAAATTTCTATGGGTCTCAGATGCCACACAATCAGGCTGTTTGCCGTCTTCATGCCATTTAAAAGTAAACGTTCAATACTAGAAAAAATATCAGAGGACCTTACACATATTGATCTAGTCCCAAAGTAAGATCTACGCGTGTATTATGGGTACTAGCAAAAATAAACTACGTACATACATACATAACATCACGTCTTAATTCCCAGAGTGGGGTAGGCAGAGCTACAGAAATTCCAACAAGTCTAAAAAGACTTGTTTATAATTCTGTAACCACATTTTGACCCATCAGGCCAAGAAGTTTACTAGTGTATACAGGTTGCAAGCCTATCGCCTAACAGTACTACAAGCCCTTATTCCCTTAGTCGCCTCTTATGACATCCACGGGAACACGTGGAGTGGCACTATTCTAACCCGGCAACCACACGGGGCCCTAAACTACAAACTTACTTATAATATAGAGAAATACATACAATATATAGAAAACGCCAAAAACTCAGGAACAAATTTGAACCTTAAAGGCTAGTCTGCCCTGCGAACACAAAATGCAGTATCTCAGACAAAACTCCTGTAGCAAATGCAACCTTATTACTAACAGTATAGGATTGAATCTGCTTAGGCCATTGAATTTCAGATACTGCTCATTGGCTTAGGAGGGCAGCGAAGTTCTAGGTGTAACAAAATTACTCTAAAGTTTATTGGCTCAAAATTGTTTTTAAGCACCAATAACGATTTAGCACTTTCAATAGTCGTAAAGCCGGCAATTGGCGCTCTTTGAAGCCAAATCTAGGTTTAGTCTGATTTCCAGACTTATCTGAGATGAAAGATTAAGAGGATCTCGATCTGGATCATCGATAGATCTGAATTAACTGCGATTCAATTGAATTCTTAAAATAGTTTCATGTTTGACGGCTGTATTGTAATGGGTCGACTTATCGTGTTTCCAGCGAATTGAAGACGTTGGTTAAATCGTCGAGCAAAATCCATACCGATGGTTGAAAGGCGAAATGCAAAGTTTATTTGGAATCAGCAGATTGTACGTCGGTTGTAATCACTAAATGTGACTTTTCAAAAAATGACGCTTGAAGCGTTTTGCCGTTCAACCGTCGATACTAATATTATAAATGTAAAAGTAACTCTGTCTGTCTGTCTGTTTGTTACGCTTTAACTAATAA
The DNA here is from genome assembly GCA_949316455.1 of Acleris holmiana. NCBI lineage: Eukaryota > Metazoa > Arthropoda > Insecta > Lepidoptera > Tortricidae > Acleris > Acleris holmiana. Next base: position 12,476,807 of record OX438781.1, on the reverse strand, counting down.
ACCGCTGAACCGATTTAGATGAAATTTGGTATGGAGATAGTTTGAGTCCCGGAGAAGGACGTAGGGTACTTTTTATCGCGACAATTTGACGGTTCCTGAGGGAATAGCGATAAACGACTTCTACACGGACTGAGTCGCGGGAAACAGTAGGTGTGGTGGTAAGACCCTGTGCAGGGTCCGTCCGGATTGCTACCACCATCTTATCCATTAACCTTACCGCCAAGCAACAGTGTTCGCATTGTTGTGTTCCGGTGTGGGGATAATACAACCGGTGAAATTACTAGCATAGAGGCATTCTATCTTAGTCCTCAGAGTTGGCAACGCATTTGAGGTGTTAGAATTATAGTCTTGAGAATTCAAATGTCTATGGGACTCAGATTCCACTTACCATCAGATGGCCAGAGTGCTCGTGTGCCTTCTCATTAAAATAATTAAAAAAAAAACAGCTAGTATGAGATAATGAAACTTCAGACTCTTTCCTGGTTAGATTAGGGTCAAGTTCAACGTTTGGTAACGTAACTTTTAACATATTATTTAAAATGTATTTGGCGACGTGGTAAAATAGCCCGCTGGTAATTAATTAACCTGCCTACAATACAAAGTCCTGGGTTCTATTTCCGGTAAAGGACCATTATTATGAGCGCGAGTATTTACTTTGGCTTTGGGTATATTTATGTATATAAAGTATTTATTTCTCTAATAGGTTAGGTATAGGTTATCTAGGCCTTAGCTTAGTTTGGGATTATCCTCTGATCTTTATTCATTTATTACTTACTAGCTGTTTCCCGCGACTCCTTTTGCGTAGAATTTAAGAAGTGTCCAAGTTTTTGGGATAAAAAGTACCCAATATCCTTTCCCGGGACTCAAAATATCTCTATTCCAAACTTCATATACATCGGTCCAGCGGTGAATCCGTGAAAGCGTAACAGGCAGATAGTTGGGATTCAACAAATACTATAAACGGTTTTGATGATTTCCCTTCCTTGGTGGAGCAAATTAACAGCGATCTTGAATCGATACGATGCTGGGCTGAGAGATTCGGTCTACAAGTGAATGCCAAGAAATCGCAGGCTATTGTTCTTGGTAGCCCCCACTTTATTACTAGACTGTCTGAGACCGTGGTACCTAATGTTCGCTATGATGGGATTCCAATCCCCTTCTCCTCGACAGTCAAAAACTTAGGTGTTACTATGGACCAGACTTTGTCCTGGTCAGCTCACATCAGTACAATAAGTCGCAAACTCTTTGCGTCACTCCACTCCCTGAGGCGCCTGCAAAATTTCCTGCCTTTCCCGACAAAACTGACACTTGCGCGTTCCTTATTACTCCCGCTTCTAGATTACGGCGATATAGCGTTCTTGGACTTAAAAGAGGAGCTACTTGACAGACTAGAGCGTCTGCAGAACGTTTGTATCCGGTACGTTTTTGGGCTGAGAAAGTTCGATCACGTGTCGATGTTTCGTACGCAGCTGAAATGGCTTCCTATCCGCCGCCGTAGAGATTTACATGTACTTTCACTCCTTTTCAATGTCCTCTTCCTTCCTTCTTCCCCTCCCTATCTTTCTGAAAGATTCAACTATTTGGCCTGCGGCAGCGGTCATCGCCTGCGTTCCAGCGCCAATCTTTCCCTTGCGGTTCCGTGTAATAAAACACGTTTCTATGCCAAATCCTTCACAGTCCGTGGTGTCCAACTGTGGAATGAACTTCCGTTGTCCTTAAGGCAGTCCCCTTCTGTAGTCTCTCTAAAGAGGAATTTAAAAACTTTGTGGCTGAATGAGTCGTGAAGTCAGGTTCCTATAATGATTAGAGTTCTTATTTATATATTTATGTAGGTATATATGTATATGTATGTATATATGTATATATGTGTGTATTTTACATGTACGTTTATATTAGTTTGTGTACTTGCTAATTTGTTTAAAATTAATTTATTTATTTATAAGTATTATCATTTCTTTTTACTTTTTGTGCAAACTTGTATGTGTCCAACCCCATGCATTGTCCTTACTCATTTGCTTCAGGGTTAGCTGGAAGAGATCCCATTTAGGGATAAGTTCGCCTTTGTACATTAATTTTGTATTATAATTGTAATATTTATATTTTTGTGCAATAAAGAGTTTACATACATACATAAACGACAATATCGAAATATCTATTTGTCTATGGGTCACAATCCCAGTTATACTTCGCCGTCTCGTTACCATAAAACAATATACAGGGATTTCAAATTCCAAAAAAGATTGCTTTAATCAGTGTTAATCGACTGTTATAGTAGGAATTTTATAAAATGTCGGAATCCCTAGTACATTCTCTGAAGTGAATTCCGACCTAATTGCAATCCCATGTAGGTCGGAATTCACTTGAGAGAATGTACTAGGGATTCCGACATTTTATAAAATTCCTACTATAGTTCATACATTTTGACAACTGTTAACGCTCTAATCGTCTGTTAAAAATGGTTAACATCGTATGGTGAAATTGGTACTAACTCTTAAACTACTTATTATGTTGTAAACTAAATATGTTGGATTAATCCTCTCCACTCCAACTATCTCCATACCAAAATTCACCTAAATCGGTTCGGAGATTTATCCGTGAAAGCGTAACAAACAGACAGACAGACATAGTTACTTTCTCATTTATAATGTCAGTATGGATTAAGACTAAAACTAGACTTATCTTTTTATGCAACTAACTCCTAAAAGAGATTCTAAAATCGTTCCATTGTTTTCTTTATATCAAAAAAACTTAAAGTTAGATTCTAACTGGATTCACCGTTAATGTGGTCTTATTATTCCGTTTATTAACATAGTCAACAGTACTAAATTAAAAACAGCATCAGTTAAAACCAATGGTTAGTCTCATCGCAATCAAAACAGCAACATGTTGGGACGCGTCCGTGCGGTCCCCACGTGGGTCCTTCCCACGGTCCGTGGGGGGCGACGAGCTCGATCCACAACCCACATACCTTACAACTGGAACACCTCCTCAGCGCCAATTGACATTGGCCGAGAAACGTACACAAACATGTAAATATTATTAAACATCTCTTATCTCACAGATGGGCCCTTTCAGATATACTTCGACCCCTTTAGGATCTTTTCATCAGCTATTCGAATGTGCAGATTTCCTCACGATGTTTTTCCATCACCGTAAGAGCATCGGGTAATTAGAAAAACTCATTGGTACATGGTGACCGCGGGGGTTCTGAAGCGGTGCCGAGCTCGAGTACGATCACGAGTTTACCCCCTAAGCCATTCTTTCGTTTTGCCCATACCGGGAATCGAACCCAGGACCGCTAGCGTAGGCAGGGTCACTACTAACTAGAAAACATCCAAGACTCAGAAAAAAATACTCATTACAAAAATATCTGCCCTTAATAGGTTTTGAACCCGGCACCGCTAGATTCAAAGACAGGGTCACTTGGTAGTGAGCAACGAGGCGTCGTGAAGAAGAAATTAAGCAAAAGGTAGATTAAATTGACGTAACCGCGTAACGTTAATTTGAGCGTTAGGACGTGACTTTGTGTATTGAAAACAGAACATATCCCATTCGGGATTAGTTCGCTTTAACGCCCGCTGCAAAAAGTCGTTAGTTGAAATCAGAACATAGTAACCTACAGTCAACCAAGTTGATAGACCACCAAGTATATAGAACTATATAAAAGTAATAGAGTAAGGACCAAAAAGTTGGCCACGCTAACTCACTCAATTAAATTTTCTATAAAACTTTTCCTTTGTGACACGAAAATTAGCCATACATTTGTAGGGATAATTTTCGTGTCACAACAAAACTTTATTCACTTTTGTTGTTTGTATGGTTAACTAAGCTTAACTATGGTCCAACTATTTGGTCCTTACCCAATAACTGATGTAATAAAACGAAAGTTTAGGAAGTCTCTCAGGATACGTCATATTGACTATATAGTTTCAAAGAGGTCTAGGAATCAAATTGGTTGACACAGCTGTGGGTGGGTACAGTCAAGTTCAAAAGTATGTATACACTTTAGTACCTTGTCATTTTAATCGCTTCGATAATTTCATATGGCAGTTTAAACATGACGTTAAATAGACAAGGTACTAAAGTGTATACATACTTTTGAACTTGACTGTACTTGTCATTTAAAGTTCAAAAGAAGTGTAAAAGAAGGGCTTTTTAAAAACCGCATTTCATGTATAATAGGTATTACAACAAAGTTTATGAGCAATAGTTTATATATTTGTAACTTTATGAGTTTATTTCCAAGGGTATACGTTACCGGTCAAGACGTGTGGGTCTGCGTGACCGGGGTAATGCAAGAGGTAACGCGACCAAAGTCACGGCCATGGGGTCAACGTCTTTAGTGGTTACGCGACACGCGACGTCACCACGTGTGTAAGTATAATAATATAATTAAAAGCAAGATTAAACATGTGATTATTTTTAGTAAAGTTCAAGAAAGTAAGAATATGAACTCTATTTCTACTCCGTAAAACACAATTTCTTTTGACATGTACGGTCAACTTTATGACAGCTCTTATTTATTTGACAGTAATGGCGGCCGAGTGAAAAAAACTACGATAACACGTCAAAAACAATTAGCTTTTACAGATAAAATAGAATAAAACTGGTGCTTTAATCAGTTTTATTTAAATGGCTGCCGATTATTGATGGTAAAGTTTTCGGGTGTATACAGGGTGTAATCGTTATCACTACATAGTATAAAACAAAGTCGCTAGCCGCTGTCTGTCCCTATGTATGCTTAGATCTTTAAAACTACGCAACGGATTTTGATGCCGTTTTTTTTAATAGATAGAGTGATTCAAGAGGAAGGTTTATATGTATAATACTTTAACCCGGAGCGAAGCGAGGGCGGGTCGCTAGTGTGTAGTAAACCCACATTAATAACTTTTACTCATGCTATTTTGCTCATTAGGTAACGTATAGCCTGACAAGTTTCTATTTGGCCCTATTTCAATACAAATTGTATTGAAATAGGGCCAAATAGAAACTTGTCAGGCTTTACTTTCGATATCAGTTTGAAGTCTGATATCTGTTATATGTATTTACGGATCGCCTGGCTACACTTAAGAGTAAGGACCAAATAGTTGGACCACAGTTAAACGTAGTTAACCATATAAACAACAAAAGTGAAAAAAGTTACGTTGTGTCACGAAAGTTATGCCTACAAATGTATGGCTAATTTTCGTGTCACATCGGAAAAGTTTCATAGAAAATTTAATTGAGTGAATTAGCGTGGCCAACTTTTTGGTCCATACCCTTAACGATTACACCCCGTATCTATAATTTATTTATGTAGGTACCTATGTCATTGTGTTTGTTACTTTGTTACCTCCTGTAGACTAAACGGTGTGACAGATTTGAAATGAAAGGTATCTTTGGTTTGATTTTTAACCAATCCTTGATCCTTGAATTATGATGAAGATAAATAATTTAATTATTTAAACTTTGTGTTACTCGTTAAGACATCGGCAAAGACTTTTCCACTTCAAGTTCCATCTAATTATTTTGGATGTTGACAAAAGTGTTATGTTTTTAAAACCTACTTTTTGATGACTTTTTATAAGTTTGTTATTAATGGTATTATTAGGTTTAATTAGAATTCGTCTAAGCTAGGCTTGGCAATACTTGATTACTATCTAGGTGATAGTAATCAAGATGCAGAGCAGGAGCCTTCGACATCGTCTATATTATTTTGTTCATTACAATTTACCCAGAAATTATGCTATTTATTATCGGTAAGTAAAGACGTGCATACCATTCGCGTTTAAGTCTATTAAAGTCATAAAAATAAACATCTGTCGTTAAGCCCAAATCTCGATCTCGAATACACATTAATCGGCAATCTGTTTGAGTGCAGGGCTAGGGGAGGGGGTAGTTGTGCAAGCTAAGGCACCTCTAGTCATTGTTAGTCACGTGCCAAATAGTCGATTAGCGAATTAACAAAATGGCATGTTTCAAGTGATTTAGATAGAGTTAAGAATGTTCAGACATGACATTATTATTAAGAAAAAGCGAAGAATAAGCGGAAGTTATGTGTTTAGACCGATGTAGCTGGCGTTCCACAGTCCCTGCCTACCCCATTGGGAGACAGGCGTGAAGGTATGTATGTATGTAATTAATATGGTAACTAGTGATGTAACGAATAATCGCATTCGCATTCGCTTTCGCGAATATTCGAATATTTTTGCATATTCGTATTCGCTTTCGCAGAATTACTGCGAATGTTTTGCGAATATAATTTTAGGGTTAATAAAACCTCTTATGTTTTTTTAATGTAAGAAAAAGTAACATAACCTTGTAATCACAGTATCAGTCTTATCTTTATCATTTATTTATTTACCTCTGGGCAATGAAGCTTAACAATTAAACGGACCGCACTTCGTTCGAACGGGACTGCCACCTAGGTCACCAAGCCATAGACAAAATTAAATGGCGCCAAATTTTAACACAAACTCAGGAGGAGTCAGGAGGTTAAACACAAAAAAATAAAACAGTAGGAGTAGCTTTTTTATTGAGTTATGTTTACCTAATTTCTTGTGAAACTTGTCCAATTTAAGTGCTTGTTAAATAGAAAAAGATATCATTCAGTCTAAACATTAAAGTCAAAGTCAAAGTCAAATAATTTAATGCATACGTCAAACTCGCTTTTTCAAGTAAAAATATTTTTAACCTACTGACATACAAACTTAGGTTCAGTTTATTATAAATACGAACACCCACCGCCCGCAGCGCATTTGAATTGCGCGCCAAACGGACCAACAAAGGGTTTATGGGTATATCCGGTGATATTATACAAAAGTTTATTTTATCCTTACTATAAGTGCTGTTTAATCCTTCGTTAGGTTTTTTTATGATCTATCAAACTGTCCGAACCAAACCCCCCAACTATATATTTCAAAATCCGACCCAATTTCCTTTTTTCGTTTGTAAATATAAGATTTACTATTATTCCTTTCCAAGCTCTATCCCACCTCATAAAACCGTGTCCACCTTAATTCTAAACATTATCGTCCCATTCCAAATCACGTCATCTGCGCAGGCGCTCGTAACATCTAAATTCCGTCCGTCGGCGCGCGTGCATGTAATCCGCCGCCGGCGCAGCGCGGCACGCTCTTTCCTGCTCATTCATACTTAATAGATAAATGGGACTTAGTGCGTAATTTGTACAAGTCGTTAAATGGTGGTATGAATATAATGTAATTTAAATAATTTTATTTAAAAGCCTTTTAAATACATAATTATACATTTTTAATTATAACTAGCTACCCATCAGCGGCTTCGCCCCGCTGCAAATTGTTGACCTTCCCGATGGATTTTTCTTTCATAAGAACCTTCTGACGATAACGAAAGCAACAAAAAAGAATTAGCGAAATCGGTCCAGCCGTTCATGCGTGATGCCGTGACCCAGGGGAATAGGGATTCATGTTTATATATGTACATGTAAAGATTACTTTGTATATACAACTCAATCGAAAGTAAGTATCAAACTTGTTTATTTTCTAGGATAATATGCAATAATTTTTCAAGCGTTTGAGTTTAACTAAGAATTACTAAATGGTAATTGGTAGGTTCATAATCGTTATTGTAATTATAAATAAATAAATGGACCTTATAAGTTGACTTTATAAGTAGACTTTGAATGATTTATTAATAGTTTTATTTAGTAATAGTTTTAGTACGCACAATGTAATAAAAAGTTAACTGAGGTAAATATATACCTACTCAGTGGGCAGTTGGGCACCAATACCCCTATTTGATCAATTAGTACTCGGACACAGAATTAGTATAGGACGTAAGCATGGTTATATGTTTATACATATTAAAAACTAACTTTTTCCCGCGACTTCGTCCGCGTAGACGTCGTTTATCGCTATTGCCTCAGCAACTGTGCAATTTTTCGGGATAAAAGTACCCTATCTCCTTCCCCGTGACTCAAACTATCTCCATACCAAATTTCATCTAAATCTGTTCAGTGGTTTAGCCGTGAAAGAGTAACAAAGCAGATAGACTGACGGACTGACAGACATTGTTACTTTGACATTCATATTTATAATATTAGTATTGAAGTATGATGGGCAACCTAAGCAATACCTGTGGCTCTATTCTATTTGCTTCTGATTATGGTATCGTATTGTCAACGTCATGATAGCTCTTATTTACTTTAGAGTAATGGCGGCCGAGTTGAAAATAATACGGAAATATGTCAAAAGCAATTTGGTTTAGCCCGTGAATATAGAATGTTATAATTCATATAACTAATATATCAAGTCTTTTTATAGTTGATTTCTGTAGCTCTGCCTACCCCACACTGGGAATGAAGGCGTGATGTTATAAACTATCTCTATACCAAATTTCATCTAAATCGGTTCAGCGGTTTAGACGTGAAAGCGTAACAAAGCAGATAGACTGACGGACTGACAGACATTGTTACTTTGACATTCATATTTATAATATTAGTATTGAATTATGATGGGCAACCTAAGCAATACCTGTGGCTCTATTATATTTGCTTTTGATTATGTTATCGTGTTGTCAACGTTATGGTAGCTCTTATTTACTTTACTGTAATGGCGACCGAGTTGAAAACAATACGGAAACATGTCAAAAGCAATTTGGTTTGGCCCATGTATATAAAATGTTATAATTCATATAACTAATATATCAAGTCTTTTTAGAGTTGATTTCTGTAGCTCTGCCCGCCCCACACTGGGAATGAAGGCGTGATGTTATGTATGTATGTATGTAATATATCAATTTACATCACTGAGTACCAGTCTTGTCTTGTATTTGATTATACTAGCTATAATTTTATTATTAATATCCAAACCATAAAAAACTACTTAAGTAAACCCCGTTTAATAAAATCTCTATTTTTTAAAACCAATATAATTAAAAATACCAAATCAAACATTGCATAAGAGAAGATTAAATTTAAAGTAACTAGTTAAATAACATAATATTTTGATCTCACAGTTAAAACATGTTACGTAACATAATAATTACTGCAAGGAGCTTGAATGGAGTTTCTTTATTAATGAAAAACTAATTAAGACACTTAATATGCGTTTGGTTGAGAGAATCGTCGATGACAGAGCTAAGGTGCGTTCACAGTTTCTAACATTCAAATATTAATATGTTTGTGTCATCTTTTTGCGTTTTTTTTTATGGCGACTTGAAGGCAAACGATTACACAGGTCACCCGAGGAAGGTAAGAAATATCTGAGACCCATAGTCATTTGCACTCTCGAAACTTCAATCTTAAGACAGCTAATGCGGTGTCAACCCTGAAGACGAATATTGCAATGTCTCTATGACCCTGTTGTCTCACTATCCTGGTTGTCTTATTCCCACACCAGAACATAACAATGCAAGCACTGCTGTTTGGTCGCATAGGATGAAATGGTGGTAGCAATCCAGACGGACCCTGCACAAAAACAATCTGATGTTGCCTTGATCTATTGACCACAGGAGAGACAACTTTTTACAACCAGAGTGTGTATGACCCAGTTATCCTCTTTAGTGGTATTAATAAAAACAATGCTGCAAAACAAATAACCTAATATTAAATATTCAAGACAAATAATTTGTTTAAAGGACCTTCTTTTGTAGAAAATTATCAAAAGTAATGTAAAGGTACATGGTGAAGCAACCTTAAGAGTCAATCTCCAGCTTAATTCATTTGTCATCACGGACGCGTGCTTGATAACGTTGCCCCGCCAAAGGCCATCTTTAAATTATTCAAAGCCAGCATCTTTATATTCCATACTGAAATGACCCAATTACGTGTCTTTAGTACTTGTGCTAAATAAACAAATAGATCTTACGGATAAGTGGTTCTCTTGACATTCGAAAACTAACAAAATTTTAAATATACGGTATTAAAGTACGTCTATCCGCAAAGACTAATAAAAAACCCTTTTTGGGTGCTATTTATGTAATACTATTCTTTACTATGTAGGACATTCTTGTAAGTAGGTTTAATTTTCCTCAGATCGTGTCAGTCCACTGCTAGACTTAGGCACAGATTAAATAAGATTTACTACGTAAACTTAGGGCTTTATGATAGAAGTTAAACAAGCAACTTTTCACGCAATTGGTGGTCGACGGACATCTTACGCTAAGGGTATTATTATGAATTTTTGATACATCCAACTTCATGGTTTTTAGTCAGTGAAATGCGTATTCTTCTTTCTTCCTTTACATTTTGTAAACGGCTGTACCAATAACCCAAAGTAAACAAATCTGACAGTGGCTTGAATATTGGGAACGAGCATAAGAGAATAAAGATATCACGGAACCCGACGCACTCTACGTTTGCGATTTTTTCTGGCTCTACTAATGAACTCGGCCAGCCTGTTAAACCCTCACGCTATATTATGCCACAATATAAAAAATAATTAATATAATTTATTATACATTGATTGCGCCACTGAAACGCGCCAGCTATCCAGTCGACCGCAACCTTTACAGTATTACCAACACCACAGACCATAAATAATCGGAACGAAGATTCAACTATTACATTAACTACGTAGTCTGTGCGCCGTAATGTTGGCAATACATTCCGTAGACTAATAGATTTACACGTAATTAGTCATATAAGTTTATTAATTGACTTGTTAGTATGTAAATGAGCTTTAAATGTGCTTTTACACGTTGATTATTTTCATTTGGAAGATTTGTGTGAGTTTTATGGTTTTGAATAACGTATGATATGGTTTTATAGAATTGCGCAAAATGTGTTGTAACTTATTTTAATGTGTGTTACAAGTTATATGTACATAGGTGGCTAAGTTTAAAAATAGTTTATGCCTCTTATTAAAACACCATTTATCATTTATAACCGTGAAATTGCTAAAAAAATGAAGAATTAACCTAATCAACTCGATGTAATTATGCGACAGTTGGAATGTGGCAAAGTTGTGGAAGTGACAAGGTACTAAAATGATCATCTACTTTTACTGTGACTGTACGAAACCCTCTGTACGCGAGTCTGACTCGCACTTGACCGGTTTTTTAAACAAATGTGTCTCATCAAGAGATGTAGCCTTACTACAGTAATAGCAATAGATTTTTTACAAAAATAATATTATAAATGGAAAGTTTGGATGTTTGTTACTCTATCACGCTTTTCAACCACTAAACGGATCGGGATGAGACTTGGCACACATAAAGGTTAGGTCCTTGAATAGGACATATACTACTTTTATCCCGGAAAGTTGGACAATTCCTGCAGAAATACCGATAAACGATTTCTATGCGGACAGAGTGGCAGTTCTGTACATAAATATGTATTTAGGTACCAACTATTTGAGAAGCCTGTGTGGTTGCCGGGTTAGAATAGTGCAACCCCATGTCTTCCCGTGGATGTCGTAAGAGGCGACTAAAGGAATAAAGACTTGTAGTTAGGCGATGGGCTTGCAACCTGTCACTAATACACATTTATTAATATTACACACAACGCGCGTTTTGAGAACCAGGAGCTCTGTTGATGTGTACTCATGCAAGCGCTCGCTTCTGGTCAAGCATGCGTCAAATGCGCGTGCACATATGTCCGTACGAACGCGCGTTGCACGGGCGTGAGCCGCGCGCTTCGAGATACATGCGCAGCCATTTTGTCGTACATCGATCGCGCGCTTTCGTGTAGGTATAGTGGACGCATATTTCACCAAAATGGAGACTTAACATTTTTATACATAACTATTAGCTTTATAGGACGTGGAAAGTCCTGATTATTAAAATTGGTTAATAAAGAAACGTAAGTGGGAACAGATGATATGGTCCATTTCCTAACTGAGAGTATGGACACCCTGCACGTCTAGCACATGACCGCGCGAGATAGTCTACATGTCTTTCTCTGACCGTTCTAATTAGACAATGATGGGTAGTCTTTTTCGCGCGTGACGCAACTCGCGCGCCATCATGTGCTAGCCGTGCTGGTAGCGCGTGTTTATTTATTTATTAAATTCTCTTAATTAACACTAACAGTCATGCTACACGTAGAACTTACATCTAAGTAAGCATTATCTAAGCTTGAACTGAGTGGCTGATGCGTAGAAACGCGACTCAGAGGTGAAAAAAATATCAAGTTGGCTGTCGCTGTCCAAGATGTCATTTAGGAGCTTCAGCGCCCGGTGCAGTGGAGATTGGATGTTGAAATCGGCGCTAAGCGCGCGTCCAACGCGCTCCAAGCGCAATGCCGAGCGCCTAATGTGTACTCGCTCTAAGCCTGATTGTGCAAAATGTGGTGACGGAATTATCAACAAGTCTAGACTTGTTCTCTGCTCTGCCTACCCCACTCTGTAAATAAAGGCGTGACGTTATGTATGTGTGTATTTGACAAAAACGTGACGTTTAATAATTCCTGAACTGAGGAGATTTCTCCTATTACCACATGCTCCACAAACCCCTAAAGAGGCATAAGTAGAGGTATAGCAATTACTCGGAACGGTCGGCACCGGCGTGTCCTGTCGATGCTATCGGCGCGGATTCCACTGTAGTCGCCACTGGCAGCATTGGCCGCTTATACTTTTTAAAATAGTTCAGGTATTCAGTGTGGTTCAGGTTCAGGTATAGTTATTGTTATACATTATATGGTCTTAATTCTGGGGTAGGTATTGTATGGATGATTGAATAGTGTATTTTTTTTCTTGTCGTCATTTTCTACATTTATTTATTTATTTCATTAGGTTCACCAACAATTGTTTGCACTGTAGAGTACCAGCATGCAAAAAAATATTTAATAAGTGTAACAATCACTTAAAGGTAAACACCGCATGCATTAATTATAAGAAAAGTAGTGATGTAGATAACAACCAATAACTTAAAAATCTAAGTGCTTAAAAAACCTATGCTAACAGTTGTTTTCGAACACTTCTTTTGAATTTACTTATTGAGTCGTGAGAGTTGCGTGACTGCAGGCAACGTCGCTAAAGTCGCTACCTGACTCATACGGTATCAGCCCGCGCGAGAGCTGAGTCTATACATCTACAAAACACCTTTTAAAATACTGCAAATGCCTAGATACCGTACCGACAAATCATAGAGACTACTACTAGACTAAGTAAAATACTTAGGTGGGTCACAGTTTAAAACTTTACAAATACCTACTGTTAACTGCTTCGCATTTGAAACTTTGAAAGTAAATCCTTGTTAACATAATAAAATAGTAAAACTTTGTAAGTCAGGTTCAAATCAAAAACTAAATTTAAATAAATAAATATCAGGGGACAATCTCACACAAATCGACCTGGTCCCAAACTAAGCTCTAGGCTTGTACTATGGGTACTAGACAACGATAAACATACTTAAATAGAGAAATACATACTTAAATATATATAGAAAACGTCCAAGACTCAGCAACAAATATTTGCGCTCATCACACAAATATCTGCCCTTACCGGGATTTGAACCCAGGACCGCTGGCTTCGGAGGCAGGGTCACTCCCAACTAGGCCAACGTGTCGTCAATTTAACTTTTACAATATGAGGATTAAGTCTTAGGATCTTTTTAAATTAAAATGATAAATGTATGTCTTTTTAAACTGTGATGGTTATTATTCATGACAATAATAATAATGTACATGAAAGAGGGTAGACCGATGCTACTATCCTTAACTGTCAGTTAACCTACCCACAGATTTTAACTATTCTGTGATCATAACGATACAAACGTGGTAAGTACCCGTTTATTATTAGTGTCGGAAGTGTCGTTAATGGATGTATCTTGCTTTATTACACGATGTGTACATTTACAATCGCCATCAATCCATAGTACATGTTTCAATAAACCACGTAAGCAATTGACCAATACGACCTATCCCGACTGTGATGCGCGAGAGTCTAGGATTTATTTCGCGAAATTGTTTATAGGAGAAGCGCGGGCGCAGTATTGCAGGCACTTAACATTATTCAGGGCCACAATAGTCCCTGCCGGTACAGTGGACCTTTTAAAACAGTGCATGCATATGATAAGGTGGTAACGACTACTTTGGTAAGGTCACCTTTCTTACAATATATTTTACCTTATTAATTCTATTATTGTAGGCGGTTACTGGCTTCGACGTTTTGTTTTGTATGAAGCTCGTAGGGCTCGTAGTATTTACATCTTCCGAACTGCTAAAGAAACGAATTCTCTTTTTCTACATTTTATAAAAATAAATAAATAAATAACCTCACATTACTTCCCTTCCAGTTTGGTATTCGGTAGAAGTAAAGTCCTAAACTAACTAAAAGTGTCAAAGATGGGGCCGTATCATAATGTATAAAGTTTAATAGATAGATAATCGGTATATATAATGATTATAATTCTGAAACCGTGAAATATCAGGATTTTTTAAAACGCCATCGTGTCGAAGGTTAGGTTAGGTTTGTTTATTAACAATCCTTCAGGATTATAAGTCGTCCATTGAGTTGTAAAATGAGTCGATTTAGAGAATCTCTTACCTGGGTCATACACACTCTTAAAAACAAAAGTTGTCTCTCCTGTGGTCAATAGTTAAAAGCTTGTACGCATATAAGTTATGTTTTTATATGATAGGTCTAAAACAGTCCTGACGGCGTTTTTGCAGGAATGAGCTTAGCCAGAAAATTAGGCCTTAATAAACTTAACTTTCGGTGTGTCGCGGGAAAGACGGTAACCTAAATCTGTGTGTGACCTACCTGCTTAAATATAAAAAAAAGGTTTTGTTCGATAGTTTGATTACTTCAAATATAGCCAGGATTATCTCTGTCATTCTGTTTTTGCTCTGTGTACCGCGTTCAGCCTCTCTCAGGGCAACAGTCACGTTTTTCGGCTCTCGCGCGGAATCAGCATAATACCGAAGATAGATGCATATAATAGATCGGTTTAATTTATATCCTCTATGGTTTATAGCGTTTACTTTGGCAGTTTGTCCTCTGCGCCGTTAGGAGATGCTCATGCGCATGTTAAGAAATAATCTTAATCATTACATCAACCGTTTTTATGGCATCGTATCTAAAAGGTGCCATTGGGAAGATATTATTAAGCCTATGACTTCCGTGGGTCCAAAATTGTGTTAAAATGGCAGTTTTTTTTTTTAACGACTAGTAAAGTAGAGCTTACTAAATATACAAAATAAACATGTCACATCAACACGATGTCTAACAGTTTTAGACTGTTCCCGTGTTGCAAATATTTAGAACATATGACCTATTAGGCTATTATGAATGTAAATATTACTATCAGTGTGTCTATAAAGCTGTATATTTTTTTTTATATAGATCCTCGAACTTAACGTGTGTTTAAGTATTTAATGCTCTCCTTTAATGTCATAACCTCCGCCCAACTGGATTAATTATGTTATTTCATTAAAGTATATTTCTAATCCAGTGCAAGTGGGTGGCGCGGGCCGCTATTAAGGCGGATCCCTGGACTGGCGTAATGATATCATGGAACTACATTATTTTATTTGTTCGCTTCTTATTTCTAATACAATATATAAAATTAAACCAAAACGTGATGTTAATTAATGCGAATTTAAAAAATAACATGCAAGCAATTTTAGAGATGTGAATAAAAAAACTTACATAAACTTCCTGTCTCGGCTTGAGTTTGTTTTCATTCACATTTTTGTTCAGAAAACTCTATAGGAACACATCTTATTTAGATAAAGAATCTCACCTCAAGTGAAAACCGACACCAATTAGCATTTTTGTAACGCGTTCGAATTTCAAAGAACTCCTGGCTGGATACAATATCACCTTTCGCGCTCTTTTAAAAAACATTCCATATTTCGAATTCAAAAATAGAACACTAATATGAATTAATAGTCGCGTGCAACGCCGTATTTACAAAGAGCCCAAATGTTAGGGAAAAAAGCAGATTGTCTACGCTCCACATATTTGTTTGTGGACTGTGAAAAATCGCGTTTTTCGACGGTTTGCGGTGACTTTTTAAGTAATACGAATGTTGGCATTACGTCTGACTAATTCCTGTATTTGGCCACAGCTGTGGCCACACGTGATTTTGTTTAGTTTCGTAATGTAAAACGAGTTTTAAAAAATCCATAGACAAATTACTCGTCGTAAAGCTGTGAGAGAAACACGGGGACATTATTTCTGGCCGTGCTTTGCATACGATTCGATTTGATTTAGATGGTGACATGGAAGAACAACGGAATGCTCAATTTTGTGTATTCCATCAATGTGAGTAAAGTAATGTAAATATTTAATGTAACAAATGATGGTTTAAATGGTGTTGCATGAAGTAATCGCAAAGTGTATGCGTATGAGTACCTACGGTATCTTATAAATCAAAATCAAAATCATTTATTGGGTTTCCATAAGTACATAGTAATTACAGTAGTTGGATACCTCTTTATAAGTATAGAATATACGTGTGCTGAGAGGCAGCCGTATATATACATTTACTCGTATGTCTAGAAACGCATAGATTGTCATTGTTGGAATCTGAGACCCATAGACATTTGAATTCTCAAGACTATAATCCCAAGATCTCAAATGCGTTGCCAACCCTGAGGACTAAGATGGAATGCCTCTATGCTAGTAATTTCACCGGTTGTCTTATCCCCACACCGGAACACAACAATGCGTACACTGTTGCTTGGCGGGTGGTTAATGGATAAGATGGTGGTAGCGATCCGGACGGACCCTGCACAGGGTCCTACCACCACCAACCAAATGATAATCATTACTCGTATAATTAAAATTACCTCTGTAAATATTTCAATCGTAAAACGAAACGATACCTACTTTGTATCATTTTCCATAACGAGACCATTTTTATTAGTCTTAACTTAAGTCAAGACCACTATTTCAGTCAATTTCAAAAATGTTTTTATTAGTCATCACTACCTAGTATAAAACAAAGTCGCTTTTTCTGTCCCTATATCCCTATGTATGTTGTGAAGTGAACTATTGATAAATTCTGAGTGATGCAATGTTTGTGGGTCGTTACAAAGATTTTATTCGTGGGATAATTATGGTGGTGACTGGTGGTGTTTAGTGGTGGTAGAACCTTTGCAGGGTCTGTCCGGATTTCTACCACCATCTTATCCTTTATCATACCGCCAAGCAACACTGTTTGCATTGTTGAGTTCTATGTGGGGATACAACAATGCAAACAGTATAAAAAAATAATATTTGCGGACAATCTCACACCAATTGACCTTGTCCCAAACTAAGCTCTAGGCTTGTCCTATGGGTACTGGACAACGATAAACATACTTATATAGAGAAATACATACTTAAATCCAAGACTCAGGAACAAATATTCGCGCACATAACACAAAAATCTGCCCTTACCGGGATTTGAGCCCAGGACCGCTGACTAGGCCAACGTGTTGCTTGGCGGTACCGGTGAAACTACAAGCATAGAAGAATTCTAAGCTTAGTCCTCAGCCTCTGGATTGATTTCTCGAGAATTCAAATACCTATATCTCTCTGATCATACGTACCCGTCAGGTGGCCTGTGTGCTCGTGTGACTTTTCTTTGCCATAAAAAGCATGGCACGGTGCTTGTGTGAGTTTGAATGTCGTGATTGTAATCTCTGCACATGTTAACGCATAGTCATACAAACGTTAGTTTAAAGTGATTGCACTCCACGTAACCGCACCAATTTCTGGGGATCGAACGTGAAAGCCATAACTCCTGGCTTCGTAATCACTTCCCGGGACCATAAACACTAGGTGCGAACAGTTATGGGTCATAAACTGTTGTCTATGGTTGTAACCGGCAGGTAACGAGAGTGTCACAACTTTAGTAATTGGGTTGGGAAGTCAAAATAAAGGGACAGATGATAGCTTGCAAATGTGACGTGTCTAGGAACTTCAACCAATTTCGTAAATGTATAGAATTAGAAGCCATTTCCATAAGTTAACCTAGTCCCAACCAAAGTAAGTTCTAGTCGTAGGCTTATACAATGGGTACTAGACCACGATAAACATACTTGTTTAGAAAAATACTGTAAATGCTTAAATAAAAAGAAAGTATCTAAGACTCAGGACCAAGTAACAATAAAATATAGATTAAATAAATACTGTAATACATATATAGAAAACATCCAAATGCGTGATTGAAAGACAAACATCGAAACATACGTACAAACTTTCATGTTTTTATTATTACTAGAATACTAGGATTAGCAAGATAAATTGGTAGTAGTGTAGTATAAGATATTTCGAAAAAATTAGTAAAAAAAATACAGGTGAAAAATCTACCCGCGTCCCTTCTCTGAAAAAAGGAGGTAAAGTTTTATAAATGGATGCAATATGGACGGCTATCACAAGTTGTCCACGAGTTGTCTAATGCTATATAATACAGGACTGCTCCAAGGTGTAAATAGTAATAGACGTAGTAGGTATTCTATTCTATTCCTTCATTAGAATACAATAGAATTGAAAATAATATTACGTTTAAATTTTAAAAGTTTACACGTTGTGTTGAAGATTTCTTTAAATCTTACAGTTTCGAAGAAAATGATTTGAAACGCTTTCGTTTTTCCTATACAACTCCTTACAAATATGACCAATTTCTTAACCAATTTTTAAGCAACTTATTGGTAGTTATAACTTTTCACGGTATAAATGTGTGTGCAACTTATCTGTTTAAAAGCTTTCATTTTATAAGGATTTAAAAAATAAATACATTGTGCGTACATCGTAAAATTGTGTATGTACGCGTTAGCACTTCGTTTTTAATTTTCTATAAAATGTAAGGTCCCTTTTTAACAAAAGTCAACTGCACACCAGTTTAGACACGTGATAATTATATAAAGTTATTTGGAACTGGCAATAAAATTAGTCAAGTACTTTTTAAGTGAATTTAATTTATATTTGTATGGATGAAGCTAGTGTTTCTAATTATGTGACCACCTACATATGTATGCATACAATATATTATTTTCTAAACATTTTGTAGCAATACAGACACATGAAACGACAAGTGAGAAAATACAAGATAAGCTAGGGCGTATGGTTGTTTGTGTAACATTAAAATTAACGGCCTTCTCCTCGAACCAATTATTCTGCTAATATCACTCCATTACAACCCTCCAGAAATTTAACAAAATCCGCCCCAAAACTAAATACTTGTCTACACGTGCTCCACATGATAAATGTTAAACTTAATTATCTTTAAAATTTCAACCGTGGTTGAGAAAAGTACGCCATTTTATAATCTTTACCATTTCAAATGCAACCGTATTTATAACCGTAAAAGGTTGATTGTGCTATGGCGTTTTACGTGTAAATAAGCTGTTATTAATAAAGAAGGTAGCGGAGACTATGATAAACCTTAGTGTAGAGGAATAGGTGTCGTATTTGATTGATTTGTTTTTAGATGCAAGGGTAAGGAAGGATGGTTTCCGAATGAGTACGAGATATTGGTTAAAGTTAGGTTAAGCGTGCACGTCACATGTTAAGACTCGTATATTTTAAGGAGATGTTACTTACTAATTAAATACTTTAAATACGAATAGCAAGGTGGTGTGAACTAAAAGTCTAAAGCTGGGTACTGACCAACGTTACGAGGTGTATTGTAACATGTTACACAGCGAGGATTCATGCGGTGAAACTAGCGAGCAATTACGTACTGGCTGCATGAATGCTTGCTGTGTTACATGTTACAATACACCTCGTAACGTTGGTCAGTACCCAGCTTAACATGTTACACAGCGAGGATTCAATGAGTTAATACGCAGTGTTACGGTGAAACCAGCGAGCAATTACGTACTGACTGCATGAATCCTCGCTGTGTTACACGTTACAATACACCTCGTAACGTGTTGGTCAGTACCCAGCTTAAAAGAGGAAGGCAATCTACATGGACGACATTGATATGGTCTTTGAAACCGTTGACCCAGCGTGATTTAGCGCAGTTTCCACGGTAAAATATTATTTATATTATTTATATTTCTTATTGACAGTAAAAAAAAGTTCGCCTTTGTACTACTTTAATTTCTGTAATTTGAACATTTGTGTAATGTATACAATCTCACATAGGTACATTAATTCACCTAGAACGTAGATACGTTAAATAATTAACATATTATACAAGGATAATATTAGAAATGTACCTACGTAATATGACCAACATAACAATGAAAACTCTGCTTTAGAGGCGCGTGCCCAAACCACTACTTAAATGCTACCACAGCTAATAAATCTAATAATTAATACAAAAACATCCAACAACATGTCATTATCATAATTAACATTAACAATAGTATCAATAGCCGCGCCGCATGCACGACCCACGCGCATCGAGCGATTGTCGTGCGACTCGTGCGCACGCGCATAGTCGCGTGCGCCGGTGCGTCGTGATACTTGTGCGTTACTTATTAATTAATAAACACGTAAGACGTGACACTTTTTTTTGATAATGGACTTGTCACGGAGAACGCTTAAGTAAAGGGTTAACCTGAAGTGATTTACAAATTGGTTTTGTAAAGGTTACGTTACACTGTTTACTTTAACCGTATTTTTATTGGGTAATTGTAGAGAACAATTCCAATTTAGTAAGTTTCCTAATTTCTAAATATCAGTATAAAATATTATATGAAATTGCCCATCAGAATCTGGGGATTTTTTGAATCACGACGAAAAATTAATACATACATAAGATCACGCATTCATTCCCAGACTGGGGTAGGCAGAGCTACAGAAATACCAATAAACTTTAAAAAACTTGCTTATAATTCTGTAACCACATTTTGCACAGTCGGGCCAAGAAGTTTGCTAGTGTAGGTATTAGTGACAGGCAAGCCTATCGCCTAACAGTACTACAATTCCCTTAGTCGCCTCTTACGACATCCACGGGAAGACATGGAGTGGCACTATTCTAACCTGGCAACCACACGGGGAAAAAATAATAAATTCTTTAAAATCAATTTATACAGCAATTTTATCTATGAACTTCTTTTGGATTTCATATTATTATGCCATTATCATATCAGATCCAAAAGGTGGGCCCGCTCGCAGATTAAATCGTTGCTCAAATTGACATTAAATACGTCGGTGAGATTAAGAAATCGCTCCCCATGATAATCTTCATTCGAGTAGTTTTACATAATAATAAACTCTTTTGAAACATTGTAGTAGCGACTTAACCTGAGCTTACTGCAGGTTCAAATCGCAACTGATCAGAGAATCTTTAGTACCCAACACTTACATAGATACCTATTATATTTATTTAGACATAGGTATTTGAATTCTCGACAAATCAATCCAGAGACTGAGGACTAAGCTTAGAATTCTTCTATGCTTGTAGTTTCACCGGTTGTCTATACCGCCAAGTAACACGTTGGCCTAGTTGGGAAAGACCCTGCGAAGCCAGCGGTCCTGGGTTCAAATCCCGGTAAGGGCAGATATTTGTGTGATGAGCGCGAATATTTGTTCATGAGTCTTGGATGTTTTCTATATATATTAAAGTATGTATTTCTCTATTTAAGTATGTTTATCGTTGTCTAGTACCCATATTACAAGCCTAGAGCTTATATTTATTTATTTATTTACGAGTACATACCTACATGCGTGCATATGCCATCCATCCGGTTCATGAAATTTATTCCATATATCATCCATCAATATCATCATCATCAGCCCACTTCCGTCCACTTCCACACATAGGCCTCTCCCATGGCATGCCACATGCCACTGAGCTCGGTCTTAAGTTTTTTGTTTACATCTGCCATATTGCTACGCTATTCCATATACGTACATCATTTTAAAAGATTAGTATAATATCGTCGTCTTACTTACTCAAACTCATATCTGCATATTTTGTTTGCCGTTGGTAAACTTATTGCCTCTATGTATTTCTGAACGAAAATGAAATTACTTTATAAATATGCAGATATGAGTTTGAGTAAGTAAGACGACGATATTATACCTTCTTAATTTGAAAACAAGTATATTCTGTGAAATGTCCAAATTATTTTCTTTGTTTTTGAATAATTTGTTCTGTATTCAGCAAAGTACGAGTATTATAAGTATTTAAATAACAAATTAGCGGTCAATTTACTTGTTTCTTTTTAAAAACCTTTACAATTTAATCTACAACGAGAAGAGTCCAATATTGATTGATAAGTGTGACAACAAATAAGTTATTTACGACTTAGCGCCATCTAGTTTACATGGCACGCTAAATGCACGTTTTGCAGCGAAAAGGGCAGTAAATTCTTGTTCGCAATTTCCTTGTGGGCTGGAGGAGGGTGATAGGCGAGGAGGTAGCGGATTCTTGGCATAATAGAGATTTATACAAGGGCATTAGACTCCTTAAAAATGATCCTCAATACACTCTTAGGCAGGAATCCGCTAGGGTCCATCTTATTTCCCGCATCACCAACTGCGGGTCGATTTTGGGAAGCAAGTACTAGTCACAATCAATTCTAACTTTAAATTTACGATTTTACCGATTCACTTCCATTTTCGAATTATAAATTTGAGAGTTCGATTTTCAAATATTTACCCACTGGCTGATGTTTTAAGAATCTAGTGCGAAACTACAGACCAGGGACCGGCCCGCTATCCCATTCAAGGGGTTTCGAATGGGTTTTTATAAGGGTTTTACTTAGAAAAGCCGTATCGCATAAAAGACGATCTATTTGCTTT
Source organism: Acleris holmiana (assembly GCA_949316455.1). Taxonomy (NCBI): domain Eukaryota; kingdom Metazoa; phylum Arthropoda; class Insecta; order Lepidoptera; family Tortricidae; genus Acleris; species Acleris holmiana. Next base: position 12,454,212 of record OX438781.1, on the reverse strand, counting down.
TAAAACCCGCTATCCCATTCATGGGGTTTCGAATGGGTTTTATAAGGGTTTTACTTAAAAAAGCCATTCGATACGCTTTTTAAAGCGTTATTTTAAGGGTTATTATTTGCTTTAGCTGTTAAGGTTTCCCTTATAGTAAATGGTTAGTTTAACGAATAACTTAGTCATATATTTCGTTCCAAGAGGTTATTCTTTTAGTGGAGTATTCTATTGAGAGGTTAGTCTTTCAAAGGCTTTTATCGGTGAATAGGTGGGCGGGTGCGGGTCCCTGCTACAGACTCTATTCTTCTGAGGAAAACTTTTTTGACATGTTATCCTATTGTATTGCGTAGTGTCAACGTTACGATAGTTCATAAGTACTCGTACCTTCTTAATAGTAATAGCAGCTGATTTAAAAACAATACGATGACTGTCAAAGGCAATATTGTTTTGCCGTGCAGAATAGACGCTCACAGCGATATATCGTTTTCAGATGAAATTTTCGCTCTTTTTTCAAAAATCAACGAACTGACAAGGAATCACTAATGCATTGCCAATGCTATAGGCGGATGTGCTTTACGAGTAACAAAACGCAAAAAGCGCACAATCCAAGATAGCCAAGTCGGCTGCAGAGCTGGAGGTAGAGCTGTTCTGCCCTGCTAACATAAATGGCAGTATCTAAAAAAAAACTCCTGTAGCAAACCTTATTATCAGCAGGATAGGATTGAATCTGCTTTAACTATTGAACTTGAGATACTGTTTTTTAGCTTAGGAGGGCAGTATTCATGTATAAACCAAGAAATTGTGACGTTTCCGAAGAAATCCTTATCCTATCTGATATTATGAATGTGATTTTTCGTTCGTTCTATCGTTTCAATCGATCATAAAGTGGCACAGCCATAGTTTATATCCTGGATATGGAGGATGGAGGACAGATAGGGATGTTACTCTCAGAAAATTGGACAGTTCCTTAAAGAATAGCGATAAACTACCTCTACGAGGATAATAATATAAGCATATACCTAACAACAATATCACGCTGTTAATTTAAAATCATATTCGCTATTTCTTAGCCGATGTGCGCGTACGCAAAGACGATCGAAATTGAAGCGTGTTATATACAGCTCGCGTGGGTGTGAGAGCTCACACGAAAGTGAAACCGCTTGCCTAACCTGACGTAACGCGTAAACAAAGGTTTGACATTAGTTTAGAACCAAACTTGTGAAGGTACTTATAATATTTATCAGGGGGGAAAATATTTTAGACTATATAAACCCAGCAGTCGCCAAGAAGGCGAGGGGGGTTTTTCTATACCTACTCCGTTTTTTTCAAGATGATTCACACGTTTCCTTTAATAAGTATAACGTAGCCAATACTGAGAAATATTTGGGCAAATATTCTAATTCTTGTTATTATTTACTTACTCTAATCAGGGGGTAATAATATTTATCAGGGGGGAAAATATTTTGGACTATATAAACCCAGCAGTCGCCAAGAAGGCGAGGGGGGTTTTTCTATACCTACTCCGTTTTTTTCAAGATGATTCACACGTTTCCTTTAATAAGTATAACGTAGCCAATACTGAGAAATATTTGGGCAAATATTCTAATTCTTGTTATTATTTACTTACTCTTGTAGTAGAGGCAATTGTTTTTATTTTTTAATTTTTACTTCGCTAATACGGGTGCAAAGTACGGGCACTTATTCTCATAAAACGTAAACGTACTGTGTCACAGTGACGTTATGATTCAAGTCGCAAGAAGTGTCAAACCAATTGTTTTATAGGTAATTTTATAATATCTGTGACACCGTTCTATGACAGGTGAGGGTTCCATTGGGATAGTACATTACTGGATGATTTGAAGTGTAGGAAAACCATCGTTAGAATAAGATTTACTAACTAACCAGCAGTCTTATCTTCACATTGAAAAACAAATACGTTGAACAATTTAAAACTTAGGTACATGGTTTTTTACTGTTAACAGGAATCAACACTTTTTCGTCGAATAATTATAGGCTCACGCATGTGTCGTCGTTAGTGTGCCCTTGGCCTCTAATTTGCCGTAACGATGCCATTAGTCAGTATGTCCCCGCCCTAATGCTCACGAGCGTAGAACAATCGACGCGCACGCAGTTGATCTATTTTATATCGATTAGATGTATGTCTAGTTAATTTAGGTAGAGAAAACAAGTTTTTTTTTATGGCATTGATAAGGCAAACGAGCACACAGGCCACCTGATGTTAAGTGGAAACTGTGACCCATAGACATTCGCATTCTTAAGACTGCACATGCGTTGCCAACCCTGAGGACTAAGATGGAATGCCTCTAAGCTAGTTATTTAGTTATTTCACCGGCTGTCTTATCCCCAAAACCGGAACACAACAATACGAACACTGCTGTTTGGCGTTAGGTTAAGTTTAAAAAAAAAATATATCAAGGGACAATCTCACACAAATTGACCTAGTCCCAAACTAAGCTCTAGGCTTGTAATATGGGTACTAGACAACGATAAACCTACTTACATAGAGAAATACATGCTTAAATATATATAGAAAACATCCAAGACTCAGGAACAAATATTTGCGCTCATCACACAAATATCTGCCCTTAGCGGGATTTGCACCCAGGACCGCTGGCATCGGAGGCAGAGTCACTCCCAACTAGGCCAACGTGTCGTCCAAAGTTTAACCGACGCGGTTAAATAGCAAAACATGCATCGACAACATTATATACAATGTACGAGGTGGCAAAACCGAGGTGATTGATTTTGCTATCTCAGATCACACAGCACAAGTAATGAAATGCCCGGTCAAGAAAACCTGTCTTTTGCCTTATTGGTATGTAAAAAGAAGGGACTTGTGTACAGAAAACATTGCAAAGTTTACTGAAATTTTACAAAATTTAAGTTTTAATTCCGTTTATATGTCAAATAACGCTAATGAAGCGTATAATAATTTCATTGAGATCTTCCAACTGTTCTATAACTTATGTTTTCCCTATGTTAGATCTAAAATAACTGCAAACAAAAAATCTATGTGGATTTCAAAAGGCATAAAAAAATGTTGTAAAAAAAAGCGGCAGTTACTTTGGAAATGCAGATTCTCTTCTAGTGCAAATAGCAAAACGCATTTTAAGGAATATTCAAATCGTTTGAAAAAAATCATATCACTAACACAAAAGTCTCAAAATGAGTATTACATTAAAAACTCTGCAAATAAATCTAAAGCTATGTGGAATATTATCAATAATCCCAAAACAGTACATCCTAAGGAAAATATCATACAAATAACACATAACGGTAAAATAATAAAAGACCCTACGTTAATTGCTCGAGAATTTAATAATCATTTTATAGACCAAATTAAACCATTTAATAATTTGAAAAATAATACCAATATTTTAAGTGACATTTTTACTAAAAAATATTCCCAAATTGATAATACATTAAAATATACTTCGCCCCGATCCTTATTTATGAATCCAACGATCCCTGATGACATCTTAACTATTATTTATTCACTTAATAACACCAATAGTACTGGATATGATGGAATATCAACTAAAATAATAAAAAAAGTCGCACTTATGATAGTAGCGCCTCTCAGCTACATTATAAACTTGTCAATTGAACAAGGCTTATTTCCTGAAAAACTGAAGGTAGCGATTGTACGGCCTCTATTTAAAAAAGGAGACAAAGAAAATATTGATAACTACAGACCAATCGCCCTTATACCCGTATTTTCTAAAATTTTTGAAAAAGTTATTTATAATAGTATAAATCAATATTTTGAAGCGAACAACTTATTTGCACAAGAACAAAAAGGATTCCGTAAGAATAAAACTATAAATATGGCTATTTTTGACCTTCTGCAAACAATAATGACTAACATGGATAAAAAACACTCTGTTTGCGCCCTTTACATGGATCTGACAAAGGCCTTTGACTATGTTGATCACAATATTCTAATGCACAAGTTATATAATTACGGGATACGCGGCAATATATATGATCTTTTAAAATCTTATTTGATTGGCCGAAAACAAATGGTTCAAATAAATCAAATATCTTTTAAAATGAAAAGTGAAGTCACTCTTTCATCAGAGCTCAGGGAAATAAATTACGGGGTACCGCAAGGGAGCGTACTGGGGCCACTTTTGTTTATTATTTATATTAATGATCTACCTCGGGCAATTGCACACCCCATGGTTATTTTTGCTGATGACAGCACAGTTTTATTAACAGAAGAAAACCTACAAAAAAGCTACGGAAATATAAATGACACATTAAAATTAATAATTGAATGGCTTAATCACAATAATTTACGAATAAATTTAGATAAAACTAAAATTATGAATTTCTACCAGAGGATTAATAAAATGAATAATTTAACTGTAACTTTCGAGGGACATAAAATTGAAGAAACTGACAATACAAAATTTTTAGGATTAACTTTAGATAATAAGATGACATGGAAGAACCAAATTGACATCGTATGTAAAAAATTAAATAGCTTTTCGTACTCACCGCCTACCACGCCTATGTAACTTCCACACTAAGATACGGAATCATGTTCTGGGGAAATTCCACTGACCGAGAATTGGTTTTCAAGGCTCAGAAAAAGTGCATTAGGTCTGTTTGTAGCCTGAAACCAACAGAATCATGTAAACCGTATTTTATAAAATTAAAAATATTAACTCTGCCCTCTTTATATATATATATGAGACAGTTATGTATGTAAAATGTAACTTACACCTGTTCCCTGTTTTTAAAAGTATACGCCAGCAATATAAAATTAACTTTAGGCCACTAAAAACGGCCTTACTTTCTAAGAGTGTATTTGGAATGGCACCAAAAATTTATAATAAGTTACCGGAATATATTAGAAAATCTGACATGCCGGAATTCAAAAAACTCTTATTGGATTTTTTAACAGACAGTGCGTTTTATTCCGTACTAGAGTATTTTAATTTGTAATAATAGCGTGTAGAAATACTAATATAATGTACCTACCTACCTAAGTAATGCATGTTGCATGCTATCCCTCACAATTTTGTATGCCTACTGGCCAGACATAGTGATACTACCAATTATAACTATTTTGTACCATTTCTCACCTATGTTTTACAAATAAATAAATTTGATTTGATTTGATTTGATTTGATTTGATTTGATTTAACCTACATAGTAATACTGAACCTGCCGATGAAGCTAGCTGAGTGATGAGCTCGAGTATTTGTTCCAGAGGCTTGGATGTGTGGTTGCCGGGTTGGAATAGTTCCACTCCATGTTATCCCGTGGATGTCGTAAGAGGCGACTAAGGGAATAAGGGCTTGTAGTACTGTTAGGCGGTGGGCTTGCAACATGTTACTACACTAGTTAACTTCTTGGCCTGATTGTGCAAAACGTAGTTACAGAATTATAAACAAGCCTTTTAAGAGTTGTTGGTATTTCTGTAGCTCTGCCTACCCTACTCTGGGAATGATGGTAATGTTATGTATGTCTATTTCCCAAAAAAAAAGTAATTTCTCGAAGCGCTAAGTAAATTCTTAATTAGGATCTTTCAAAGAAAAGCCGAAAGAGAAAGTATAAGGTATTTCCCTTTATTCTTTCACATCGTTATCATATTGTTAAAGTTGCGGTAGCTGATGTTTAAAATAAAGGGCCGTCGTCAAATTGTTCACGACTATGAACCTTTTTGCATGAATAAAAAATAAATAAAGTGCTTAAAGGTCAACTGGCAGTCAACGGTCAAGGTCCAATTAGCCTTCTTTGCATAATCTCGGATGTAAAGCGGTATAAGGAGACCGAGGGGTCGTGATACATAGATAAGTTGAAACAACGTCAATTTTACGGAATCTATAACCATTATTGATCTGGTAACAACGCTTGACCTTTACCGTATATTTACCTTGTTTCAACTGATCTTTGTTTCAAAACCCCTCGTTCTCCCCTGCAGGGCTGAGATTCTGCACGGTAAAACTTGCCTTTGACGTGTTATATGGGTTTAACGCTGCAGCCATTACTGTCAAGTAGCAAGCAAGCAAGCAAAAACCAAGTAGTCATTATTCACTACATCTGTATGCAGATGCTAAATGCAGAACTTAACTACCCGGAAACAATACGCAACGAACAAACCCATCAATCACTCCATGCACATTTCCAAAATCACGCAACCCATTCAAATTCCAACAAACGACCAATCCATCTTTGCAAAAGTAAACCCAACTTAACTGTTACCAGTGACAAAATTGAAAACTAAAAATCACGTTCTATACTTGAAATCTGCTCATAAACGACAGCGCTATTGTGATGTATTTACAAGTTTGTGGAGTCTGTGGTCCACAGAATGGCAGTGAAAATGTGCAATAGGATAGGTTGCATATTTAGTGCAATATGTTGGCGATGCACGGAAATGCCACCTTTCCTTTAGTTTAACAATGACATGCACCGTTGCACAAAAGGACAGTCGGGTTTTTTTGATCTGCCGTTTGGTTGGGCGTTCAATAGAGACTATGTGTTTTTGGAAATAGTTGTATGTAGGAGATAAAGATTTTAGAGAAATATAAATAGGATGTATGATAAAATTATTAAGTTTAGTTACCTAGTGGGTAAAATTACAGTATTATACTTAACAATAAAATATTTTGAACTATTAAATTCAAACTACGTAATTATCGCAACTATTCAACAATAATTTTGGTTCTGGGGTTCGCCGTCATGGATTGAAAACACTATAGATATAGGTACTTAATTAAGTTGATACTATCGATGTAAGAACTTGTCGATACTTTGTGTAATTGCGCTAATCTAATTTAAGGAGCTTCGGAGACTGGCACTATCGAAAAAAACACAGGTTTTCGAGTAATCATTAATAATAGTACGATCTATTCAAAAAGCAACACATTCGCGTGTCCGCGCCCATCGGAAACGGCCGGCATGTGGCGGCGAGCAAAGGGTTAAGTTTGACACCTTCTTTGTCGATTGTCTAGCGCCCGCTGCGCCTGCGCCGGTTGCGTTAGATTAGCGCAGGGGCGTATTAGAACAGAAATAAAAATGTTGACACACCAGGCACATAAATAAAAAAAACATTAAATAAAGCTAGGGTCTTTTTAGCCACCTTTACATTATATAGAATATAATTATCTACATTTTTTTTTTATGTTAAGGAGAAGGCACACGAGCACTCAGGCCACCTGATGGTACGAATCTGAGACCCATAGACATTTGAATTCTCAAGACTAATCCTACGACCTCAAATGCGTTGCCAACCCTGAGGATTACGATGGAACGCCTCTATGCTAGTAATTTCACCGCTTGTCTTATCCCCACACCGGAACACAAAAATGCGAACACTGTTGCTAGGCGGGTGTTTAATGGATAAAATGGTGGTAGAGATCCGGACGGACCTTGCACCACCACTATACATGACATTTTAATATTTATTTCTAATTCGTAATTCAGTACGATAATAATTATTACTCTATTGATGTGCAATATTTTCTTTACTTTGTCATGATCATCCTTTTTGTATTGGTTTGTCTATTATTTAAAAAATAGAATATATAAATGCATCCACCCTCGCCCCCGAGTTCGTCCACCGACGCGGGCGCACGTTAATGTATGATCGCGTCACGCTCGCGCCGGCGCGCGCGTCGTATGCTAAACGATCTAGCCACCTGCCTTCTGGGAACACTAGAAAAATAACACGACACCGAGGATTCAATAGAGTGAGTTTTAAACATCTAACATGACCGGTAATGATTGGCGTTATGTGCTATTTAAGGTTTTTTTTATATAGTATTAAGAAAGCAAACGAGAATTACCATTGCACGCGAGACCCATAGAAATAAGAATACATTCTCAAAATTGAAATCCAAAGACTGCAAATGCATTTCCAACCTTTCTTCTTCCTTCTTCCTCTTTTTCTTTTCCCCCCAACGGAACATAACTATGCAAAGGAACACTGTTGCTTGGCAGTAGGTTAAATAATAACATGGTGGTAGCGATCCGGAAACCACCACTAGGTGCGAAGGTTCACGGGACTATCTCACACAGATTGACTTAGTCCCAAACTAAGCTCTACGCTTGTGCTATGGGACTAGAGACAACAAGAAATATACTTAAATTTACCTATAGGGAAATAAATTATAGAAAACATCCAACAAATACTCACGCTCATCACACAAATATATGCCCATAAACCCAACACCACTAACTTCTGAGTATAGGCAGTTTCACTACCATCTCGGTCAATCGCGTTGTGCATATGTAGCAGCACAAGAAGAGTTAATTAAATGTAGTATTAATCTTATTGTCTGTATGTTACGAGAGAACTTAGGCTAAATCTTAGTACAAGCTGGTGGTTTCTATAGCTATGTTTCCTTCCTGGTGCAGACCCTTTCGTTTCTTGACGGGAGATAATCATGATATAGCGATTCAGTAACCGTCGTACAATATCATTAAGACCACGCCGACACGTCAAGCTATTCCATTTTCAAACTCAAACTTGTTACCTGCCCATGCGCACCGCGCATGACGATTCTTAAACGTGGGGTCATCAAACAACGACGCTCGAAGCCTTCCGTTAAACCACCCTTAAGTATAGGGGTAGATTTAATTCGGCTACCGTTGGCCGTCAACCCTTCTCATACCTGGTGTTGACCGTTGCGACGTGGATTTAATGGATTGCCTGTTTAAAAAACTTAAGGTGCAAACGTGTTTTGCTTTAGAATTGTTAAAGATAGCGGCCCGCCAGCAGCTTCGCCCTGCTGCAAATTTCTGACTTTCCCGGTGGATTTTTCAGTTTTATCTTTCATAAAAACCTTTTCCTGACAGTAACAAACACAACAATTTTTTTTATCAAAATTGGTTCAGCTGCTTTCGAGATTTGCGCTTAGCAACACATTCAGCGATTCATTTTTATTATATAGACTAGCGGCCCGCCCTCGCTTCGCTCCGGATTTAAGTATTATACATATAAACCTTCCTTTTCAATCACTCTATCTATAAAAAAAAAAACCGCATTAAAATCCTTTGTGAAGTTTTAAAGATTTAAGCATACATATGGATACTCGTATAGGGACAGAAAAAGCGACTTTGTTTTATACTATGTAGTGACTAGTGGCCCGCTAGCGGCTTCGCCCCGATACAAATTTCTGACTCTCCCGGTGGATTTTTCAGATTTTTTTCGTTCATAAAAACCTTCTCATGACAGTAACAAACACAATAAAAAAAGAATTAGCGCAATCGATTCAGCTGCTCTCGAGATTCGCGCTTACCAAAACATTCAGCGATTCATTTTATTATTATGTACATTGAACACACGTTATTTAACTGCACTCTCAGACAAAATACCCCACCACCGCACCGTCTTTTCGTTTCATAGAATACCTAGGTAAAAAATATAAATTGTTAAAGCATTGCTAATTAACCTAGGTCCAAAATGGCCCGCAAATATTGTTTTTAAAGGACGATCTTGCCAAAGAATTCTGTGTAGGTACATATCCATAAATTACCTATGTTTTATGCAACTTTCTAATTAACGAACCTTTTGGGTTCCTTTGGAAAGAGTCATGCATGATCTTAAAATAGAGTATGTTCATGCAATTTTATTAGACATTTCTAAATTTGGTCTAATCTTATCACGTTTTTCTGTTGTTACTATGTTTGTCGCGTTGCAGTGTGTTGCCTAATAAATGTTATGAATTTGAATTTTAGACCTAGGTACTTTAATTAGCAACAAAACATTACAAGCATTAATTACATCATTACATCAAAATTGGTTCAGTATTTTTGAAGTTTGTCTGTTTAAAAAAAATATAACTTTGTAAACAATTGTTTGAACGAAAGACGGATGGGAGTATTTTTGCCTATCACATGTCATGTCGAAGTTTTGTCTACTGATCGTTTCGTATTTTAATTCTTTGTAATTTTAGCAAAGCATTAAATAAGGAAGTCCAAATTCATGTACAGGGGCTTTTAATGTTAAAACACATGTACATTACACAACTCGTTTGTAGTTTTCTCCCTTTTACCTCTAAATGAATTTAATTTGTGTTAAAGAAAAACTTCACCACTTATTTCAAATTTCAAGTTTTTATATTCAGCTGTGAGCTGATATTGTAAGCAACTCTTCATTTACATGTGTACATAGATAAGCTAACGTACCATAATACCATAAATGACAAATAAAATATTGACAAAGTTAGTGTGGCTCTTTAAAAAGAAACCACTGGCTGCACAGCTCTGATACCGCAACTTTACTCAGTTCAGCTATCTGACAATAGATGGCGCTATAGGTCCGATCTTAGTATATGAAAATGATTCTACCATTGCCATAACGTTTTGATCGTGGTAATAATATATTATCTGTATTTGTTTTAAAACTTTCCATTTACCTTTACTGTCTAATGTTTTCGTTATTGTTAATTATATTACCAATAGGTTTGTTTCTTGTGTAGTAGTATTTTCTCGTCAATTTTGACGTATTTATTCAAATTGTCGCATAGTTGGAGATGAATAAATCGGCCATAACTCGCTTAGAGCCATTTCCTCGGGATCGATGTAGGGAATACCAATAACCGGTTAAAACCGGTTATTAACCGTCTTTTGCATACTAAATTCTGTTATTAACCGGTTATTTGCATTCCCTAGATCGATGCAACTAGGCCGGCTAAATTAGCTCTGCGTCAACTAGGCCGGCTAAATTAGCTCTGCGTATCTCATTTGTGCTTTTGAGTATAATGTTACTTTAGCATTCGTATATTTATATTTTCTACGGTTATTTCAATGTGATGTGCTAATTTTAATTGAAGTTAATACTTGCACAAGCACGTGGAATTAAGAAGGTTTTAAATGCGCTTTCAAAAAATCTAGCTCTAAAACACCTAAAATTTATGTATTCAAAAATTACTTAACAATTGTTAATAAAACCAGTACACAGCGAATAAAGCAATTTTCCTAACTCAGCAGGTGAAATACTTAACCGCCTCTTAATTGACCAGTTAACCGACCTAAGCAGTTATCTTTTTGATTACCAAAATTATTATTCTAATATCATTCTATTAACAATCTTAATTCATTACACATAAAGTCCAACGACACATGAACTTTGAATCAAAAGTTCAATCTGGTAATTGCAATTGAGATTAAGCTTTATTACTTAGTGTGATAGGCTGGTTTTAGTTTTAGCGAGTGTCGTGTGACAATTATCCTATTCATACGAGTTTCGATGCGCGTGAGCAACTAACGTTTGTGGTTAGATTCGAAGAAAAAGGCTAAAAGACATGACTGTGTTGACTGATTGCTCGTAAGTATACTTAGGAAAAGTAGTAAAAATCTACGACAAGACTTCAGTTCATTAGCTGTGTAACATTGCGTGGATAAGTTATCTAAAAAAAAAACAAAAAAAGTTGGTACGCTTGGCCAAAATATTTTTGGTCATTTGGCAAATTTTTCAGAATTCATTTTAGTACCATCGTGTAGAACCCTATAGGTTAGGTAAGCTTTTATCAAATCCTAAAATATTTACGGTTACGGAAAACAAAGAGGGTTGGCAAATGTAAATTCGGGAAATGAAACATTGACCACAAATATTTTGGCCTAACGAAAAAGACCCAATTATAACAATTAATCATTAAGACGTGTATAATTCTGTTTCTCAATTTTTCTTATTACGTTATCGAATTTTTCAGTAATAATTCATGAATCATAAGAACATTAAAATTGCTTGGTAATTATAGCGTCATCAAAAATGTAATGTCTTTAATAATATTTCAATCAAAGTTATAGAATGATATTCTCTCGAGTCCAGAGAAGACCTATAAATGGGTCCAATTGACTCACATAAAATTATTATTCCTATTTTTTGTTTTACTATCGACTTGTATTCATAATAATCATTGTCAATATATTTTTTCTCATATTTTTTTTTGTTCTACTTGTAAATCTTTGTGCACGTAAAATTTGTGTAATGCATTAGCCATGTATTAACTTGTAGGTACTTTTATGAAACTATACGTCTATTTTCTGTTTTTTTTTTTGGTATCTGTTCATGTTTATGTACGACTGTTTGTTTCTAAATAAATAAAAAAAATAAAAATAAAATATATTAAATGGTAGGTAAATTTAATAAAATAAAATAAAATAAATACTATTTATGTGTCATGTTACATGAAATAAATGATTTGATTTGATTTGATTATAATGTAAAATTGTATGAGAAATATTTTCGGTCTTTCGAACATAGGACTTAAAAAGTTATGTGAAAAAATGCGCACCCCTATTATTTGATATTATAACTAAAAGGGTGGCGGTCGGTATTTCTATATGTATTGTAATTTGTAGGTACCTTTCCTAGTTCCGGTCGTTAACTTCAAAATGTGTTTCGCAGAGAGTAGGTACTAAAAAACTAACTTCTTACTTTTCAAATTATACCCCAACAACATAGATATAAAACACAAACTTTGCATTCCGCTAAACAAATAAAAATCAAATAAAAAATCTGTCTTATCACTAGACAAGATATTCCCTAAACAGTGTCGTATCAACCGGAAGCGATAGCACACCGGAAGTCGCCCCGCCCCCTACGTGTCGAAGTTACCTTTAATATAATAACAAGGTATAATCAACTTATTAAAGACTTAAGAGGCTTGTGTTAACATGCTGCTATCACACGCAAAAAGAATTAGTTTAGCGTACCTACTTGTAAATATGTAGATAGTTACTTTTTGTCTAATTATTTGAAATAATTTACCTATTTATATTTTCTCCACCGACAATGTTTTACCTGACGTAGATCATCGTACGTTATCTTCTTTTATTTACATAGGTAGTATAAATAAAAGTCGCATTCCGCGTCTGTCTGTCTGTCTGTACTTACCTACTCTGTATGTCCACTAACACGTGCTAAAACACGCAACGGATTTTGATACTTTTTTCACCATCAGTGAGATAATTTTCATAGCGAAGCGAGGGCGGGTCAGTAGTACAGCTTGAAATGACTATCTTTTAAAACAGTTTATGTATGGTTTATATGACAGTGGTTTTGACCTACGTCCGATGTGATCTTTAAAACATTTTTATCATTCACCAGAATTTGGTCAATTTTCTAAAAAAACAGAGAACACGAAATTATTCGTAATTTCAATTTAGACTTTGCCTAGTTTATACAATACTAAGCCTTATATAAACTATTTTAAGATTCACTGATCTAAAACGTCCATGGATAAAAGAGATCTTACATAGTTTTGTTATAATACAATGTACTGCGTTGAGATACGTTGTATAATATCAAAAAAATATTTAGTAAGACAACAAGGATCCATCTTTGTTAGTTCTTTCATTAATAGAATGCTATAATATCACTGAGTAACATAGGCTAACGTTTCATGTTTCTCCGCGGACGGAGCCGCGAGCAACAGCTAGTATTTAATAATTTAATAATCAATGTAAGAACATGTATGTATGTATGTATGTAAACACTTTATTGTACAAAAGAAAAACCAAAACAATACAAAAAATAAAAATAAAAAGATGTACAAAGGCGAACTTATCCCTTTAAGGGATCTCTTCCAGCTAACCCTTGAGAGATTGAGAGAAGTGAAAGGTTGTGCATCGAGTAAACAGGTGTACAAATTTATTTAGAGCACCCAAAAAACAAAAACTAACCAAAAAGACTATAAAAACAAAAAAAGAACCATAGAATAAAACAAACATTTTATGTGTTGTTCCTTCTGTACGTATTATTCATCCATGGTGGCTCCCTGCACACCCCACACTTATGTAAGTATAAACCCTTTTCTCCCACAAGATAAATATCATGTATCGTCCCATTTAATTCACTTATGTTTTATGACACTAAATTGAGTAACTTGTGAGATCTTTTGATTAAGACATCAAATGATAATTTTGGTTTTGCTCCCTTACATCCCTGGACATAAAAAATGATTGCGTTTGAGCTACGGTCTGTAAGTCTACCAATTTTACATGTATTTTTTTAATTCTTCGTGCGCATTTAGATTAAAGGCGGTTATAAAAAGACTTAAAAGTTGAGGGTTTTCAAGTTTTTAACCGTTCCGATTTTATATGAAAGGTGGACTTTAAAGAAATTATAAAGCTGAATGATCCTTGTCAAAAACAAGATTAGGCATCTTATAAGAAACGAGATTACAAAAGCTTTGAAATTATAAAAGAAAACTCTTCATATAGGTATACAGATAAAATATCATCTGCACTACACAGAAATGCATCGCTCATCTTAAGAATATTGTAATGATAATTTAAATTATACTGTTGTGAACTTTCTTCTCGACAGGGAGAACCCTATTTTGAAGCCAGATCCCTAATAGACATGGTCATCACTCGAATAACCATATTAATCCTGGCAACATTTACTTAAAAATAATGAGGGCTATTCATTACCCAACAGCAAAACAATTAAAATGGCTAGACCATCGGAAACAGCAAAAACTTAATCCACTAAAGAAGTTATTAATCATGAAAATCGATTGGTTCCACGGAAAAAAGGCTGAGCGATTTATAATTCACCTCACTTTATATTTAGTTACTACGTTATTCTATAAAGTATAATAAAAGGTTTTACTGAAATGATCCATCACTATAAATACTGTGGCCTTTAAAACTTAATGTGGTTAAATTCGCGTTTTGATTATGGGAACTCGGTCTTAATATGCCGGGAATGTTTATATTTTGATTAATTTCTGATAATTTTATGCAAGAGAACAAGAAGGGTTGGTCTAATTGAAACTACTAAGATAAATCAGTCAAGATGTAGGTTGAAGGAAAGGAGAGATCTTTTGTGAAATTCTGGAGCATATCTGGGAAGAAGTATAATGGACACGCAGGCGGAACTTTGGGATAGAACATCTCATGATCTACATTATTGGTGATACCAAATCGGGTTGATTATGGTGGCTTGGTCATTTGGCGATAATAGAGGAGAGAAGGAGTACCAAGCAGCGAAAGAGACATAGAAATAAGACTTATATACTGTCTTCCAGAAGAAAAAGGATATAAAAATATGAGGTCCATGTGCACATACTGCCGTTTTACTTTGGCAGATTAGCACTATCTTTTACTGTAACGGCAGATTTAAGAGCTTATAATATGGCCTCAGATTGAAACAGGATCACGCCCTATTTTTCTAAAGTTCTGTGAACTTTGTTTTATAATGAAGTATAAAGAAAAGTGTTCACCCAAATCGGCACCTTTAAATAAATCACACAAACAAATTGCAAGCAAAATAAAACAAAGTGGCACAATTTAAACCTGGCAATTTTCTTTAATGGTGACCCATTCACTGGCCAGCGTTAACCGTATTAAGTTAATACAGCCTTAATGGCTGCGACATTGTCAGAAAAAAGTAAAAAACGAATTCGAATTCGTATTTCAAAATAATGATAACACGCCTACAGCGATTCTGTTCGGTGGTCCAGCTGACGAGGCGAGTTGTGAGTTGTGACCAACGGTTTTTAATGATTAATTTTGTGGGTGTTTAATTAAATTGTGTATTGGCAACACTAAGGAATGTACGTGTGGCGATAAAGTAATGTAACTTTTGGTGGTGTGGAGATCTGGAGAGATTCGTATTGAGAGGACTGAGGTACTCCTGGGATAGTCTATGTTCAACCGACTCAGAAAAAGAGGCTCGATTCTGCTATTCTTTTTGTGTACCTATGTTAATCGGTTTCTCTGCCTACGGTTGAAAACTTCAACATATTTTAACGAGTTTATTTTATTTATGTAGGTTACATTATATCCCAGGGGTAATCCTGCATTCCATGGAAAGTTAAGTGCAGTTTTGATGTGTCAAAAGGTAAAATCATAAAATGTTTAGTTTAGTATTTTTTTCCTGCATGTGGCGAAACATCATTAAGGCGTAAACTAAATTAGGCTATTAAACAATTTATTATTAACATAGACCCGCAACGGTATTCTCGCCGATGATTGACTATTTATTGGAAATCGGTGAAAAAGCCAAATATACCTGACCGAACCTTAATGTACGTGAACGTGTGCAAATACTTGTGTTTGCGATCGATACGACCGTATCGACTAACGCCAGATGATAAGGCAATTCGCGAAAAGCGTCTGGATTTTCGGTGAAACAAAACGTTTTGGATTTTACGCTAAAAAAATGCAGTGATTTCAAAGCTTAAGAAGGTACAAATTTGGCTTCGTAAAATGACCCCATTGGGTAATAGAAAAAGGTTGTAACATTTTTTAACACCAAAGAAAGTTGTTAAGATCGGACCCGAAATGAGGCATAATTAGTTTCACGGCATGTTTGTCTGTCTGTTGCATTTTCACGGCATGAAAAAGGCAAACGAGCACACAAGTGAGATGGTAAGTGGATTCTGGGATTCTATCTCAATATTGCAATCTAACAATCATAATCTCAATACTGCAAATGCGTTGCCAACTCTGAGGACTGATTGTGGAATGCATGTATGTCAGTCATTGCTCCTCGTGCTGGAAGTGATGCAAACACATCTGTGGTAGGTTTAAGGATAAGGGTTAGGGGGGGACTTGGTAGCTCCTAAACGAATCAACCAAACCAATGATTATGCAATCGGTTCAACAGTTATGAGCACTAAACGCTAAGCTCGCAATTACGTCGTAGGCCATTTGAATGTTAGTTACTTCAATAAAATATTGACCTTTGTAAGGTTGAGTGGTTTAGCTATGTATTTGAATGAATGAATAATGATTTATTTGAAATACAACCCATTAACATTACAACTTATTAAAACTAGAAAAAAAGTAAAGAGGATATGAGTGAGAGAGTATGTGATATTTAAGGGTATAGTAATTATTCACATGAACGATAGCTAAAAAGTTCGCACTACCTCGCGTGTCAGCCGTCACTACAGTTTTAGCGCAAATAATTAGCGCAGCGGTGCATGAAGTTCCCAAGAGATGTCGCGATTATCGCGTCGCATGCGCACCGAACAATGTTAAAGGATTAAGATCTAAAGGATCTAGCGGAACGTCAAAGTTGAGCGATCACTTTAAAGAAACATGATAATTTATTAAAGTTTTATGAACGGGAGAAAATATGGCGTAAAGAAAGTATTTTCCGTATAAAGAAAATATAAAACTTCTCATGACGCTTATACAACCCCGTTACAAGTAACTGATCCCAAAATACAACATTTTTTTATCCCTATTACTTGGTTGGTTATATTTATTGGTTCATGAATCAAGAAAATAAATACTTTAAGTTTACCTTACAGGAGTTGCCACAAAAGAGTCTCCTCATGAGGCTGAGACTATGTGTCACATAATTATGTGTGCTAAAACCTCCATAAAATATTATGTAAAAAAAAGCTGCCACGTAAGAGTTTATTAAAAAAATGGCCGGTCTCCATTTAACGCCAGATTTTCCTTTCCTCGAAGGTGGACTAGGACATGGGACTAGCTGCCAAACTGGCTGAACTCTTTCTCTTAATTCTCCCCTAGGGTTATTTTTATTGTGATAGATAACGTTGGAATTAAAGGAGAAGAAATGGGGTCATAACAAAAGCTTCGTCCTATTTAAATCAATTTCAGCAACGCGTGTTTTTGAAAAACGTCATTTGAGAAAAGCAGATGTAGTTAAATCAGTTTGTAAACCGTTGAATTGTTAAGTCTTTAAACAAAGCCCTGCAAAACTGTTGCGACAGTTTGTCTGCAGAAAAGTCTCTTTTTTAAAATGCGTATTAATAACTATTAGTATATTTTTTTACAAATTGTAATGGAACCCCAGAAAAAACAACACGCTGCGAAAACCGCTATGCGAACGTTCCCAAATTAATTTAAAAAGTTAAACAAACAAGAATCAACAAAGCTAACGAATGCATGTGTGCATAATGACTGTTGACACACACCGACACGGATCTGCCGGAACTAGCACTAGCAAATATCATTGGTGTCAAACCGAAAGAGAACAAGCGTCAAATTATTACCGCAAAGTAAACTCAACCGTTCCAGCTCAATAAAAAACCGACACTTATTCCCTTTTACAATTTAACGGTAAAATGTATTCAGCCAGCTGCCCAAATAAAATGACATCTCTATCGGCGCTAGCTTTGTTATTAATTTTTGAAAATAGAACGCTTAATTAAAACGTTCGGGAACGTCGGCAAGTTTGTTTGTGAGTTCGATATTCGAATATTGAAAGCCGCCTTATAAAAGTTGTGAAACTAGAAAACGTACCTAAAATTCTGACACGTTTTTTTTCTAATGGTGATATTGGTAACATGATTGTTAACGAAAACTTACACGTCACTTTACAGACCTTTCATTAATTTTAGTATATTTCTCATACTAGGAGGATGTTTCTCCTAATTCAGGATAATGTGAGCCATATTTCAATTAAATTTATTCAGCAATTATTAAGTAAAATATTCCAAAGATCAAAATCTTTTTTGTCTATGTATATAGACAGTTTGCCGGCTAATTTTTTAGCATAAAAAACGTTTATCGCTTCCCCTTCTTAAACTATAAAATTTTCCAGGACTATCTTTATGACATATACCTATCATCCTAATCTTTTAAGTCGCTTATTCACTATAGAAAGAACGAACTTACAAACTGTAACATAAAACTTTATGATATTATATATAATGCTACTCGCGGAAAAATGCCCTATGTTCTTCCTCGGGGTTCAACCAATCACCATCACCCACGAAAGTGTTACAAACAAAGTTGATTGACGGGGATTGCATATGCATGGGTTAGGTAAGGATTAGCAGGATAAAGATATTTTTTTTAACTTTTCTATTATTATTACCTTTAATTATCTGACTGTAGTTCTAATTCGCGGCAAAGAGTCTTGATCAGGAGGGCTAGCACAAGTTGTCCGCGACTTCTTTGTCGCTCGGATCTCCCTTCTATCTAGTCTATTACGATAGAGACGCACGGAGCGACAAGCGAGAAAATACAACTTGTGCTACCCGTACTGACTTAATTATGACCATAGACAAACAATCGACTACCGCACATATCTATCGACGAAGCTTAACGTTTGTTTGCAACCATTCGATTCTGAATGGCCAGAACATTTTTATCTAGCACATTCTGCGCCCAACTCCTTAACTGACATACAAATTGAACTCCGCATCGAGCTGTTGGATTTTGTTACGGCCAGCGGTGTTCTTTGCCACTTTTAGGGTAAAAAAGCACTTACAGTGCAAGTAAATAGTTATTTAAACTCGCGAAACCGTATCGGAAACAGGTAGAAGATAACAATGTTAGTGTAAGTTATAAAAGATTAGAAGACGGTTGGTGTTTGCTGATATTTATTGGGTATTACGCTTTTTGTCAAGTGTTTTTGACAAGTTTCCTGCGCTGAGTTTTTAGGGGGACACGAAATAAACACGTGATGTTCGTAATGTGTATATATTTATCAAATTGGCAATGTTCTGCGTAATTTCGTAATCTATACAAAATTAGAGTGTGTTGTAAGTAATAGGGTCGGCCTTATAAATAGTTGCACACTTTGGTGCTTTGTCACTCCAATGTTATGTTTGAACTGCTGCACTTCTGTCAAAGGCGTTAGAGAGACAAGGTACTAAACTTACAGGTGGCAGGACCCTGTGCAGGGTCCGTCCGGATCGCTACCACCATCTTATCCATTAACCACCCGCCAAGCAACAGAGTTCGCTTTGTTGTGTTCCGGTGTGGGGATAAGACAACCGGTGAAATTACTAGCATAGAGGCATTCCATCTCAGTCCTTAGGGCTGGCAACGCATTTGAGGTCTTAGGATTATAGTCTTGAGAATTCAAATGTCTCTGGGTCTCAGATCCCACTTCTGGTGGCCCGTGACACAAATTAAATAAGATTACTACGTGCGTGCCCGTATGTTCATTTGCCTACTCTAAGCCATAAAAAAAATGTCATTAAGGAAATGTCTTCAAATAAACCAAAGATCAGACAAGATAAAAGTTTTTTAAAGTGTCGTTGCCAACCCTGAGGACTAGAAGGATTATCTTGCTTGTATATCCCCCCACCGAAACACACTGCCAACTCTGCTGCTTGGCGGTACCTTAAAGAATAAGATGTTTACTTCATAACTTCAATTTATGATCCAGTTACAATCATTAATTTTGTTACCATTAACCTTTGTGCCAGTGTACTCCCCGTCTTTATCTATAATTTACGTTATTTCTACATAGTTGCAATAAACAACAGAACAATTATTGACGTATTGAATGCAAGAGTTATGGTCGCGGCAGCTCAGCGCTTCCAGCGCATTGTGCGTATTAATTGGGGCACTTTGTGGTCTGTAAAGCGCATTCATCACTCGCTTGAGATGTACGGAGCAAGGACGGCGGGTGTCGATACAACTGTTATCGATATGTAAGTTATGCTTATGAGATCTATAGAAAGATCTAAAGAAAAAACATTTATTCGTGACAAACAGACACACAAAAAGGGACAAAGTACAAGCACAGATACATAATTTGCCTATACTTAGGTTAAAAAATTGTATTATTAACAGAAGTCGGATATTCGATACCTAAAGTAGGGTAAAATAGTAGGGTAAAATAGTGATTTAATTTAAACATATATACACGTAAATTTACTTACAGTACATTTTAATCACTTCGTCCGGATAGGACTTGCACTAGTGGGTACTCGGATTTATCACTTTATTAATTGTGACTCCCAACCCAACTTGACCCAATGAGACAACTTTAAACATCATTGTAATTAAATATTAATGACTATGAGCATCTAAGTTAAGGTTACTTATTTATTGTCTTTGATTGGTTATGATTTTGTATTAACTCGGCTGCCTTTAGTTATCTATACGTTGGCAATACGTAAACACGGCAATATAGTTTTGCCAAATTTGCTGTTAAACAATCAAATTTTACATATAATCTGGGTAAGCAAAGTCACAACTAGAAACTAACAGGTAAATTTAATAATTATACATATCGATATGTTAACAGCGCAGCACTATTAGGCATCTGTGTCAGATGCGCGGCAGGTGTCGCATGCGCAGGTGATCGCCATACTAGGCGCGCAGCCTTGCCGCCAAATCTTCTGCATGCTCTCTGGTCACGCTGGGGAACGTTCGAGAAACGGTTTAGATTGTCTATGGCGCAATTGGAACATTGTTTGAATGTGATTGTGACTAACTTTACAAAAGTTATTGTGCGAAATGGTGACCATAGAGTTTATATGTTAACCCGTGTCTTCCCGTGGATGTCGTGAGAGGTGACTGACTAAGGGGATATGGGCTTGTAGTACTGTTAGGCGATGGACTCGCAACCTGTCACTAAATACACTGGTAAACATTTTGGCCAGAATGTGCAAAATGTGGTTACAGAATTGTAAAGAAGTCTGTTTAGAGTTGTTGGTATTACTGTAGCTCTGCCTACCCCACTCTGGGGATGAAGGCGTGGCGTCATATCACATGTTTATCATATTTTTTTATAAAGTTTTTCGTCTTTCCCATCTTATTCTGATTGCAATTATATGGTAGGTATACTTATGAGATTTATACTATTAAATTCCCTTGAGAAACAAATAGCGTCTTTATTCATGATGTAATGCGACATTAAATTATGATGGTTCAAAACACTCCTATTTTTAGACACATTTTAATTTAAAATACAGGAGCCAAGTTCTAGCTTAGATTAAATGTTTGACTGCAATATGCCTAAGGTATTTTGTATTAAGGTAATTCTTAGAATATTTGACACATTAGATCCAGATTTAAGTATTTACATGTTTTTACTATTAGTATGTTTAACAAATGATGTATGGAAATGTAGTCTTTGGATTGCCTGTGGCTGCTTGTCTTCTACATGCCATAAAAAAGTTAGCTTTGGAAGAAAGAGCTTGACGAGTCATGTGGCGACAGGAATGAAATAACCACGAGTTTCAATCACCTCACTAAGCAGTAAATTTGTGTGAAAATTGGATCATGTTGCCAATTACGCCCCTATTTAAAAAAAACGTGTTTTCTTCTCCTTATCAACTTTAGACAGCTGGTAAAAAACGTCATATCTCCTGATAAGTTACACTTCAAATTACACGCTTATTTAACTTAAATGCTCAAGGAATGTCAAAAAAACCAAGGTCACATTAGGACCTATGCGCAGGTCCATTATGACCACCTGGTCTTTACTTTTAATATAAGAACGAGTTTAGTTAGACGGGATCTGCATAGGCGGGTTAAATGCGTAATATTTTTTGCGATCTGGATTCTACAAGAATTAAATGCAGCATTTACAGGTTATGCCATAGATAAACTGTGTGTGCACTTTTTCAATCAGAAAAACACATGCTGGCAGCATTAGTTACATAAATTGATTCTAGATGGCGCTAGTAAGCTTAGTTTAATTTTATGATAGTCTTATTACACCACAATTAATGGAAGGGCTAAATTCTTTTTAATCTGTGTTTCGTTATGTACAATGGAAAATATAGATGGTTCATAATTTATATTCTTTATATTCCTGTATTCGTAAGCCAATAGAGAGTTTGAGTCGTGTACTAACAGTAACCAATATGACTTTTTTGATACTAATTAGAGGGCTGAGATTCTACATGGTATTAACAATATTGTCTTTGATTTGTTTCCGTATTTTCAACGTTTTGATAAGTCTTATTTTCTGGACAGTAACGGGGCCGAGTCAAAAGCAATACCAATACACGTCAAACGCAATATCGTTTTAACGCAGTAAAATAGAGGCCCTGGGCAATCTGTTGATAAAATCTAATTAGATTTTTAGCATAGCCGCCTGCGTAACCTGCCCCCTATCCCACAACACTTTACAAGTGTACAACTTGACAAATTTGTAAGGTTTTCCATTGAAAAAGTTGAATATATTGTCAACTTGTACACTTGTAAAGTTTTGTGGGATAGGGGACTGGTCTTCTTAAACGAAGACCAGGTTACGGTTAGGATTGTGTAGCGATGCTAAAATCGTGTAGCTGTCAAAAATAATCCAGACAAATTTAGCTCCGGGTGATAACGTTTCTCACCCCCTAAATATAGTCGGATTTCCTTGATTTTTGAATATGTTGTAGAGATTATGAAAATCTAGATCTGTAGGTACGTTTCCGCTTATGTACTTTTTTTTCTTTCCCATTAATATTTTCATAATATCTACAACACATGCAAATATGATACAAATCAGACAAAATTTAGGGACAGAAAAACGTTATCGCATTTTGTATGGAATTTTTTTGCTTCACAATCCTCTTAAGGACATAATAATCATTTAATTTTTTTCATGATACAATGAAATTTTTCACATTTAATCGCTTCCTACTTTTAAATGCTTCAATTAGCACAAATAAATAAAAATCAGGGGACAATCTCACACAAATTGACCTAGTCCCAAACTAAGGGCTTGTACAGTCGACTTCATAAACATGTTTACACTTTAGTACCTTGTCACTCTCATTCACTGAGACAATTACATATATTACATATGAAATTGTCTCAGTGAATGGAAGTGACAAGGTACTAAAGTGTAAACATATTTATGACGTTGACTGTACTATGGGTACTAGACAACGATAAACATACTTATATAGAGAAATACATACTTAAATACATAGAAAATATCCAAGACTCAGGAACAAATATTCGCGCTCATCACACAAATATCTGCCCTTACCGGGATTTGAACCCAGGACTGCTGGCTTCGGAGGCAGGGTCACTCCCAACTAGGCCACCGTGTCGTCATATAATATGACTTCACAATTAAACTAGATTTCCTAGTTAAAGACAAACACACGTACACAAATATATATCTGTGTTTATGTACACACATTAAACTGATTAACAAGTCTAACAAAAATGAAGTTTTTAAAACCTTACTGCATATTATAATAATGTCGTCTATATTATCTTAGTTATGCCGCTATATATTTTTTGTGCCGCTATATTGTTTTTGTTACAATGTAAGTTCCTAGTAACACTCGCGACTTTAAGACAAATCTAACGACACCTCGCTTGTTGAAATCGGCCCATCCCATACATACAGGTCAAACACATAACCCTCTTACACATAATCTTCGTAGGATAAAAAGGAAGCTGACATAAGGCTACATAGATATAATTTAATATTCTGCTCACGTTCCGAACAAAGATTCTAGACACTTTATCATAAATCCGTTTGGAAATTTAATTTCCGCCCCAAAATTCAATGTCTGCAGTGTCCGGAAATGAAGTTGAATTGAGTCTGACTTTTAGAAAAGTGAAATGTCATTTGAAAGTGAGATATGCCTTGTGTATTTTAAGTAGAATTCTGGGTATATTCCTGGTACATGTGCTTTGGTTCTTCCACAAAAAATGCGGTATACCTATTTTCAATACCAAATTAGACTTCACTCCCATTTAGACTGTTTCTCGAGAGAAGTTAGGGTGTCACTAGTCTTTATCCTCCCTTACTATTCTTATTATTAGATCACATTGTGAATTATGAAATTAAATAGGTTGGCTTCTATTATGTCCGTATTACAGGGTCTATAAAATATTGTCTGAAAGCAAATGAACGTATATCTTGAAGATATGTTGCAATTTATAGGATTTAAATAAATAAAAAAAAAAAAAATTAAGAGCTCCATCTCACATAAATTGATCTTGTCCCAAACTTGGTTCTAATACATAGAAATACACATCTAAACACATAGATATCCCGTACCGGGATTGGAACCCAGGACCGCGCTAGCTTCGCAGGAAGAGTCACTACCATCTAGGCTAACGTGTCGTCGTATGTTTGTAACTCCTTCACACTGAAACGGCTCGTGGGAAATGGATGATTTGAAATGGAGATAGCTTAAACTTCCCGCGCGGCTGTGGTCTTAAATCAAAACCTGGAATGGTCAGAAGGAGAAGGCTTGTAAATTGTATTTGCTGTTCTGTTAAAAGAGTTCAACACTTCAATCGAGTGACTTGACATTTTAAACAGCGATAGTTCATACTCGGAGACGAACATACAGATATTTGATATTACACCTGCGCTACCAGAGTCGCGGGCAAATGCAAGTTATTAAATAAAATTGGTAATATTAAATTCTTGATTATACTCATTGTCATCCACAAACCATCGTATAAAATAGCACGTTTTTGCCCACAATTGTCGTAAAGGTTAAATATCATCTCGCCGGGGTACCGAACCCCCAAGGCCGACGAAAGCGCCTAGGGCCGCGCACGCGCCGCGCTAACGGGACGGGGCAGCTGTGCTGACCGGCGCGCGCGCATGGTCCGCGTCACACCGAAAATGACAAGCCAAGTCAGTAGGACTAGGAGGTAATGACGACTATTGTCCGTAAAAAAAGGTGTATAATATTATTAATAATGCACTTTTCTCAACACTGCTCGGAAATAGTATTTTGGTCTGGTTTGGGATCAGATAACTTTATGAAAGGCCGTTCTCATACAAAATAAAATTATTCTTGGCCTATTTTATACTACATACAAACATAACACCACGCTTTTATGCCCAGAGTAGGGTAGGACTTCGTCAAAAATACTTGTTTATGATTCTGTAAACACATTTTGCACAATCAGGCCAAGAAGTTTACTAGTGTATTAGTGACAGGTTGCAAGACTATCGCGTAACAGTACTACAAGCCTTTATTCCCGTGGTCGCCTCTTACGACATCCACGGGAAGACATGGAGTGTCCCTATTCTAACCCGGCAACCACACGAGGACTAGTAATTAAGAAAATATTTTAATAAAAAGTTTTATTTCTTCACAGTAGTTGAGAAAAGCACTAGGTCTGCCTCGGCGGAAACTGCCATGTACCTATGGACTCGTCCACTACTAGGGCTTTATGAATCGTTCATAAATCGCGTACTTTCCAGCCTCGGCAACAACTAAACAAGAACGCTGCTTATTCAAAACGCAACTCAATTATCCTCGTGAGACCTGGTGTACTACTGGAGGTACATAATCAAGACAATTCATTTTAAACCTTATAAAAGTAAACATTAAGTTCATTTTTAATTGTTGCACAGTTGAATATGGCATTTAACAGCAAAGGTAATTGAACTTTATTTCGTTGCTGTTAGATTCAAATTCCAACTTACAAAAATATCCCTGTTTGTAGTAAGGTGGGCATCACGAGGATATGACAACTATAAAATATACTAATTTTAATACTATAGTGTATATGAATTTTCTTTTGTTACAGAGATTCGAATCATTTTATAATTGCAATTACTGTTTATCGTATATTTTTTTCTGGAAAAAAAGTTACGAGGGTGTGAAGCATAACAAGTAACTGCAGTATCGTTAGTCCTTATCTTTGAACTTGTTTATACGCACTGCTGTGTGTCTAGATCCGTGCTATAAACTTTTTAGGGTAATATCATAAAATTCTGAATGTAAAACTGCATTGCAAATTACCCACAATTTACCGCCTTGTTCAGTGTTCTTATTCTTGTTACCCACCTTTCATTGCGTCCACGCGTTAACAATATCACTAAGGCTGGGCCACACTACGATGCGACGAGATCCACAAAGCAGCAGAAGCGATTAAAACGAAAGTACATACATACGTAAATCACGCCTGTTTCCCAGAGGGGTAGGCAGAGACCACTTCTTTCCACCTGCTACGATTCTGACAAATCTCTTCCACATTCATACATCGAGTCATGCATGCACGTCGGTTCCGGGTACTTAAGTTTTTTTTCTAGTATTTCTCCAATTTGATCCAAAAAGTACGCCTAGGGCGGTCCCTTCCGACCCTTCCACTCACTTTCGCACTGTATATTTCTTTCGTCAATCGTTTTTCATGCATCCTTTCCAAATGACCGAACCATCGAAGCATGCCCTTTTCAATCTTACTCACTACATTTTCTTTCAGACCACACTTCTCGCTGATGTTTTCATTCCTTACTCTATCACACAGTTTCACACCACACATAGGTACTACGCAAAGAGCGCATTTCTACTGCATTTATACGACTTTCATGCTTATCCTGCCACACCCAACATTCACTACCATACATCAGAGTAGGGGCCAACACTCCTTTGTGAACGTAAACGAAAGTAATATTGTCATAAATATTGTACAGTCATCCAATAAGAATGTTAAGCATAATTTTGACACTGTCATGCTTGATGCTTGTCAAGTGATGTTCAGAATGAAGTGTATTTTGACAATGCACCAAAGTGCTTAACATTATCGTTGGCGTACTGTACCTTATGTACAGTGCGATAGATTTTAAAAAGGCCAGCAGAGGCTTTATTCTAGTCGAAATCCGAAAAGCTTTTAACATACGAGTACAGTAGAATTACTTTAGTTTACCACTGACAGATGGCTTGCCTTCATTTAATTTTCAGCTTTAATCTCATACAAATAAAATAGTTATTACTAAATCGGTAGACGTGGGTATTCTGAAAAGTGCTTAAATTGTATGAAATTAAAGTTGAAAATTAAATGAAGGCAAATTCTATGTCAGTCGTAAACTTACAATAATCGTACTGTATTTTAGTATTGTCAACGTTATGATGGCTCTTACTTCAATTTAAAAAAAAATCATATGCAAGTCTATGCTAATATAATTGAACCCGAACAACTTCTTAAGACCTCTTGCACTTTGCCGCTTGTATGAAATACTCAACCATAAAATGAGATGTAGTTAAGAATAATACTAAAAATAATAAATATAATTATGTTGTTACCGCAAGTGTGAAATGCCGATCTTAACCGATGGATGGCTCCCGTAATGCCAAAGTTCAAACAAAAAAAAAGTTGCGTCTCAGAAATCGCATCGCTGTCAGTGTCGCTCGACCCTTACTGTTAAGTGTACAGTTTGGTTCGCGATAGAGCACCTTGTCATCTGTCCTTATACCGCCTGTCAAATGTCAGGGCCAGAACTTCTTTCTCCTGTTTTGACAGGACTCAAGAAGACCGCCTGTTACACCGTAATTTAAGTTGGAGTTGGATAGCGTATAGTGTTTTACGACTGCACTTAGAGGCAGTTATTGACGCGTAAGTCGTTCCTTAGTGACGAATTATCATAGACGAGTTTTAAAAAGTCATGAGTTTTTTAAGTAAATATATATCAGGGGACAATCTCACACAAATTGATCTAGTCCCTAACTACGCTCTAAGCTTGTACCATGGATACTAGACAACGATGAACATATTTATATAGAGAAATACATACTTAAATACATAGAAAACATCCAAGACTCAGGAACAAATATTCGCGCTCATCACACAAATATCTGCCCTTACCGGGATTTGAACCCAGGACCGCTGGCTTCAAAGGCAGGTCACCCCCAACTAGACCAACGTGTCGTCAATTGTCTCTAAAATGTCTCTAAAAACGGTGCTTAGCTGCCTTTATCGCACTTTTAGAATTATAGTGACCTAATTCAAACGCTTCTGCTTTCGATTTTGAGTCATAAATTTAGTAACATAGAGACCTAAGTCGAAATTCAACATATGTGGATTAGGTCACTATAATTCTATGTACAATGTGCTCTTAAAACATCCTTATGTTTATCAAACCGACTTTATCCAAAGCTAAAAATGTTTTTAAGACTTGCAGTGTCTTTTTTTTCTGCAATTAGGATGGATCATATTTTTACAATGTAAGGTCATTTAAAATGCCATTTTAAGGAAAAATCATAGTCATAGTGCTTCCTTTGCTATGTAAAATGTATTATGAACTAGCAAAAATATTAAGTTCTGTAAAACACTTAATTTGTAAAAAAAAATACAAAAAAAAAATACCACAGCAGAGACAGCATATTGTACAAGTAAAATAATAAACCTTATAGGAGTAAAATGCGAGGACCATAAACCCCCAATTCTATAATAAAATTACATCTCCAGAGAACTTAAATGGTTTAAATTTTTAATGCGAACTTAATTTTTAATTAAATCAGGGTAATTCAGCGCCTATAGTGATCATATAAATACCAGCTCGTTAATACATTTGTCTTAAACTAGGCCAAATAAGTGACTATAGGCCATATAATACTTTATTATCTTATATAGGCCAGTTAAAATTGGAAGAAATAAAGAAACTTTAATGATTATTGCTGCGCGTGAGTTGATAGATAGGATATACTTCGATCCTTTAGGATCTTTTGTGCAATTACCCTCTTACACACTCAGCAATTCGAATGTGCAGATTTCCTCATTATGTTATTTCCTTCAACGTAAGAGCATCGGTTAAGATAAAATCATTGGTACATGGTGACCACGAGGGTTCGAACTCTGTAGGTCACTAGTCCACCGACGCTGTTATAGATATCACTGTAAGCATGCGGCCTTTAGGTATAATGGCAAAACCAATAAAGGGTCCGTCCATGGCTACCACCATCTCATCCTTCTGCTGGAGTTTCTTGCAGAGCTTCTTCTCCGCAATGATGGTCTTGTCCGAAGCGCTAGTAGAAGCACTGCATATTACCGACGTGTAAAGAGTCCTCATGTGGCCAATTGAATAAACGATTGAATTTGAATTGAAATGAATTTGAATATCGGGGGCCCTAGCCAAGATGCAAACGCTCCTAACGTTTTTCTTTTTTATCACTCAAAATGTAAGGAAAGACATTCTCGTACGTTTCGATAAAGCACGTGGTCGACTGTCATCCCATATATTTGAACGATAGAAAAGAAAAACGGTAGGAGCGTTTGCATCTTGGCTAGGGCCCCTGTTCGCTTTGTGTTCCGGTGTGGGGATAAGACAACCGGTGAAAATTACTAGCATCGAGGCAACTTAAGGTAGTTCTCAGGGTTTGTATTTGTTTTTCATAAGAGACTGAAGAGCTCGTATTTTTCACGATCAACGTGATATTTATTTATTAGTTTACCAATCCAGCGAATCATATGCTGCCAGCATCCTTTGGTGCAGAGCTAGAGAGGTAATTTTGTGATGTCTTATTTCTTTTACCAGAGACTAGAGAACGCCCGCGAATTCGAATTAGTTTTCCGCTACTTCCCCTATTTTAGCCCTTTAGGGGATGAATTTCCAACCATCCCTTTTTTGTGCATCTCTATTATTTATTACACATCGGTATCATCGTTCAAATTTCATGGCACCTGTTAAGGGAAGCTAAAAAAAAGTACAGTCGAATATTTAATAAATGAACGATTATTTTCTGTGTTATTTTTCAATTTAATTATGCTGAAGCTAACTGTATATTTATATTTATACTGTACTTACACTTAATGAGGTTTATAGTCTAAATAATGGCAAAGAACCGTAATACTCGTTTAAAAATATGAAGATTATAATTACACCAAAAAGGGCAGACAAATCCATCTAAAATTAAATTATGTGTTAAAGAAAAACCCTGTTTATAACACTGTTCAAATTGTAACCCAACTGTGTAAAAGCAACGAGGTTGGAATACCAGCAAGTGTAAATAAAAAAAATGTTCTATATTTCCTTCCCATAACCTCAGTCAGTGTGGAAAGGTCATTTTAGTGACACCAAAATCCATGGAACAAATTTTAGTCATTTTATTCAAACCTTTAATACATTTTTAAAATCAATTAGACAGTGTCGTCGGAGCTCCGCTAACGCTATCACTGACCTTTTCTCCTACACATTGAAGAAAAGGATAGAGCTTAAATTTATCTTACAGATAATATTACCTAGAGTATAACCCCCTTACTTATGAACGTGGAATAAGCTTGGAATAGTTTATGCTATGCTTTGTCCTTATCTGTAATTGTGACATTTGCATCTGACAGAAAGTGACAAAGCATGGCATAAACTATTCCAAGCTTATTTCACGTTCATAAATAAGGGGGTAAGAGTATCATCTCAAAATATAAAATGTATTGATCTGGATAGTTTGTAAAAAAATACCTTATTATATTCCCGCCTGTCTGCTGAACGGCCATTATCTTTTGTTTATGGTCTATTAGTAATTCGCAGAGCTATGTCAAGCTTGCCTATAAAGCATTTCTTTTTAATATCTACTAATGTTTGGTATTGCGTGAGACTGAGGCCTCGCTTTAATATCCTTAAGTGAATTAAAACAGAACATAAAATATATCATCATTACTTGTCAGTGTGATATGATCAAAACATAAAAAAAGTCTTAAAAAACTAACTAAGACGTAATTACACAGAGTATAAAGTGAGTTGTTTACATAACATTTTACTTAAAAATTAATAAACACGATCGTAACTATTTTATGTCGCCTAAATTTAAAAAAAAGAATGACGTAGAGTTTAACCATGTGAAATTTGAATATCGTATTCGAACTCAAAATGATCATCAACAGGGGCGTGGGAAAAAGGCCTCCTGTTCGACGTTCTTTTTTCAAATCCTCATTGTAGATTACACCTGCTGGCCGTTCGCAGCTTTCGATAAAAAATCAGTGCGTTCCTTTTTTGAATGAGCCTATCGTTTGGCTCGACTCTTGAGAGCATTTTTATTTTAAGGAGTCGTGATATACCGAGTAGGTTTACTACGATTATTAAGTGGTAGAATCACGACGAGGCATTAATTTTTCGGAGTATCACGACCGAAGGGTTATTGATCATTATAGAAATCATAACACGGGTTTGGTTTTTTACGACTGACCGTAACACAATTATTTTCAAACGAAATTGGGGTTTTAATTTCGTAGAATGACCATGTAATGAAACGAATACAACGCAAGTATATAAAAAAGTGAATTAATATATCAAAAGTGGCGTTACAACCTACCGCAAGCATAAATAATCACATTATTCGTATTAAAGAGCAAAAACTGATCAATCCCACAGGCAGTGTAAGTATCACAGCACGTAAACTGTGAGAAACGAACCGTAAAACTGTCACGTACGAGATCGGATGAGACCCTGTTAACCTGCCGATTTTAAAACAACCTGCCGGTGACAATGCTTTTAAGTTAACGTGGAACACTTTTATCCTGGTCGAGCTACCTTGATCTGACCACCGATGGTACTGGCTGAATATAAAAATAAAGCAAGTCATATCCCGTTTTAAAAAAATACTTCCGACCAATCACGTGCAGGCATAAACAATTTCTTATTACTCTAATTATAGTCAATGGTTACTTCATGATACAACGGTTTTAGCATTTTGTGATTTAGTTTGACGTATCATCTATTGGATAGATGCGTAAGGACTTCGGTACCTACGTTGTTTTATTGCTGCTGTTGGAACCTGGTTTTTGAAACAGCTACGACTTTGCTGAAAGTGATTGCGTTGGATGTCCGAAATAGTTAATAAATCAGGCAAGAGCATGTCCGACCATGCGCAGAGTAGGGTTCCGTAGCCGTTACTACAAACACTAAAAAAGATATGGGCATTTTTTTTGTTTCTAGTATTTCGTACCATCTTAGATGTTTTTCAGTGTTTGGTATAAACATTTAGTCGTGTGTAACTCAAGAACCAATGAAGTCTAATTAGTCGTTGCGTTTCATATTCGTTACCTGTATGATTACTGCTTTGATTCAAGACATTTCCGATTTTTCTGTGGGCTGTAGGGGGTCACTTTAAGTGTTCAATATTTCCTAAACTTTTTAGGGTACCTCCCATATACGTAACGTGGGGATGTATCTTTTCCTATCTGAAAAAAAAATCTTAAATGAAAGTGCATATAACGAATTATAAAGGAAAACTATCACGACTAAGTAGACACCATTGGTTCTTGAGATACAGGCGATTAAAGTGTTTATACCTACTAAAATCATCTAAGACGGCACCAATTGACTTTAAATAGAAAATTTTGTTATTACTTGTTGATTTTTAAATTTGTAGTACTTAACGGCTTCGGAACCCTACACTGAGCATGGTCCGACATGCTCTTGCCCGTTTTTTTATCTAATTCTAACCCTAAGAAGGAACTACACTATAGTAATTTATGTATACCTGTTCTCTATAACTGCATCAGATCTGCAATCAGCAATCCTCGTATTTTCTAATGACAAATGAATGACAAATTAAGCAGAATTTTCATTTCATTAAAAGGTATTTTTCTATGAACTGAAATTCGATAAAATGAACCTTCTCCTGACGATAACGAACACAACAAAAAATAATTAGCGAAATCGGTCCAGCCGTTCATGCGTGATGCCGTGACCAAGGGAATTATATATAGATGTCCTGTATGGGTACCACAAGTTGTATTTTCTCGCTTGTCGCTCAGTGCGTCTCTATCATTATAGACTAGATAGAAAGGAAGATCCGAGCGACAAACAAGTCGCGGGCAACTTGTGCTAGCCCTGCCCAGCACTATCGAGAGATTCGAGAGTGGCGATACTGCGATATCCAAGCCTATCGCAATAGAAAACGGGTAGTAGGTACTGTAGTACAAGTAGCATAAAACTAGGTACTGTACTCATGTTGAACTTTCTAGCTCAGGATTAAATTCAAATGTTCAATGAATCAGTGAATTGCCGAAAAATTTTGGCAAGATCATAAGTTCTAGTCTACATTTTGGAGGGGCAAAACGATGGCGCGATCTGAAGGACGCTCAGCGCCATCTATCGAACGCTTTGAGAACGGACGCAATGAAATATCAAACCGGTTAAGTTATGCGCGTGTTGAGCACGCGGTAATTTAGAGTTAGTTCTGTACCATAATATACAACATAAAAAACCGAACAGGGAAGTTACCATGGCACACTAAAGCATGGCTGGGATTCTACACGGTAAAAACGATATCGTCATTGAGGTGTTTACGTATTGTCAACGTTTTGATAACTCTTTCATTTACAATAATGGCGACCGAGTCATGATCGATTCTAACACGCCAAACGCGATATCGTAATAACGCAGTAGATAGGCCCTGTTCAGTTTAGGTTAAGAGAAAATAACAAGAGCTTTGTACTTAGTATACATAAATCCGTAACTCATCACTTCATCGAATGTTTCATTTCAGCGAACGCTATTTTCTGCTAAAACCATAATGTTTTCAGGGTACTTATATTAAACATTAATTACGTAGGTTAGGTTGTATCAGATTTTTAAGATACACTGAAAACTTGTTTTTGATACATTCGATGAAAGGTGTTTCGAATCAAAGTTTTCATACCATTCTATTATGAACTCCAATAGGATCAGGAACAAAACTATGAACAAAAAAAAATGAAGTTAAAAATTCGAAAAAGTGATGTGAAAATTTTGGGCAAACAATTTTGTTTGAACTAAACAATAATTATGTTTCCCTTTTGTAATTGAAAAGATATCTTATTTTAAAAGAAATAACACAAACTACCGTGCAATAAAATAAAACAACCTACACTCACATTTTAATTATTAAAATAAAGGCTTTGTAAAAAAAACTACAAGTGCGTAGTTGCATTCTTATCCAGCCTTTGTAAATACCCACAGTTAAAATATTTTATTTAACTGTTGTCATCGTCAGCAAAATAAAATAAAACAACACATAGCAACCACTCATCAACTCAAAACTGTTCGTGTTTCAAATATTTAAATACCGAACAGCTTTTATTTTTAATTAATTTTATGACTACATTTTATATTTTATGAATATCGAGGTAGTGGTAGGTTGGCAATAAGAATTAGGTGTCGAATATTTACGACAGTTCGTATCTCCGTATAAGGCGGACGCGTGCGCTCCGCCCGCCATTACCGAGACGATAACATTCCATTTTTAAAATTGGAATTTAATGTAAACGACTCCTCACTACGAGCTTGGGACGTCGCCGTCATATTATTTTTTTACCAATGCGTCAACTGTTGCTGGCCAGTTATTTTTGCACTCGTTATGTTGGTACTTTGCACCTACACATACACCTAGTTGTAATTGAGACGTCATAAGGAAATGGCAAAGAACCAAGTGCTAACCGATTTAATAATCTCTTCATGGAATGGGATATAGAAGTAATCCTGTATTATTGTAGCTGTAGGGTTTCTTAAAATAAATACAGAACATTTTGCCAGAAATCGCAGCAAAAGCTCCACACAATCCGCGAGGATGTTCATAATTACACCAACATCCAAACCAAACAGGCGCAACCTGCAGTTTTTGCACTTCCCGTCGCGCAGGCGGTTCCGTATCCGGCGGACGCGGATTCTGCGCCCGCGCATTGTGCGTCTTCCGGTTCCTGACCTTGAGGGATTTTGAATTGAGAATGTAAGAGGCGGTTGGGCAGGTTAATCTATATATATACAAAAGCCAATTCGATATATCTATTCAGCCAGTTAATTAACACGTTACGAAACTGGAATTGCTTTCATCAAGAGATGCATCTGATATTGAATGAGACATTAAATCTGCAAGTGTTCGTTAGTTAGTTAACGATAATTGTCTTGTTAAGTTTGCTATTGGTAGTAATGAACTATTACACACTAGTTTAACTTTTAATAGTTTCTAAAGAATGATAAAATTCAGTTCTAACTTTTATAGGTTTAATTAAACGGATGTACGTGTCTGCTCCTTAATGATCATTTGAATTAAGCAAGGGAAATCTAATAAAACAAATTAACGCATTATTGAAGTTAATGTGTGCTATGCAATATAATGACTATGTATCTGAAGCCAATTAGACGGCACATGAATCATTAGGGATATCTGAACTCGCTCAATTAAAATCTCAAAACACATTCAGACAAAGAAGTGTATTTTTACTGTAAACTGCCTAAAGAATCAATGTTTATCACATCCACAATAAGGTGCTGGCAGATGGTCAATTACAACAAAGCACTTGTGCCGAACGATTTTTTCCTCAACACCATATGCACTGCGATCAAGAAATTAAATCTACCTTTTTCTAAACACGTCATATTTGCATCCTAGTGACATATGTCTGGGTGAAAATCACAAAAACTCGAGATTTTATGAAAAAACTAGAAAAAAAGGTTCAAGAAGCGGCAGATGTATACGAAAAGAAACATAGCACGTGCCATCTGCCAAATCTTAACACACACACGGGATACGTTTCTCATAGAAAAAGGTCTAAGGAAACGCACACAGAGACGAATCGATCAAAGCACGCGCGACGCGGCAGCTGTCGCTATCTTTGATTGGTTCTGCTATTTGAATTTCGAACTTCCGTACATTTGATAGTGGCTGTTGGAGTTGTTGCTGGCTGGACACTTGCTACAAATGATTTATTCTTTCGTGGCCATTTGTTCAGTTGAATGTGGAACGACAATGACGCCTATTAGGTGCTGATCGACTTTGATGGTAGAAAGCACCAGGTGTAACTCCAATCGTAACTTTCTCAGTATTAATCATCATAATTATGTTTTCGTCCTCTTTATCGTTTCTAGGGATATTTAAGTTGAGTTTGAAACTGATATCATTATTAATAAACAGATATTTGAATGTGAAGAAATTTGAGCATCTAGAACCTGTACGAAAAATGGTATACGTCTCGTAATATAATCTAGTTTTTCCTCTAATTCATATTTGCGGATTATTATGAAGTTTATTTTTGTAATTTTAAGCAATTCAGCATATTATTACATAAATAATAAATAAATATCAGGTGATAGTCTCACACAAATTGGCTATATTATGAGTACTACTTACTTATATAGAGAAATACATACTTACGAGTAAGAACATAGAAAACATCCAAGACTCCGGAACCAATATTCGCGCTCATCATATCTGCTCTTACCGGGATTTGAACCCAACTAGGCCAACGTGTCGTCAACAAAGTTGAGTTAAGGTGCGCGTTTTGAAAATCATCAATAATTTAAATACAGTTAACAAATAGCGACAAATACGCTAAAATTATGTACGTACATATTCACATTTATGAACAGTAATAAATTACCGTATTAATGTTTAAATTCATCTTTTAACGTTTTAATGTTTTAGGGACGTATATATTTCGCTCTTGACTAAGAGTATAAAATGTGCTGGTTGGTGTTTAGAACCCTATCAGTACTTTAGAGGTCCAGAATCTTCCATCATTCTCTCTTTCCATGTCTCCATTTTTTAATAACTGGAGCAGTTTTTTTTTCATTTTCAAATAGCAATCTTCCTTTCGTAATATCTTTAGTTGAAGAGTAAAGGGTATTGATAAATAGATTCCCTAGGGAAACTTGACAATGAAGGCAAAGCTGCAGAAGGCTTTTATGTAAAAAACCTCCTTTTTAAGCAGCCATTTATACGCTTCACTATTAATATCTTTTTTAGACTTAAAAAAACGATTAAACCGGCAGATCCAAAATCTTAAGACTACCTGAAGAGCAGCTGCTTCTTCGTTGTCGTATCTCTCTCTACCTTGTGGGCGTTTGTATGCGCGTCTCTGTCTTGATAAGGAATAGTTGTAGGCATTGTCTGAGTTTAGTTTGCTCCTGCGCACTTATCTAAATACAGCTTTGTGTACTTAATCTTTGTAAGACGTGAGTTCTACCGGATTCTACGAGTGTACGTAATGTGAAGATCAAAAATGGATATCGTGCCATAGAAATAGTGTGAAAAGGATATTTCAGCACGTCATCAAAATTTTACTGTGACATGCGACAGTCCCGGGTAAGGGCAGATATTTGTGTGATGCGCATGATTATTTGTTCCCGAGTTATGGATGATTTCTCTGTATGTTTAAGTATTTCTATCATATTTTTCTATCTAAGTAAGTTTATCGTTGTCTAGTATCCATAATATGTAACCCTAGAAATAGTTTGGGCCTAGGTCAATTTGTGGTACATTACCCCGTGATTATTATTTATTTATTAATCTTTATTTAACTATATATTGTTTGTTTTGTTCTTTCTGAAAGATAAGTATGTTGTTTTATTATATTCTAGCGTTGGCATAGCTTTTTTTATGGCAGTGAGAAGGCAAACGAGCACACAGGCCACCTGATGGTAAGTGGAAACTGTGACCCATAGACATTCGCATTTTGCAATCTTAAGCCAACAAATACGTGGCCAACCCTGAGGACTAAGATGGAAAGCCTCTATGCTAGTTACTTTACCGGCTGTCTTGTCCCCAAACCGGAACAAAACAATGCGAACACTGCTGTTTGGCGGTAGGCGGGAGTTATGGGACTGGAGCCGCTTCGCAAAGAACTCTTCTTGCTTTATTTCCCTCAGATAATATCCTAGGTGTTAATCCAGGATAGGACATCAATCCGGTATCCTATCATTTCATAACCAATGTTTCACAAATGATTCATTTCACAAATACATCATTTGACAACCCGCAGTTTTTTTCCGAAACTGTAAATAATTCTGGATTTATTTCAGGACTATCGTGTAGAACCCTATAGGTTAGGTTAGGTTAGGATAGTTTTATAAAAATCCTGAAATATTTGTGGTTACAGAAAAAAAGCGGGTTGGCAAATGAATAGGTTGCTTAGCAATGCATTTGTCAAAAATTTGTGGGCGAAAAGGCTGAGAACCTATCAATCCATCCAACCGTTCACGCATGATTGAAACGCAAGCATTCGGACATCCTAACAAACATTTTTAATATATATTAATAGGAAAGTAGGATAGTTAGAGAAACTTGTTTTATACATTATCATTTAATTACAGATGTAGCAATAAGTCAAGTCAACTAAGTTGTACATAATTATCTTCCTCAGAAAGCTCGCCGATTCGATGGGTACCCAGTGGTAAGGGATTCTCTTCAACAATACCCTTTTTAATGCAACGGTCCAGTTATTAACCAGTGAGTTTAAGTTGCTTTCCAGTGCGTACAAGCAATATTTTAGGACGTGCATTGTCAATTAGCTTCAACTTCATCCGTGTGAGTTAACTCGACGCGAACAACAAAATAACACCTCTCAAGCTAACTGAGTAAGCAAGAGAGTCAAGGACTTTAATTTTTATGCCACTATGGAACCTTGTCATAATAACAGCGTCAAACCACATGAAAGATAGCTAACATTAATGATTAACGCTGTCATTATGTTATGACAAGGTTCCATAGTGGCATAACAATGAAAGTCCTTGACTGTACAATCCTTTAGTAACATCAATGACTCGTGCTTTGAACTCATGACACTTAGACCACAGATTGAATTCCACCTTGGCTAAAATTGAGTTACTGGATCAATATTGAGTTACGGGACTGAAGCCGCTTATGTTTTTGGTCCCTTTCTTTTCATCGTAAAGAAAAACATAAGCGACATCATTCAAGGTCACTTTTCTTGGCTTCAAGGCGTTGTTCGCCGTGCAATCTCCAGTTTCATACATAAGCTTCTTGCTTTAACCGTTGGCACTACCTCTGGACTAACGTAAAGCTACTAAGTCAATGGCACAAAGTCATAGAGTTACACACTACATAGATACATGACATCTGTGTGGCTCCAGGCCGCTATAGCCCGTAACGGTGCGGTTCGTCACGGCGGTGCTAAATGCCAGCACAGTTAGAGCGAGATTTTATTAACGCCACTTTTGCTAAAAGCCCAATTGGTTTAGATTTCCGAAAACGGAGAGTTGTAACTTGTAAGTGTCTAGTTTTTAGGGTTCCGTAGTCAAACTAGGAACCCTTATTGTTTCGCCATGTCCGTCCGCAGTCTAGCTCAGAGACTCTTAGTAATAGAAAGCTGTAATTTAAGCTTTAAAGCGCAAATTTTTGTTAGAGTCAAGTGTCGTGTCCCCCCCTTCCTACAGGCAAAACTAAAAATCTGAAAATATCTTAAATGAAAGCGCATATAACGAATTTAAAAGGAAAACTATCACGACTAAGTAGATATCATTGCGATCAAAGTTTACCTACTAAAATCACGTAAGACGGCACCAAATGCTTCAAATAGAAAATTAGTTATTACTTGTTTTTTTTTGTTTGTAGTACCTAACGGCTTCGGAACCTTACACTGAGCATGGTCCGACATGCTCTTGCCCAGTTTTTTTTTAAATTTACTTTTCATCTTGCTTTTGTAAATTTCTTACTTGTACTATAAGAGATGACAATTGCAAATGAGATTATATCTTACAGGGGCTCTATTTCACTTTGTTTGAGGTCCATTTTACTTCTACATCGTAATCATTATTGTTAACATTGCAGTAGCTTTTACCGTGACAAATGATAATCTTGGTTGTTGTGTTGCTTTAACGCTAAACCTAAGGACTGCCACCATAATTACATGTCAATATTTATAGGTAGTTTAGTTGTAGATGTTTCAAGCTTGTTACAAAGTATATTACATAATATAGTTCACATTCCCACACGAATTATAAACGATCAAAAAGACGGATTAAGAAAAAATCCAAACGCATCCTTAATTTTGACTATTCTTGAAGAACACGTGCAAAGATTTGCACAGATTTCTTCAACTTTCAAATATTGAACTAACAGTCTAAAAGCCACCGTTTATCAATAGGGCAAGGTCTACAATCGTAAATAACGACGTCGATCAGCTGATTCCCATGGCAGGACGCACGTGTTCGGGTCAACTTTGCAAGTTTTTTCTTATATTTAACTTAAAAGAAACTTTTTTATTTGCGTAAGGGTCGTGGGAACACGGAGTCCACGTGCTTCGTACCTGGCTGAAAAAAAAAATCGAAAATGTCATTCGATGTTGCTGGCATATAATAGAGTGAAAGAAAATACCAAGTTATATTTGCCGTTGACAATGTCGCACTCACCAAAAAACAAAGTGAAGATAGTATGTGAAAATTGTAGAACCGGATTTGGCCACCGGCAAAATTTGTTAGATTTTTTGTGAATTTTTGTAAAGAAATGGCGCAATTTATAGATGTTGACAGTGTCAGAAAAGTATGATTGGCGTCCATTGATGTATTTTATTGTTAAATATCGTGACAATATGCTTTTATGTGGCTCCATTACGTCAATTCAAACACGTGCTGAGCTCCTTAAATTTATAGCCGATTTAAACTTATACTTCTGTACTTTTTGTATTTTTAACCGACTGCCCGAGAAAGGAGATAATGTTTTTCGGTGTGTATGTATGTATGGATTTGGGAGTGTGTATCCTTGAGTGAGAGTGTAACCTCTAATCCTCGAACTCTGAAACTGCGTAACGAAACCGCAGGGCACCAACAGGGGAATCGTAAGTTATATTATCAACTATATGTAAAAAACCCATGGGCAGTTGGCTGAAATGCAAAATAACTTAATTGAAGAACTTATTTATTTAGTTATTTTAGACATCAACAGCGATACATTGAAATATATATACTTAAGATATGGATACATTTGATAGCGGTTTCCGAACCAGAATCGGGACACTGGCTTCATGCCCTTCCTTCTAGGAACCTCGGGTCACTTTTGGATAATAATTGTTTGTGAACCTCATCCTTGTAGCCGCTGTTCTCAGCCCGTGGATGAACTGGGTCGTCACGGCCTTTGCTGCCAGACGAGTGCCGGCCGTTTGTTTAGGCATGCGTCGCTCAATGACCTTGTCCGTCGGGCGCTTACTTCTGTATCTATTCCCTCAATTCTGGAACCCCCAGGTTTGTCGTCTTCGGGTGGAAAGAGGCCCGACGCATGTACTCTAGTGTCGTGGCATCTGGGACGGCCTTTAACATGGGACTGTACGTGTGTAGACACGTTAGCCTCGTCTCATGTTCAAGGCTCCACTGGCACTCCTGGGTATGCTTCTGACAATGCCCAAATTCTTAAACGCCGCAAATACGCCTTTTTAATTTCAAATTACGTATTTGCGGCCCTCGCCATCGAAACTTTTGGTCCGTGGCTTTCTGACTTGAAAAAATTCGTCAAGGAGGTGTCGGAAAAACTGGTGCATGTCTGTGGCGATCCTCGGGCCGGTTCCTTTTTTGCCCAAAGGCTGAGTCTAGCGGTGCAGAGAGGAAACGCTGCGAGTGTCTTAGGCTCGATGCCACAAGTGAGTTCGTTGGAGGGTTTCGATTTGTTTTAATTTATTTTTATTTTAGTTAATATTTGTATTTTATGATATGTTATTATGTACATTTGCTGTGTTGAAATAAAACCACTATATCCATAATCATCTTGCCCTTATCGTTATTATTTGTAGTCCGTGCAACACGTCTTTTTCTCCCATTCGGACTTCCCTATCAGCCGTCATATCGACATTCACTTGCTTGTTTTTCATATCGCTCTTCACACGTTCCATCCATCGCTTCTTGGGTCTCCCCCTTTCACTATAGCCCACTACGTTCTCATTTAAGACTATTATTGTGACACGACTATCATTTTCTCCTCATGACATGTCCATACTCGTACCAAGACTTATGCGCTTCCAGTGTTACATAATCATTTAAGACCTACTTTTTTACAAAAAGTTTTCGGCTTAAATTCCAAATAGTTTAAACAAATAATATTCGTTTCATCCACACCGACAAAGAAAACAAATGATCAAATGGCTCTTCTCGTAAAACAGTAATGTATTTTGTATAAAACTTCCAAATTTCTGCGGAACATAAAAATGTTATTATAAACACTCGTAATTAAATACTTCAAGAGACGCCGCTATTTAGGGTTTGGTTACTTAATTTGCATCGCTATCGGAACTGCTTTAAATTATTTTTTGGAATAATGTTTTAGCGCACTGTCTAACGCTTTTTAATTATTGATGTAATTTTTTATTCCAGTTAACGCATTCACTGCCAGGGGGCTTTGTCTAGGAACAAATTTGTATGATAGTGAACGCATATATGCGTCGGTGGCAGTAAATGCGTTAATGTTAAAAAGAAAAGTGCAATATAAAAAAAAGAACGTCCTAACTAGACCCATGGCAGACGTTTTACTGTGAAAAAATGGATATAAAAAAGTGTGTAAGGTAGTTAAGATAGCTAAGTAATTGTGGTGACATTATCACGGATCTTCGTTATAATTTCGAGAATGTCATTAATGTAAGTCAACAGGATTTAAACCTAAAATTACCAAAAGATCAACAACCATCCTGTCGGTAGACAGACAGTTTTGTATTCCGTTTTATAAGTACTTTGCCTGGCCCACTACTTATATCCGCCGTTTCTTTCCTTGATTGCTTTTCAAAATAGAATATTGCGATAGCGATTTCATTTACCCAACGCGACCTTATTAAAATTCAAACTAAATCTCTAAGTGGTCCTCGTCACCAGAACAATTAACGTTATTTTTAACGGTTGATAGCAATATGTTACCAACCGCGCGTGCCTCTTACCGGGTCGTTAAATAACGATTTATAATGTTATATCGTTATGTGT
Source organism: Acleris holmiana (assembly GCA_949316455.1). Taxonomy (NCBI): domain Eukaryota; kingdom Metazoa; phylum Arthropoda; class Insecta; order Lepidoptera; family Tortricidae; genus Acleris; species Acleris holmiana. The sequence continues at coordinate 12,411,200 of OX438781.1, read as the reverse complement.
AACGAGTGTGAAAAGTGCCGCGCAGCACGGAATACCACCACTGCTACAATGCTAGCGAGTTAACAAGTTGCATTACAGCCTAGTTTGTAATATGCTTAATTGAACTGGGGTTTTAGGACCACGGATCACGAAATGACCCCTTTTATCTATTTGTGAGTCAATAGCTTGCGTAGAGTTAACTAAATTCTGTAAAAAATAACAATTTTAGGAAATAACGTGTAGTCATTTTTGTTGTGTGTTTCATTTCTGTGTAAAAAAGGCTCATGCAGTAGGCGTTTTTTTTATGATGCAACCGCTTCTAACGTTTCTGTTTGATATAGACTCAAAATCTATCGAGTTGACATAAGTTGGCGACGCGATCTGTCATCGAAAATTTGGTCGGATTTCCATAATATAATATAACCTAACCTAACCTAACCTAACTTTATACATCGTGTCTAGGCCCCCTGTTATGTCACCTAAATAACTAGATAGTTCTCTACGTGGATTCTGTCTGTTTTGAATGTTACCTATGTATTTAAATGTATATGTATCTAGTTACTATACATTTACAAACTACCCGCTATAAGAGCTTATAGGACTTGGTCAATTTGTGTGAGATTGTCCGCTGATATTTATTTATGTAACAAAAATATCGAGGATAAGGTATACACGTCTAAATTTTTCAGCCTGAAAGAGAAATAGGATGGTAGGAACTGCTTTGTGTAATATTTATGGAAATTAGGTTTACCAATGGATATAATTTAAAATTAAAGTAAAATAACTAACTGTTTATGAATACCAGCTGTCTTGAAGTCGTATAGAAGAAAGAAGAAGGAGGAACTGAGTAAAACCTGCGAATTCTGATAATTTGCCAGTGGGTATAACAATTAGTTTTAAATAAGTAGTTAGGGCACATAATGTTCTGATGAAATTCATAATTGTTTCAATTTGTTACGGACTTCAATCTCCAAATCTATTGTTTTTTAAAACTTACAGCGTGACATTTTATTGTTAATTTTAACTTTTGTCTTGATAGTTTTTTTTGCTCTTAGTTCGGTCTGGTAGGAACTTTTTTAAACCCATCTTAAGTTGCAAAAGAACCAGGTGACATCAAGCCTACAAGAAACGTATTACGGCCAAGAATAAGACCCGAACGGTATTTCCATCGCAAAATCATAGTGAATAGATCACTATACAATGGGACAATGCAAGGACGAATTTCGTTCACTCTATTAAAATGCCATTACAAACGTAAATGCAGTTCAAAACTACATTCTAAACCAATTTAAACTCTTATGTCTTTCGTAATAAAGATGTTATATTTGAAATTGACGAAAAAAAGAACCGCAAAGTGTTTGTTTTCGGGACTCTGTGGGACATTTGAAATGGATATGGACTTATATGTACTTACAGCAGTAACGGTTGTATTTACATAATAATACAACAGATTGCATTCAAAATCACTGCATTCATAGTATTCAAAATAATACCCAATTTATAAACAATACTAATAGAGCTCTAAGATGATGAACATTTTTGAAGACTATGTTCTTTTTGAACTTGACGTAGAATTTTAAATGTTTAAGTGCGAAGCCAATGCCTACAAAAGTGGCGTCACATTATACATGCCAGAACCAAACTTGGTGTGTATTTTTTCATACGTGCATAATTAATCAGTTAAATTCTCAACTCTGGGTTTTGAAAACATACAACTATATTTGTTTTGCTTTAATGTGTTAAACAATTCCAGAATGGTAGAGAATCATTAAACGGCACCTGCATAATACGAAATCGGATTGTTTGTTTTATCAAGATCGTGCTGATTTCGCGAAGTGGACATTTATTCGTACCTTAAAGTTAGTTAACTTCTACATACCTGGTTGTCTAATCTAATCGATATAACGTATCGCTTATCTTACCGCTTTCATTACATCTCATTAAGTTTCTTTCTGAATCGATTCTCCATCAATTCACAAAACGAGGGGTCCAAAACCACAACAATCGATTGTTGACCCAAGATCATATCGATTTCGGGTGATCTCTTGAATTGCAGGATGCGTCTTAAAAAATAATGGGGGACTCCGTAAGGGTGGTTTCTTTTGGTAGTTAATAGTCTGTTGGCTGCTTTGTGGTAATACAAAGGTTTCTTAGATGTACATAAAAATATTATATTAAACCTATAGAAATATGTGTATTTTAAATGTAGTTATGCGGCGTTATTTTCTTTAGGAATCTCTTTGAAATTGTCTCGATTTAATGCTTCGTATAGCAACCTCATTTCGCTTAGCATACTGGCCAGAATTTCAAGAATTTCTCAAAGACATCTGCAAGCAACAACATTCGCGTTCTATTTTTAAATATTCGAAACACAAGGAAAGCACCAGATGCAAGCGGCAGGTACCAAAACAGCCAGCATCATGTTGCAAATTATGTTACCCGACCGGGTTGGAAAGTATTCGATTTCCAAGGCTTGTGAAGGTGAATGGGTATTTTTGAATTTGTAAAGTTTATCCGAAAACCACAGCTTGCCGCGACAGATGTATTGCACCGGCACAAGGAAGCCGTACAAAAAAGGAGCACGTGCTTGTTTGAAAAAAACTGCATGCGGGCACAAGTTGTCCGTCATATTGCACCTTTGGGTGAAAAAATGGAATTAGTCGCGCGTGATTTCTGGAATGAGTATTTTTGGCGGCGTTTAGCAGATGGCTGGGCTAAAAATTTAACTTCTGCGGATATCAACGTGTCTTGCTGTAATTTGTCAAGATTAGGAAATAACACCAAAGCAATGTGTAGAGTTACAGGAAAAGCAGGACAAAGCGTCTTGTTTACATTATATAGTAGTCCGTGCCAGCTTTTAAAATATTTTTCCATCAGAATTCCGCTTAGTATTTCTGTCATTGTTTTGTCTTCTTACATTACTTTGTTTACCAATGTTTCTTCAACTCTCGAACAGATATCCACTTTTTGACGTGAAAATAAAACAAACAATTATCAAAGATAAGCTGTTAGAAGAACTGCTTAGCATTATCGATGAAATTCCATCGTCCTCATCAAATTAAACGCTCTCCTCAAATTGCTTATCTGCTAAACCATAAATAAAAAAACTTCACTTGCCACTTAGCAATATCTACCCTTCGATCACGGCAATGTCACAAATATTATCCCGGAAGTATCACAAGGAGGCTGATAGCACGTGGGACCACCCACCATGGGTGACTGCATCATGGATCTTGACAGGATGGACGTGGAAGTAAACAGGAGCCATGCGGGTGATGGCCTGGAATTTTGGGGTGATTGAAGTACTTTGATTAGCGGAAGGTTGAGCTTATCTTGATTAGTTGTTTCAGATACATTAGTCTGAGTCTGATTTTTGTTGAACTGCTGGAGTTTGTCCGTGATTAAAACAAATGTAAATGTAACATAATGTTTCATCACACATGCTCGGAAAGGGTGTCATAACACGCAGGCGTATAGGGCAGTTATAGCCTATTTACCTCCCAAGGGAGTAATGGGTTTAGTTTTAACAGAGACTAAGGAGGTGTAAAATCAGCCAAGGTTTATTTCCTATATTCAAAACTTGGCCACAAACCAATTATACTGTATATAAAAGTTATATTGTACATTTAAATGCATTATATTTATATTTTACTATTATTTCAGAGACATTTGCAATTATTTTTATTGTAAATCGGTACAATTTGGCAGTATGGCCTGTCAAGATTGAAAACTAATGGCAGTTCTTAGCATTATCTGTGGAAGACTATATTTAAAAAAGTTGAGTTGTCATTTTGACAATCTCTTTTAGCGATTCGTGTCCCATTAATTTTTTATTGTTATTTTCTTTAATAATCTATATTTTTATTTCGTTGCAAATGTGATGAAAAACATCACATCGGGCTTCTATTACTCTCGTAGGTTATCCCCTTCTTACTTCCCTTGATGCACAATGTACTATTTCTTCTTTAATCAAAAGGCATCCATTCGGACAATTTTTTTTTGTACTTTCCAATTTCCAAACCACGATGCGGATGAATTTTTACACATTTTGTGCATGACAAATGTCAAAATTAAACCTAAAATACTCAATTATATCTACGTTTTAATAACATCAAGAAATAAAAGTATACAAATAGTTACTAACGAAATAATATTTAAATTAAAAGCATGCTATCTTCCTATATCCAAAAAATCGAATGTCGTGTGATGCTGACACGAAATGTCAAAGTAAATATTCCAAATATTATTGATTTCAACAAGGAGTACAGAGAAGCGAAGGGATATAAGCTCTACTTTATTTTTTTAATAATATAAAAAAATAGACAAATTGAAAGTGACATGGTTACATATAGCTCATGAAAACACAATATCAGCGAAATGACAACTATTTTAAAAATGTTACTGTTCTGACGAATTACACTTTCAATTGGCATTGTTTTGATCATTTATATTGAGAGCCGCTTCAAACTAGACGCTATTAATTATTAATTTAAGGAATGTCCCGCGCAATAACAGCAGGTGAAGATGCGTGCGCGCATACAGTGCAATACAATTAAAATGTAAATAATATTAAATAATATTAAAACAAAGATCGCATACTAAACGAATTGAATTAATTCAGGAATATAGAGCCTGTTGACTTTTATTAGTGGAGAAAATGATGTAATAAATGTCGAAGGTTTGTCTCAAGATTTATGCCCACACGGTGTTAAATAATCCTCGCCATGGTGGAATGGTAATTAAGGTTTTAATTAATGGGACTACTAATTAAAAGCTGCTTCATTGATGAAGTTATTAACATAATTATCTGACGTTTATTTAACAACTATTTCATAATTTATAAGGATTTTTTAAATTAGTTGAAAGATAATACAATAAATGTACCGTTAAATTTTAATAGTAATACTACGGTTAAGATTTTAATTTAGTTATGTTTTAATATGACGCAGAAAGTTACTTTGTAAAGAAATAGAAACACTTCCATTTTTAATATTCATATGTTTATTTGTGTATAGTTATTTTATGCCTTCAATTTAATGTCATATCGTTAAATTCTGTAAAGTATGTAAATCATACCCATCGTTTAAAAACAAAAGAGGTACTTACTTTTTAGTGAAGGTACTAGTACATCGCCTTAGCACCCACTTTTATGACATAGGTACTTAATTGAAAATGTCAACTAAAAAGACCAGCACAGACACTGCACTTGAGATATATTTAACGTTATTTTCTGTAACAAGAACATGAAAACTGGCTCTGCTTTGTATGTATAACAGAAAGCTGGTATGGAATATGTGTCACAATGAACGCCAATAAATAGAAAGTGTATGTAATTTGAGTAGGCCAGGCGTGTCGCTGGCCTTGAATGTCGAACACAAGTGTAATTTAGTGCTTCTGCGCAGCAATTTGGGTAGAGAAGTGCAAGCCCGCGGTGACAAGGTGCGCTTGCGCTCTACAGTTAGGTACATCCTGAATTATTTATGAGTAGCTTTTGAACGCGAGTTTGCTTGTGGCTTATGAGTTTTTGTTGATAAACTTTTGGAAAGATGATTTCTAAGTATTTTTTTCTTATTTACATTGCAATTTTAAAAGAGTTTTATTAAAATAAAATAAAAAAATTATGAGTGATAATTTAGTTGCCCATAAGCGAAAGACTTTTTAAAATAGGTGCAGTAGTGTTTAACCTAAAAACAAACACTCCATTGTTTATAATATTAAAGTATCATTGCACCTATCATTTACACAAGTAGTAACTTATTAACAAACCAGTTTAATTATGTCCAAATTTAAAAAAAATGCGACGGACACGTATATTGTCTTTTCGGGGCTTAGATGTTTTCTATGTATTTATTTATGTTATAGGTATGTTCGTCGAGGCCTAGTACGAGTCTGGAGCTTAGTTTGGGACGAGGTAAACTTGTTTAAAATGATCCCCTAATAATAGTTAATTTACTACCCTAATTTGTTCAGCACCAATCTACACAATTTCAATTCAAAACAGATTCGCTACGGAGTGTTCGGCAATCCTAAACCACACATCCATCTTGGTTATGTACAGAACTAAGAGGTCCCGTTACCGGACAGGTGCGGTTTCGTCGCACGCGCACGTTCTTACAGCCTTTACAATGCTTTATTTAACAACCTTAATCAGTTGAAATAAGGGTTGTTTTTAGTTTCTACATGTTTAATTATTTTGTGGTATGTTTAGTGCTGTCACTAATTGATATTCGGCAATGCATGCCCTTTAGTTCGTTAGGTGTGTTACTAGTGTTTTTGGTTGTATAAAGTGGTTTGTTGTTAAATGTTTTACTGTATGGTCGGTGATGTAAGTACATCACGACGGATTCACAATTGTATACAAACCTATGATATGACAATGTTATGCTTTTAAGCTTCGGCTTAAAAAATAAGAGTGTTATTTATTACGAATAGCACTCTTATTAGACCTATAATGTAACAATAATATAAACTATGCTCCATCTTTAAACTTTTTTTTTTAAACAAATCGTTTTATTCCATATTAGAATATTTATATTGTTATTTGTAAAACTATTTTAAGTAATGCATCATGCATGCGTCATAGTAAATTCACTTCATATTACCGACGTGTAAAAGAGCCCCATGGGGGGCTATTTACTGAATAAACATTTTGATTTTGATTTTGATTTCATAATTTTGTGTGCTTAATGGCCAAACAGCGATTCTTACCCACTTTTATGATTATACCATTATTTTTACCTATATTTTACAAAGAAATAAATTGATTAATTGATTGATTAAAATTACGTGAACGTAAGGTTATGAATGAGTGGTAAATTAGTTTGTTGATTGATTTTTCTCTTAATGATTTCTATTTCAGGTTTAAATTTAAGAGCAAGCTAGAAATACAAACATTTGTGATATAAATAATTACTTAAGAATAATTGAGGAGTTTTTCTTCACTGCGAAGTAGATTCGCGTGTAAGATAAGTAATTGTCATCTGTTTAAAAACACATATAAGGCTCCGCGCTTGACATTTAATTACATAAGACGTTAATTAATTACAATAAATATACAAACCGATACATATTTCTTAATAAGCTCTTTTCTTGCCCTAGGCTTGGGTATAACTTTTATTTAACTTGCGCTATAAATGTGTCTCGTTGATTACTAACAACTACTATTTTTTAATCCATCGTTTTTAAAACCATATTGCTTTTTAACAAAGTGGCATAGACACACTAGCATTTTATATGCGATTACAAATCATATAACTATGCAAAAATTAAGCACAATAGTGGTATCAACTAGGACTTTGTTAGACGTTACACGACTGCTTTTTTTTTTAAATGTATTACTACTTACTGTGGTTACTGAGTTATAAACAAGTCTTTTTGGAGTTGTTGGTATTTCTATTGCTCTGCCTAACTCACTATGGGTATGGGGCCGTAATGTCATGTACATATGTATGTATGTATGTACTACTTACCTGTTAGACAACGTGGTTAGCTTAGTTGATATGGTAGTGACCCTGCGAAGCTAGCGGTTCAATTCTTGGCAAGGGCATATAATTGTGGGATGAGGGCGAGTATTTATTCTTGAATCTTAGATTGGTTCTAATATGTACAAAATAATGTACGTTTCGTAGTAGCTATAGTTTAAAAGGTTCAGCTTAAGGTTGTGAATGTTAAAAATTGCCCTCTGATGTTTATTTATTACGTACATACATAACATCACGCCTTTATTCTCAGAATGGGGTAGGCAGAGCTACAGAAATACTAACAAGTCAAAAAAGGCTTGTTGATAACCACATTTTGCACAACTAGGCTACGATGGTTACCAGTGTATTATTAGTGACAGGTTGCAAGCCCATCGCCTAACATTATACTACAAGTTTACAAGCCCTTAATCCCTTAGTCACCTCGTACGTCATCCACGGGAAGACTTGGAGTGGCACTAATCTAACCCGGCAACCATACGGGCTTTTATTTATTTACCAGTTAATATAAACATTTTGCTTTAAAAGGCGGCCAAGTCCCCAAGAAGATTTATTTTTCAAACTCCCCAAATACTAGTAACAACAAACATACCTACGTGCTTCTTACATTGAGCTACCGTATTAAACAACAAAGAATTACAAAATAACAAGTAAAGGGTAAATCTGATCATTAATCCTGCCATCTGCATCGTCTTGGCATCTGCCTTTTTAAACCCTTGAGCAAAAAAGGGGTAGTTTTCTCACCGATTGTCAAGTAATGTTAACGGTAATTTATGATGAAAATGAAACAGCTCATGCGGTTAGTAATGATTGGTGCACATGATTCACTACAATGGAAGCTTTTAATAAGAATACGTCAGTCTAACTACGATAAGCCACGGCTTCTATTCTACTAGGGTAAAACGATATTGCAATTGACTTGTTTTAGAATCATTTTTAACTCAGCCGACATTACTAAACCCCCTTACTAATATATACATACACATAACATCACGCCCTCATTCTCAAAGCAGACTAGGCAGAGTTACAGAAATACCAACAACTCTTAAAAGACTTGTCTGTGATTCTGTAACCACATTTTGCACAATCCGGCCGAGAAGTTTACTAGTGTATTAGTGACAGGTTGCAAGCCCATCTCCCTACAGTGCCACAATTCCTTGTTCCCTTAGTCGCCCCTTACGACATCCACGAGAAGACATGGAGCACTATTGTAACCCGGCAACCACACGGGGTGAAAACAATAAGCCCATAAAAAATATGTAATAAAACCAACTAGTGTACTAGAACTTGTCGCGTATTTCGGACAAGGCCACTAGACTGAATTACCCGTGATGCGCTATTTTTGCCCGTGACTCAGCTATTAATAAATTTTCCTGTAAATAAATTTAGAATTTCGTCGGATGTACCGGAAATGCCGACCTAAAATTAGCCGTACGCATTTCTCATAGCGAAATTATGGGAAATGTGAATTTCCATGACTTCATCTTGGTATTGAAATCACTACATAGTATAAAACAAAGTCGCTTTTTCTGTCCCTATATCCCTATGTATGCTTAAATCTTTAAAACTACGCAACGGATTTAGATGCGTTTTTTTTAATAGATAAGAGTGATTGAAGAGGAAGGTTTATATGTATAATACTTTAATCCGGAGCGAAGCGAGGGCGGGTCGCTAGTTGATAATAATTCATCACAGCAGCGGAAGTGGCTTAGTTGTTTGAGGTGTCTCGTCGTCGCAAACCAAGCTCGATGTCCAGTACCCGTGTACTGTATGTAACCTGAATGTATTATGTGGCAACCGATGTTTTTACGTTTAAGGAAAAACATCGTAAAGAAATTGAATGCGTTGCGTGCACAAAATATCATTCAGGGCTTAGAGCGAGGCCCCATCCCCAAATGAGAAAATAAGATACCTAATTATAATAGGTAATCTCTATAACGGCTGTAGTTAGTTAAAAGCGATGTTAGTTTCAAACTTATTCTTTTAAAATCTCTCACGATTGAATCGAAAATATATGTATAATATAAATACGAGTAGTACAAAGGTGAACTTATCTCTTTGAGGGATCTCTTCCAGCTAATCTTTGGCAACGAAGAGACATAAGTACAAAAATTAAGTTTACAGAAACTGCGTGAAATAAATTTTAGAACAAAAATACCTAAGAACTAAAAACTAACAGAGGCATAGTATAAAAAAAATCCCTGAAAAGGTACACTGTTTTCTAAAATAACTATTAAGGACTCTTGTAACCTATTAACACAGAAGTGGACTACTTCTGTTTCTCTTCAAAACCGATGCTAAATATGACTTTTTTTGTTAAACTAATTTACTATTGCCTTATTCTGAGATAAGACGGCCCAAACCGAGATACCTTAATGTTGGTACACCTGCCTTTTGCATTAGCTTCGTTTTTTGTCGGCAAGGTGTTTTCGACCTCTACATTTAGATTTGGAACATCAACTCGCTTCTGGTTTTAAATTAAAACGGCTTTATATTTCGTTTATGAAGGGACATGTTTCTTTTCGGTAAAAAAGGGATGAGTCAAGTAAAAGCTGAAATGTTTTTTTTAAAACTTCCGACGCAGTAATACAAGTTTAACGTGTATATTTGTGTATCTGAGTGTTTGTTTTTCTGGCTGTGGCATCCAAAATAATAAATCAATTCGGAGGCATGTTTTTTTAAATAAAGTTAATCTTATTGTAATTATTTACGGCTAATTTTTATGAAAATCTGTGTGACCCTTTAAGAGAATTCTGCCCTGAAATTAGGAGTCACCGTTATACATTATTTTAAGAGTAAGCTTTTAAACAATAATCAATCCTCACACTATTTGGTAATACCCATGTTAGAGTTTTACTATTTTTGTATGTATTACTCGTATTTATTACATTTATTCAGACGACATAAGTAGATCAACTACCAAAGCGAAATTCAGTGTATTACTCAACCCATTAATTCTAGTTTATAGGTGCACGCCAACTCCTTTACCGGAGCATTTTATTCAATTTCTAATAATAGAACATAATGAGCAGTTAACTTACTTTTTACACTAAAGCCGATACCTTTTGCAATAGTTTATTAGTAATAGATAGGTAGTACAAACGTGCAACTGCACAGAAATTTACGGTATGTGTTCATCCATATTAATGCCTTGCAAATGCCTACAGCGCTAGACCGCCCTTGCCTTAAAAAACACTTGACATTTACTTATCGTTTTAAAAAACAAAATAAACATCCGCTTTATTCCCGGCCAAAATCGAAAGTGTAATTGCCCGATTGAATTTCAAAATACGAACGCTGTCAAGATTTAAATGGAACGATTAATTTAAAAACTTTCCCGCCTTTTGTAAGTGCAGTGAACTTCAATCCATTGATTTGTTAATGGCCAAATAAGTTTATTAATGTACTGAAGATGATGTTTTGTCTATGGTAATTGATTGCTAAGCGTTCGTTTTCGCGCCATTCGGTCGCCACATGGTTTGGTATTTAATTGAAAGTTTTATAAAAGGCTTTTGTATGTATATGGCCAGTGTTATAAATCAGTTGGTTTTATAAATTTTGTATCATTATTATTTTTTGTAATTTTTCTTTCTTATAAGAGTTGTTCAATTGCTACTTAAAACATTATCCACCAGACGAATTAAATGTGACAAGTAATATTGACAGAAACAGTAAATGCCAACAGCATTTTTGACGCCGAAATCGTTAATAAGAATAGTTTCGCGTACTTTGCAATATGGCCGGGGAGCAGGTGATCACTGGGCAGCTGCGCGTGCGCACCAAGGTTGCCCCTCCCCCCGTGTTTGCTTACCCCCGACCCTTGATAAGTGTTAGTGATGTTCTTATTAGCAACATGAGGGTACTTTTTATGGGATTATGTAGGCCTGGTCATATTTCGAGACAAATTACCCATATTTGTATATATATTACGGCATATATAAAACGGCTCTAACGATATGTATAAAATTTGCAATAAAGGGGTTTACGGGGCGAAAATCCGATCTGTCAAGTTCTCATCTTCGAGAATATTCGTTTTCAATCCGAGCGACGACGCTCGGTCTTCCGGGTACTAACCTATGATTTGAGACTGTACGTAAAGTGATTAAAATGATTAATAAAATTATATTTTGCCAGAGTAGACCAATCGACAAGTCAATTGAAAGTAATATCACAACGTTCTTAACGTTTTAACTAAATAATAAATATTGAAAACTGAACATCGTCCATTCTCCTTCCCCTGAGCTCAAGATTTTTTTTTATAATCATAAAGCCAGTATTTTTTATTAACACAACGGCTGTAAGGCTAGAGTTACAAAATAGCCTCTTTGGTAGTCCTAGATTCAACATACTAAAACTCGATAACATTCGTCCTCGGAAATCTATCGACCACCAATCGATGTCACTATCGATCATCCCATCCCTAGGGTCCACGTGTTGCACACGCCGACGATAACAGCACCCTCGCGAGGTCGCTGCAAAGGCGTCTGCACTCAACCATCTTCAAGCTCAAATTGGTTTTTGACCAGTAACATGAGGAATGTTTCTTACTTAATCGTAAAATTATAAACATCACAAACCTCACGACACCTCGATTATCGCAATCGGACCTTCTGTTCTGTCTCTACAAAAGGACAAATCCACACACATCCATAGTGACGTATGTGCCAGGTCCAAAACTTCTCTTCTTTCGTCTGGTAAAAACTGGGTTAAAAAACCACGCACAACATTTTAACGCGCTAATATTCTACACGGTGAAACAATATTGCTTTTGACATGTTATGGTGTTTTTAACTCAGCCGCCATTACTATCAAGTAAATAAGAGCTATCAAAACGTTAACAACACGGCATCACGTCACAAGCATTAAGGTTTTACCTCTCAAGGCAGAGCTAAATCTTGGTCTATTGCTAAAAAGCTTACATTTATCAAAACAAAAGACCGAAGACAAGTATACTCTGTCCCGTAAGTAGCTGCACATTTTGGTACCTTGTCGCTTTAACTCCTTTGGCAGATAAGTGCAGCAGTTCAAACATAACGTTGCAAAGCACTAAAGTGTGCAGCTAAGGCCGACCACCGACCCTATCTTCTTACGGAATAAAGTACTAGACACAAAGTTTTTCATTGATATGATCTATGAAATCTCGACTACAAAAAAAAAATATTGTCACCTCGTTATTTTTTTCTGCCGCATACAAATGGTATTTTTTATGTATGAATATTGCATATGGTGGATCTATGGAATAAATTTTCATGATTGTAAGTATAATGGTGCAAGAAAGGATTTTCGCTCATAATAGTAAGAACGTTCTATTCGTCATGCTAGATTTATGACGTCATATAGTTTATGACACGCGGAACATTAAGACAAAGACATCAAATACATCCGTCAAAAATTTGTGGTCTCGTAGCTACGAAGGAACAGATGAACATACTGACAAATAAAAATACATAGACAGCTAAAATTATAACACTCCTTTTTGCTGCCCCGTAGTTGGGCGTAGGTACATTTACTACAGTAATGTTTTTAAAAGGTCCTGACTAATTATTTTAATTCAATTTCTCGACAGGACAAGGCGTTGTGACAGGCACACGTTGTAATTACGTTTGTAGCAGAATTGAAACTGTCTACTGCACGTCATTGTTAACAACAACCTACTAGTAAAATGTCCTCACATCACACGAGAGAAGGTAATATCCTTGGAACTGCTCTTTTTTAGGGTTCCGTACCCAAAGAGTAAAAATGGGACCCTCATTACTAAGACTCCAGTATTTCTATACATCTGTCACCAGGCTGTTTCTCATGAACCGTGATGTATAGCCGCTATAACAACAAATACTAAATGTTGCTAAGACTAAGGTCATGGTGATAGAAAAGGACGAAGAGATTACTGAGTGCGTGATAAATATAAATGGTGAACTAGTAGAACAAGTGAGTGAATTTGTGTATCTGGGAAGTGTTTACAAGAGATGGTAAGTGTGAGAAGGATGTTGAGAGGAGGGTGAATGCAGGAAATCAGATAAATGGAGCCTGCACTCCTTTGTGAGCAGAAGGGGGGGGGGGGGGTTCACAAATAGCCCGACTGGCTGTTCACAATGGAGTGTTGGCCCCTACTCTGATGTATGGTAGTGAATGTTGGGTGTGGCAGGATAAGCATGAAAGTTGCATAAATGCGCTGTTTGCGTAGTATGTGTGGTGTGAAACTGTGTGATAGAGTAAGGAATGAAAACATCAGAGAGAGGTGTGGTCTGAACGAAGATGTAGTGACTAAAATTGAAAAGGGCATGCTTCGATGGTTCGGTCATTTGGAAAGGATGGATGAAAAAAGATTGACGAAAGAAATATACAGTGCCAAAGTGAGTGGAAGGGTCGGAAGGGGGCGCCCTAGGCGTACTTTTTTTAATCAAATCGGGGAAATACTGGAAAAGGACCGAATCTTAAGTACCCGAAACCGACGTGCATGCATGACTCGATGTATGAATCTGGAAGAAGCGAAAGAGTTTTGTCAGGATCGTAGCAGGTGGAAAGAAGTGGTCTCTGCCTACCCCTCTGGGAAACAGGCGTGATTTATGTATCTATTTATGTACTAAAAACACAATAATATAAATATTACAGGGGGCTCCCATACAACAAACGTGATTTATTGCCGTTTTTTCCTCGATATTAATTAATAACGGCAACAGGTAGACGCTTTTCAAATATTCACAGAATATTTATTTGTATACTAACTTTAAAAATAAATGGTTAAATTTAATACAACAAATAAGGGGGCTCCCATACAACAAACGTGATTGTTTTACCGTTTTATGCTCGATATTAATAATGGCAACAGGTTGACTAATATGAGTAAGGACCAAAAAGTTGGCCACGCTAACTCACTCAATAAAATTTTCTATGAATTTTTTATGTTGTGCGACGAAAAAGGATACTTTTCGTCGAACAACGGAACTTTTTTCACTTTTGCTGTTTGTATGGTTAAAGTTGTATAGATAATGGTACGGAACCCTTCGTGCGCGAGCTCGACTCGCACTTGGCCGGTTTTTATTCCATGCAGAAGCCGAACGTACCTGGTGATAATGTGGACTCAGGTCTGTGAGACCCATACGGCCGCGCTCAGAGTCGATTGATCGATCGATCGATGACGATTAAGACGAATCGTCCTTAGTGGCGAATTTCCATACTCAAATTTGAGGAAGAAAGAAGAAGAAGTACATTTATTCACTAACCATAAGACACAAATACGTAGAAAAAAATAAAGATTAACAAAAACAATGAAGGCAACCAGAATGGCTCAACTAAATGCTGAGGTGTCAGACACCTACATCACTGATTTTCATTATGATGATTTATTTTAAAATAAAATATGATCCCCCGTGTGGTTGCCGGGTTGGAATGGTGCCACTTCATGTCTTCCCGTGGATGTAGTAAGAGGCGAATAAGGGAATAAGGGCTTGTAGTACTGTTAGACGATGGGCTCGCAACCTGTCTCTAATACACTAGTAAACTTCTTGGCCTGATTTTGCAAAATGTCCTTATAGAATTATAAACAAGTCTTTTTTGAGTTGTTGGTATTTCTGTAGCTCAGCCTACCCATGAATGAATGCTCTGGGAATTAAGGCTTGATGTTATGAATGTATGAAGATAATGGAACTTTTTTGGGACTAAATTTTTAATTTTACGCAACATCCATGCTCTCGGTAAAGATCCAGTTCTTAAAGGCGTGAGGCAAGCATGAGGGAGCGAAGAGTCATGGTGCGGTAAGCCTCGGAAGTCTCTGGTCCTCCGAGCATCAAGCGGAGCGCGCCGCGTGACGCGCTGGCAACCGAGCTGAACGGACGTGGAGGCGAAGAAGTCATTGCGAAAACTCAATCACATAAAAAGGAAAGATTTGTATTTTTGTATCTTTGTAATGAATAAAGTCAAAACTACTGGACCCATTTCAAAAATTCTTTCACCAGTAGAGAGTTATCTTATCGTTGAGTAACATAGGTTTTATTTTGTTTTTCTACTCGGACTGAGTCACGGGCAACAACTAGTTTTATATAAAAACCACCAAGAAAACATAAATTCGGGCAAATTAATTGGATTTTTTTCTATGTGGGTAACTCCATAATTATGAACATTTAAAGATGAAGCGTTATCCTATACAAAATGTTTTCATTTATTCATCTTAATCAAGGGAAAAATAATTATTAGTTTAAGACTAGATCTGTTCGTGTAAGATGTTCGGTATATTTCGACTTATCTTAGGTAAAAGTCCTCTTCGCTCCGTTGTCAGTGGCTACAACTAAGCGCCGACTTCCTCATCGTTCCGGCGGGTGCGTCCGCTAACGACGTGCCTTATGGGAACGCCCCCCACCACACCTCCCTCTCTCCCCAGGCCAGGGAACTGTCTTGGATAACATGAAGAACAATTAACTACCCCTTTGATATGTAGACGATATAACAAGTTTGAAAAACAAGATCTCAAGCTGGGGTTCCTTAAGGCACTATTCTCGGACATACATTACATTCTGAAAATTAGGATGTCCGTTCCTTGCTATTGGTCAAACTTAAACAATTTTTAATTGCAAGGCGAAAATATCAGAAACTTCTAGGTTTTTTCATCTCAGGTGCTCATGGGATAAATATCTGCTTAATTTAACCTTTAATAAGGCCCCGTTAAAGTAAAAATGAAATACAGTCATGGAATCGCAAGTCTCTAAAGATTAAGTAATATTTCAGAAAAATATAATTAAAATTGTATTATAAAATGTAGGTAATAAAGTTCAATTTTAGCTTATTGTATAAATTATATGTCTAAATATTGTCAGGCGGAATTGAATGCATTAAATCTCATAACCTTAGAGACCAAGATTTCCGTTAATTAATTAGTGCCAGCTGATACAATGTACCTAGTAATAATTAACAACTGCAATCACAACGTTTTAATTGAAAGAAACCTTATTAAAAGCAAACAGTATTTTATATAATTGGGGTCGTATTCTAGAAGTTGAAATGTAGAACGATTTGGGCGTAAGTCAATGTACAAAACATCAATTTATGAAATGAGAAATTAATCAAAGTTAATCACCAAAGCTTCGCTAAATCAAGGATTTTAAATTTAGGTCAGGTTAAGATACTAATCTTAGTGACGGACGCTAAAGTGTTTTCGTTCCACGATCCTGCGCCATACTAAAAAGTTCTATTTACTTATATAATACGACACTTATAACTCTTATATACAGACATACATAATATCACACCTTCATCCCCAGAGTGGGGTAGGCAGAGCTACAGAAATCCCATCAACTCTAAAAACTTGTTGATAATACTGTTACCACATTTTGCACAATCATGCTAAAATGTTTACCATGTTTATAGTGTAGTGTGACACACTTGTGTGTGTTAAATAGTTACTGCAAAACGTTTCATCGACATAAAC
The DNA here is from genome assembly GCA_949316455.1 of Acleris holmiana. Taxonomy (NCBI): domain Eukaryota; kingdom Metazoa; phylum Arthropoda; class Insecta; order Lepidoptera; family Tortricidae; genus Acleris; species Acleris holmiana. Next base: position 12,394,322 of record OX438781.1, on the reverse strand, counting down.
CCGTTGGAGCACAAACACCGTATACTCCTAGCCTTAAGCTTAAAATCTATGTGCCAAATTCAGTAAACGTAAAATCATTCCAATTTTAATCTTAAAACAACTCGATACAGTTTAAAGTCAGGGATCGTTCTTTTGAGTTTAGTCAAAACTGTTCTAAGCATCGAGATTTATTTTTGTCATAAGTGGAACAATGGATGCACAGTAGAGAATAATTCGCGCGTTCGGAAATCTAGCGGATATGAGAATAGTATTCCAGCGTGTATTGTTTTTGTTGGATTGCAACGTTGCATTTTTGAACAGATTTTTCTGTTTATTATAGTTATATCTTGCTGTTAGATTAAAAATGACTCGATAACTGGGCCTAGGTATGTTCTTATCGGTAAAACCATATTGCTTTCGACACGTTATCGTATTGTCAATGTGACGATAGCTCTTACTTACATGTCAGTAATGCCGGTCGAGTTAAAAACAATACGATAACCAAAGGCAATATGTTTTTCCCAGTAGGATAGAGGCCCTGGAGGGCTCGTAGACTAATGCGAGTAGTGTGGGGGTGGAGGGGGTATCTCCAAACTAAACTTTATAATATGTTACATAGGTACATACTTAACATCACGCCTTCATTCCCAGAGTGGGGTTTGCAGAGCTATAGAAATACCAACAACTTTATAATTCTGTAAGGTAATAAGGGCTTGTAGTACTATTAGGCGAGGGGCTTGCAACCTGTCACGAATACACTAGTGAACTTCTTGGCCTGATTATGCAAAATGTGGTTAAAGAATTATAATAAGTTAATACAATTTATTAGAATATAGTTAATTGTGGTAGCTTATTTATTAATTTTGTCTCAAATCCCATGAGATTCTCTCTAGTTCTGTCCATGACAGCTATCCGTTATTGGAGTGTTCCTATTAGAATAGAGGCGACCTGGTATTATAATTCGGGCTTAAGCTATCTCCATTTCAAATTTTATTCCAAACCATTTAGTTTTAGCTTAAAGAAGGAACATTTATGTAGTATCTGAAACACGAACTTTCGCGTTTAATATAGTAGAGCTAGATTTTGGCCTGGATATAAAATTATTTATTCAATAACTCAAACTTTATAACAATGTTTTTGTTCATGCCTCTTTTCAATTATACTTGATACTTATATCTGTATTCAAAAATACCGCTCCCATATAGTTATGATGCTTATGTTTGTGTTTAGTGGTTGTAGGACCCTTTGCAGGGTCCGTCCGGATCGCTACCACCATCTTATCCATTACCTCCCGCCAAGCAACAGTGTTCGCATTGTTGTGTTCCGGTGTGGGGATAAGACAACCGGTGAAATTACTAGCATAGAGGCATTCCATCTTAGTCCTCAGGGTTGGCAACGCATTTGAGGTCTTAGGATTATAGTCTTGAGAATTCAAATGTCTATGGGTCTCAGATTCCACTTACCATCAGGTGGCCTGAGTGCTCGAGTGCCTTCTCCTTAACATAAAAAAAAGGTATTAAACAAATCACTTCTATACTAATATTATAAAGAGTTAAAGTTTGTGAGTTTATAGGGGGAAACCTCTGGATCTACTGAACCGATTTAGATAAAATTTGGTATGAAGATATTTTGAGTTCCGAGGAAGGACATCGGGTACTTTTTATTCCGAGAAATTTGACGTTTCCTGACGGAATAGCGATAAACGACTATGGAGTCACGGAAAACAGCTATGTTATATAAAAATACGAGATTTATAATTATCATCATAGTTATTGCCCGTGTGGTTGCCAGGTTAGAATAGCACCACTCCATGTCTTCCCGTGGATGTCGTAAGAGGCGACTAAGGGAATAAAGGCTTGTAGTACTGTTAGGCGATGGGCTCGCAACCTGTCACTAATACACTAGTAAACATCTTGGCCTGATTGTGCAAAATGTGGTTACAGACTAATTAACAAGTCTTTTTAGAGTGGTTGGTATTTCTGTAGCTCTGCCTTCTTCACTCTGGGAATGAAAGCGTGATCTTATGTATTATGTATGTTATATTATAGCTGTATTAAAATATTAAGCAAGTAATCAAAGCTGCTAAATCTGATTAACAGATGGAGTGATCATCGCACCACGGAGCTGTTGCCGCCCGGTGTGGGCCGAATTATAATGTCATGATGTACTAGCGGAGCGACAAGTGGCCGACGGACAATGATTTCTAAATAATAACACACGTATTTATAGACAAGAAAAGAAATTAATTGAGTAATAGTAATGTCACAAATCATACTAAAATCGTTTCTTAAGTCATTACTTTTGGGGTCCACTATTTGGGGTCCACTGGATATTAAATACATACATACATACATACATAACGTCATGCCTTCAATCCCATAGTGGGGTAGGCAGAGCTACAGAACTTCCAAAAATGACTTGTTGATAATTCTGTAACCACATTTTGCACAATGTATTAGTGACAGGTTGCAAGCCCATCGCCTAATAGTACTAAAAACCCTTATTCCCTTAGTCACCTCTTACGACATCCACGGATAGACAGGGAGTGGCACTATTTTAATCCGGAAACCACACGGAAACGGACGGATATTAAATAAATAAATAAATATCACAGGACAATGTCACACAAATTGGCCTAGTCACAAACTAAGCTCTAGGCTTGTACTACGAGTACCAGACAACGATAAACATACTTATATAGAGAAATATATACTTAAATACATAGAAAACATCCAAGACTCAGGAACAAATACTCGTGCTCATCACACAAATACCCTTACCGGGATTTGAACCCAGGACCCAAAGGCAGGGTCACTACCAACTAAGCTAGCGTGTCGTCGTGTCTTTATTGTCCCTAATGTGTAAACCGTTTATTTTTTTCTAATAAATTAGTTTTTATTCTTATTCTTATAACATTATTGAGCCAAGAGCTATTACAGCGATGCAGTGTTTCACGAAAAGCATGCGGGCTATCGACCAAAGAAATAAGAGTCTTAACAAAAATGCATCCAAATTGTATCCTAACCTAACCCCTTGTAATAAATCCATAATTATTTACAGTTTCGGAAATAAATGCAGGTTGTCAAATGAAATGTTTGTGAAATGAATCATTTGTGAAACTTTGGTTATGAAAGGATAGGATCCCCTAGCCTAGTGTGGGCGTCACAGATGATTTTAGACGCAGTGCTTAACACTTTATTTAAGATTTATCTTCTGTTTGTAATGTTCTCACGGTAAGTTAGTAAATATATATTTAATTTGATTTGAAAAAATATTACGTACCTTTACATCCGCTATTTTACCTAGTGAAAATAGCGACGCTGAGACGAATCTAACGACACTTAAGTTAAGCCTGTACGAGCGAGCAAAGAACCAAACACACATACAGGTCAAACACATTACTCTCATTTATCGGCGATCGGGAATTAAACAAATCAGAAAAGCTTTTTCTCAGTACAAATTACAAATTAAATGTAAATGTTAAAGTCCCGATCAAGAAATGATATTATATTATATTAAAATCAAGTGATTTAGTGTTAAGATTATTACTAAAGAGGCAAATTAATTATGGTCCAAAATTAAACATTATTGCAACAAAAATATGAATGGTTTAAATATTTATAAAATGTATTATCTAAGAATTAGGTTCATATTTAAAATTTGTTTACTTGGTTGTTTACTAATTATTACAAATGTTGAACACATGATGATAACTTAAATATTGCAACGTTAAATGATCACTGTAAAAATTAAATACATCCTTATACATATTCATATATTTATTGTGTATTACTGGTAGTAAAATACACTTGTTTTCTTATAGGATTGCTGTCAGGCGTCACAAAATTATAATGACTTAATGATATACAATAGTAGGTACTTTCAAAATAAAATGATATTATATAAATAATTAAAATAATTTTGATATTACACTAACACTTTTGCACTCGTCAGTTCACGCGATTCAACCTCGCAACAAAACGGATAAAAAGATGGAACAATTAGATAGTGTCAGTCTAGCATTGTGGATGCACTTTTGTGTGTAAACACCTTTATTTGGAACAAAAGCTGTTTTGACGGGCAGATGCGTATTGATGTCTGTGTTTGCGTTGATAAAGATAACATTTAAAGATTGTGAACCACATGTGTTCGGGATTTCGATAGTAAATAGGGTCTCTATTTGTTGGATCGCTGATAAAAACCCTAGCTTTGTATTGAAGATCTATGTTGTAGTCCATTACTATGTCCACACACGAAAAATATCCTAACATTATTATGAAGCTAGCATCTACCCGCGATTTCGTCCGCGTAGAAATAGTTTTTTTGGCATACCATGTTGTGGGGAGCATTAATTTTATTCCCTCGGGAACTTTGAAATTTTTCGGGATTAAAGTAGCATGAAAAAACAACGAATAGGAACTCGTGGAGATCAAGGGGAGAGGCCTTTGCCCAGCAGAGGGACACTCAAATACAGTAGTGAAAAAAAAAATGCATGTGTTAATCCAGGATATAAGCTATACGAATAGTGGAATTTTACACACACAGGATAGTTAATAAGTCAGCCGACTCCATTGGGATATAAATCAGCGGTTCTTGGATGTTGATATGTACCGTCAGTAACTAACTGAGTAAGTAACTGAACACTTTAGTGCTTTGTCACTTTAACGTTATGTTTGAACTGCAGCGGGCCTATTATGGTCGCCTTTATCGCGGTGGATAAAGCATCTGTCACTTTCTGACCAACATGTAAGTGCGAGAGTGACGGATGCCTTATCCACCATGATAAAGGCCCCTACGGCCCCTAACTAATATGCCTAAGGCGTTAAAGCGACATGGTACCAAAATGTGCAGCAGCAACCGGCCCTTGTGGCAAACTTCTTTCTTTCTTCCTTTCTTTCTTTATGAATAAAGAAATCCTAATGAAATAAATAAATTTGATTTAATATTTACTGATTTTGAATTTTGATTTCTCTCAGATAGGTAACATCGAATAGGTAATTGTAATTCCATCGGTTTACCTACGTACTCGTAGATTAGTCGCTGCATGTTGACAGCACACTAAAACGAACAAGATTATTTTAAATACTTGTATGCACTTGCGCATATAAACAGTAAATTCTAAAGACAAGAAACTCCAACCATCTCCGCGAAAGTAAACACAGCAGCGTGTCACAAACGTAAATCCATCGGCGCACGCGCCGCTACCCCGAACATGGCGTCACGCGTGACGTCACCGCCGCCATCTTGCTCCATGTTTGTAAACAGCTGAAACAATCGACGGACAAACGGCGGAATGTGGTGACGTATTTTTATTGGAGAATTCAGCTGGAATCTGTTGATGTACGACCTGATGGCATTTTTCTGTATTTGCCTGTTATAACAATAAGAGAAATCAAGTTTACAATACAATACAATACAAATACTCTTTATTGAACACCAAAAATTAAAAATAAAATAAAAACAGAACATGGAACAGTACATTTAAATCATAGGTATACAACAGGCGGTCTTACCGCTAAATAGCGATCACTTCCAGACAACCTTGTAAGAGAAATAACTGAGGACACAAATTCATGGCAGGCGGTGTAAATTAATTCGTTTAGAACTCAAACTAAATAACTACAAGAAACAATTAAATTATTTCAATTTTGAAATTAGAACTATTTATAAATAGACTAAATATAAATACATAAACTAAATAATTGAATAAATACATACTAAATACATATAATTATACATCTATATAATATATACATACATACATCCTCCAAAACAGCCAAACAATGACAACAGACGAAGCATGAGATAGAACAAATCCAAAAGTAAGGGAGATAATAGAAAAAACTACGGAAGTGATAGAAAATGATCCTTTAGCTTGCTTTTAAAAATGGCAACAGACTTAGCACGTCGTACCTCCACAGGCAAAGCATGCATGTTTATTGGCTGCATTCAAACTCAAACTCACAAAATGTATTGACAAAACATTCTGACTCTATGTATGTGAATTTAGAGACGTTTCGCTGCAGCGTGAGGTCAAAAAGGATCCAGTTCAGCATGTGCAGCCGGAGCCACAGCGCTGGCTTTCCAGCCGAGCCGTTATTTTTGCTTTAATGTCCGTCTGAAGATACAAAAAGCAAATATCAAGTCATAGCAACTTCTTTCTGACGGGGCTTGACTGTTGATACGGGCATCTCAGCCAAGGACAGTCCTTGGTGTGTCACTGAGAGATGAAATTGGAGTATGGAGATATATGGAGCGCAACTAACAACTTCATCCGAGTTAGCTTAATGGTGAATATTCCCGACCTGACCTGAGCCAACTGAGACGTTATTCAACCTCTACAGACCCTCATTGAATTGGAATCGGTGGGCTTTAAGACTAAAGAGTACTTGGCCATGCCTCTATGTTAGTTAATTCACCGGCCATCTTTCCATCCATACAGGAACATAGTACTGTCAATACTTTTGCTTGACGAGATGGTTAGCAGGCAAGGTAGTAGAGATCCGGACGGACCCTCCACGAGGTGGTTACTACCTCATCAGATCTTACCGTTTATCAAAACACCAATTCGCAATTTTCACTTAGGCATCTCTCGCCGGATAAGTATTTTTTTTTGGTAGTCACAAGTGTAACCTAACCTAACCTACGTAATCAATGATTAACATATCCTAAAGACATCATGATTTCAGCAGAAAATAGAGTTCAATAAAATGAAGTTTGATGAAATTATACAACTGATAAAGTGAAATTCGATAAAATTATGGGTTATGGGTAACCTGTAAAGTCCAGACTCCGTCTAAGGTGACGCCATGATGATAATCACAAACTTTTATTCAATTTCACATTTAAAAAATAAAAGTATATTTTGAACCAGTTCCTTTATGAATGAGTGCAGTAAACCCGATGACAATGCAATATAGTGACATCTGATAACTGATCTGATGATAGAGTCGGAAGGATCGCTGGTGTACATATCGTATATCCATTGAGTTAAGTCTCGTTTTTGATCTCTATAAGCAGCTGATGACATCGTAAAAAAACTGATAAGTAACAAAAAATCTTGACTATTGTTTTACTAATCTAATCGTTTTAGAATTCAGAAAACGATTATAATACGCCAACTCCCAAAAAGTAATTCAGATATGTGGCGAAATTAGAAACAGAACTTGAAAGGAAATAATATTTATAATAACAGAAGCACTTAAGCGTATCTTAATCTCATCCACGACGCTATAAATATGTACGATCGTGAGTTCCTGATTCCACTACACATAACTTCATACATCTGGCATAAGTCTATTCCAAGCTAGCATAAATATAATGTCTTTCAGAAATAGACGTCAGCTTAAGATAAACGCTTAACTATCTCAATAGTCTATTTAAGACATTTTTTTAGCATTAAACTTTCTAATTATTCTATTTAGCTTTGATTTCAGCGTGGTTTTATTGTCTTGCAGATTGTCCGTTAGTTGTTGCCGAAAAAATATCCGTACATGCTTCACAAAATTTTCTTTATCTTGTTTCATACAAAAAAAATAAGTATTATCGTTTTTTTCTATTAATAAAACCCATAATCAATGATTACAAGTCGATGCTTCCTTATTTATAAGGTGACCCTTACGAGTATGCCAATCGGTCACATCTATCGAACATTCTAGTAATTTCAAGGACGAGATTTTTTGTTTCCTCAAATTCCCAACTTGAATTTGTACATTATATTATAAATTGTCATAACATTGACAAAGGGGCGTTGTGCGAGTATCTCTAAATAATGTTAGTTTTGTTCCTTTTCGTCCATTCCAGCAAACGACTGAGTCATACTGCACAAGTATTTTTCTGCTTGTTTTTATTTGAACTATTCGTAAGCTGTTGCACGTGCGATCCTGGTATCTTTACGCAGGAATTCCTAAAAGTATGTGCGTCATTTCAATTATTTACTGGGAAATTGTGAACCTAAACATATTATTTTTGAACTGAAAGAAGATTATACAGAGGGTTTGACAGTACTTACTTTGTTTGCAAAATGTATAAATACCCATTCTTAAGGGGTAATTATTATTTAGTTTGACCCGTTATTTTTCTGCATTCTAACTCTGTTAGTAGTACTAAAAGTGCTGTAATATTTACAATAACTTCTCACTAACAATTATTAGTTTTATGCTTACGTATGTCATCTTTCTAAATATTTGAATTAATTGTGGAGTTTTGGCGATATTAACATACATCATTACTATTAGTCTATGTAATTTCCGTAGTAATAATATTATTAATCAAAACTGTCAACTCAATAACGAGAACTTAATACTGGACTATTTTTACGCACAAATCGGGGGATTGGACATCAAGTGCATTAATGCAGAGTATAAATTAAGCCGGATCGAGGTTTAACTCACTCGTGCGCTCGCGCAGGCGATTAGATCAGCGCATTTAATTCTAGTTTTTGCAATCTGTCACTGCGCCTCTAATTATAGGTTAAGTCTAGACCGAGCAGACAAAGGCGTATGTAGGTCGTGCCGAAGATCGTTATTGTTAGGATGCATGTTTACATTGTGTTTTAGGATATTTTAATAGTTCATTTAATTAATATATCCGTAGGGAGCCTGCCGTTAGGCCAAAATATTTTTGGTCAAATGTATCATTTCCCAATTTTTTTATTTGCCAAACCAATGTTGTATATTTTTTTCAGTATTTATTTTAGTATTATCGTTAGGTTAGGTTAGCTTTGATAAAATCCTGAAATAATTACGGGTACAGATAACAAAGCGAGCTTAGCGTGTTGGCAAATGAAAGTTCAAGAAATGAAACATTTGTCTAAAAATATTTTGGCCTAACGAAGTAGACCCATATCTGTTATTGCAATTAAGGTTGGAACCGACGTGCATGCACGATTCGATGTATGAATGTGGAAGAAGCGAAAGAGATTTGTCAGGATCGTAGCAGGTGGAAAGATGTGGTCTCTGCCTACCCCTCTGGGAAACAAACGTAATTTAATGTATGTTACTATTACAATTAAATATATTTTTATCTACATACAACTATTGTTATTTATTTTTAAACTTGATTTTAAATGTTGTTGTGTTTTAATATAGTAAAATATTGTAATGTGTCATCAAATAATAATGCCAAACTTCACTAATTCGAACAACAAGTTAACAAACGACTACTTTGAGAAGTGATAAATAAATAGAGAAGAAATATTTATAAGAAATAAAGTTTAAAATTGTTCAATGGTTAGGTGAAAATAGGTTACTATACTTACCCTCTTCGTTTTATTATTTATTATCTTAGCATAATCTACGCTCACCGAGGAAATTTAGCTTTAAGAAGTGCATGTAGTCTTGAGAATTCAAATGTCTATGGGTCTCAGATTCCACTTACCATCAGGTGGCCTGAGTGCTCGTGCGTGTGCCTTCACCTTAACATAAAAAACAAACAAAGTTTTATATGTAAAATATTTTAATATATTATGACGACACGTTGGCCTAGTGGGGAGTGACCTTACCTCTGAAGCCAGCGATCCTGGGTTCAAATCCCGGTAAGGGCAGATATTTGTGTGATGACTGTGATGAGCGCGAATATTTGTTCCCGAGTTTTGGATGTTTTCTATGTATTTAAGTGTTTATTTCTCTGTATAAGTAGGCATGTTTATCGTTGTCTAGTACCCATAGTACAAGCCTAGAGCTTAGTTTGGGACTAGGTCAATTTGTGAGATAGTCTTTTGATATATTTTTAGGGTTCCGTAGTCAAACTAGGAACCCTTATAATTTCGCCATGCCCATCCGTCCGTCCGTTCGTCCGCAACCTAGCGCAGATACCCTTAGCACTAGAAAGCTGTAATTTGGCATGAATATGCGTATTAGTCAAGTCAATAAAAAGGTTCAATAAAATGTAAAAAAAAAAATTTTTTTACTGTACCTCCCCTACACATAACGTGGGGATGTATTTTTTAGTCCAATGAGTAACTAACCGTCGACTTAATCTGAAGGATTTAATACGCTATACTATAAATGGATTATTTTATCGAAACACCTTTCAACGAACGTATTTTTTGTGTAAAATTGTACTAGATGTTATGTTATTTACTAAGTTTATGTTTCATGGCGTATTGGATCTTTATGTAAAGCCATGTAAACTCATTTTTAAATAAATAAATAAATCATTCCGCAGAATTTTGATTTCATTGAAAGCTATTTCTCGCCGCCGATTTTTTTTTGTAGTTACATGTCTAACCTAACCTAAACTACGTAATTAATATGTAAGGGAGGGAGGAGGGAGTTATGGGTGCTCTTTTGAAAAAAATTTTTTTTTTTTTTATAAATTAAATTTGGGTTAAATTATTCTTAATCCTAATTAAACTTTCGGGGAAGATAGAAAAGCATAGTTTCTAGTTTCTGAAAAAGAGGGTAGAAAGGGGGGACACAATTTTGTATCCCTGGTAGAGGACAGGTTGAGTTGATTTAGCAGCAAATAGCGAATAAATGATACAATCGATTCCCATCCCATTTTCAGCACGTCAAGATCTGATGGTGGGATCTTGGAAAAATCGGGGAAACTCATATAATATATTAATTTGACGACACGTTGGCTTAGTTGCTAGTATGACCTGGGTTCAAATCCCAGTAAGGGCAGATATTTGTGTGTTGAGCGCGAGTATTAGTTCCTGAGTCTTGGATGTTTTCTATGTATTTAAGTAAATATTTCTCCATATAAGTAAGTTTATCGTTGTCTAGTACCCATAGTACAAGCCCAGAGCTTAGTTTGGGACTAGATCAATTTGTGTGACATTGTCCCGTGATATTTATTTATTTATTATAGGAATACAATGAGCGATTTTAGTATTTTCAGTGACAAGACTAGAATTTGCATTCTAAAAGTATCCACTGTCTTCAAAAAGCAAGTAACTTTTTTTAAATGTTAGGTATATAGGTCAGTCCAACTGAAATCAGCGTCCCACTATATTTTTAACCAATAGCCGAATTCAGTTGGAATGAGCTACGATTTTAAAAGAAGTTATTTCAAGAAACAAGCAAAAAAAAAAAAATGTTTTTCATATAGCGGTGTATTAGGTACAATGGCCATAAATAACATATTTAACTTGAACAATATTCTCTGTACAATGACCCCAAAGCTTTTGATTGATAACTTGACTCGTCTTGCAAGTCACCCCAGAGCTTTCCTAAGCTTAAGTTAAATATAATTTTTAACGGTTCACCCGGTTTTGTCATGGACAAAACGTTTTTTTGATGCAATTCGATATAGAAACGGTTGCAGATTAATCTGTCAAAAGATTATTTGCTTAAGGAGCTTTTTTGGAATCCAATTATTAGTATAAAGTCGGTAATATTTGTGGAGATGGATATTCAGGGGTTGATTTAAGACGAAACATTTTTTAAGCGTTTCCCCTAGAGAGCCTACGAAGCTAGCGTGAGCTAAGGTAAGGGCAAATATTTGTGATTTGAGAGAAAGAATTTATTCCAAAATCTTGGATGTATTCTACATATTTAAGTATATATTTTTCTATATAAATGGTATGTTTATCGTGGTCTAGTACGCATAGTATAGTCAATGTCATAAGAGACGAAAAAATATCTATATGCCTTTATGGAACTGACAATAAGGTTCATGTATGCATACGAGTATATATAACGCGATGGGCGTATAGATATTAATGCCTTCGACTGTAGGTACAAGCCTAGAGCTTAGTTTGAGACGATCCATTGGTGTGAGATTGTCCTCTGATATTTATTTATTTATTGTGTTTTTACGTTGCTGCAGAAGTACCTATGTTTGTATAGTTATGTTAAAGTTACAGAGGCCGTATTGTAAAGTCGGTAATATTTGTGGAGATGGATATTCAGGGGTTGATTTAAGACGAAACATTTTTTAAGCGTTTCCCCTAGAGAGCCTACGAAGCTAGCGTGAGCTAAGGTAAGGGCAAATATTTGTGATTTGAGAGAAAGAATTTATTCCAAAATCTTGGATGTATTCTACATATTTAAGTATATATTTTTCTATATAAATGGTATGTTTATCGTGGTCTAGTACGCATAGTATAGTCAATGTCATAAGAGACGAAAAAATATCTATATGCCTTTATGGAACTGACAATAAGGTTCATGTATGCATACGAGTATATATAACGCGATGGGCGTATAGATATTAATGCCTTCGACTGTACAAGCCTAGAGCTTAGTTTGAGACGATCCATTGGTGTGAGATTGTCCTCTGATATTTATTTATTTATTGTGTTTTTACGTTGCTGCAGAAGTACCTATGTTTGTATAGTTATGTTAAAGTTACAGAGGCCGTATTATAAAGTGTTAAAGTAGTGTGGTTACCGGATTAGAATAGCGCCTCTCCATGTCTTCCCGCGTGGATGTCGTAAGAGCGACTAAGGGAATAAGGGCTTGTAGTGCTGTTAGGCGATGGGCTTGCAACCTGTCACCAATACTCTTGCAAATTAAACCCCAAAAACGAATAGTCCATAGTCCAAATGCTTCATAGGAAATGCCGCTAATTAGCGCATTAATAAATTTTTAATCTTAACAAACCGTTAAAACACCTTCACATCCTTCCAACAAATTGATCTATTTGTTACTGAAGTATAAAAATATCTAAATCTACGTAATTCCGCCTGTAAAACACGCGAGTTTGGCCAGGGCTTTATCATAGCAGACATTAATATCGAAGTGTGCTACCGCAAGCCAGCCGGCTACGTTAATGTGGATATACCGGGTATGGAGATCGTGCGCCAACAATGGCGGACAGATTTATTGCATGCGACGCGGACGGTCGGAGTTCGGTGGATGATAGAGGCGGACTGTTGTAGATACGATTTACTATTTAAATAAATAAATATCAGGGGACAATCTCACACAAATTGATCTAGTCCCCAATAAGTCTTAGGCTTGTACCATGGGTACTAGACAACGATAACATACTTATATCGAGAAGTACATACTTAAATACATAGAAAACATCCAAGACTCAGGAACAAGTATTCGCGCTCTTCACACAAATATCTGCCCTTACTGGGATTTGTACCCAGGACTGCTGGCTTCAGTGGCAGGGTCACTCCCTACTAGGCCAACGTGTCGTCCAATTATTTTAGAAATTAGGTCGGATTGTAAGTAATTGTAAACAGGTGGGACCCACACAGCGTTCTAGAGGAATGATGGGATGTTACATTTTTTGGTTGCGCCGTGATGCTCTGAATCATGGAGGTTGGCGGGCTGCCACGTGAATGGCGTGAAAGCCAGGATGCCACGTGATTGGCTGTCAATTTTTTTACGTCGTGTTGCAGGCTAAGTCTGCTCCTCTTCCATCATCGTGGCTTGGCGCCGCATCATTGTTTTTTTTCGGTAGATTTTCTCCCCCGCGAGTTTTAAATTTATATTAATATTTAATATTTCTTATATTTCATTTGGGTTTTAAATTACTTCCAAAAATCATCAAATAAGTATACAAAAAAATATCACTGTGATAATCATTACGAATAATAATCGTGATTCACGGTCGTCAATATAAAGAACTGCAGTAAAAGTTTTTATTTCAATTATACAAAATATATATGTATAAAAACTATGCACTAAATCTACATGGTACTCGGTGAAATAAATTGTGCCCATAAGTGGCTGTGTATTGAAGCATAATAAATAAATACGAAAAAATTAGTCATATCCACGCTAATCTTCAGTGGCTGAAAAATGACGTCGTCCCATAACGGAGTTAAAGTTCACCGAACGTTTGTTTGTTGGTTTGTTCCCCGCAACGACGTAACTTGCCGGACTGTGCACTATTATGGCTTTTGTTTGTATTGGGACCTATTTTTATGACTCAATTTTATAACTGAAGCTCTATACGAAGATGGGACGTGTTTTAAGCAAATAAAGGACAGATTTATGGATGCCGGCTATATGAGTGTTTGATGTTCTTTTAATTAGCACTCCAGAGCAATAGAAAAGCATACCTACAATAGCTACAAGGTCTCTACCCTACGACGTTAAATAATGTTGCTTTTGACGTGATATCTTATTGTTTTTAACTCGGACGTCATCAACGTTGTAGAATAGAGGCCCAGGCTACTTTTATGACTAAAAGTGAATTCATGACTACTTAGAAGAAATGGTGAACAAAACCAATTAAATTTGAGTATATAACTAAATAACGAGGTAATAAAAATAACCATCAATAAAATAAAGTAATTTGGCAACCTACAAAACGACCATCAAACCTCAACAGGAACAATATGACTACAATACCGTTTAGCTACTTCAACACCAAACTCGTCAGTTTTCATATAAAACGGACCCCCTCGAGGGATCTTGGCCCTGGATGTGGACTCATCATGGAGTGCGAGTGAAAGCGCAACAGAGTTATACGTTTAATTGAGAAGATAAGCCGTGACTAATCAGAGCCGATGCTTGTCTAGCTTGAAGGCATTATTCTGAAGTATTGTGTCAACTATGTTTAAGTTCAATACCGATTTTAGTTTAATTTCATGATTTATTGACGAGTGGCTCGCTTATTTCACTGGAACTTTAGGCAACGGAATGGTACCTATGAATAAAAAAAAATATGATTTAAGAAGGTGCGATGTGCTCTAAAATATTCCTCTTCCTCCTTTGAAAGGAAATGATATCAAAAATATAATGATTAAATTTTTGGATGATTAACGTAAAAATTAAGCGTTATGCTTTCTAAGTTTTATGACTTTTAGTAGGAGTGACTGAGTAGTACTTATAAGCATAAATTTAATAATATGGAAATCATTTTATTAGTTTCTTGATTCCCAAAGGATCCCATTCTTGATATTTTGCGATGTTCGGACGCTTCAATATCTTACATGTATATTTTTTTCGTTAAAATTTAAGCAAAAATACCTTTTCCAAAAAAACATATTTAGAGGTCGACAATTTATTGTGGCTTTTAGTCCTATTTCGAGAAATAGTTTTTTATCGTCGTTAGTATTTATCGCGTCAACACATGATAAATGTACCCTTATCCTTTTTGGATAAACCGGAAAAAATACAAATATTCACAAGCCCGCAGAATACGGCTTCGAATGTCAATATTAGGAGGTCATCAGGTCATTACAAGTATTCTTTCTGTTTTATTGGCCAAGAATTTATTGACATTGTAACGAATTGTAGACATGTACTGCCGTCTCAGTTTACACGAACAAAGGGAAAGAGATGACTGTCTAATTTCCATCATCCTGGATCTTTTAACGGTTGTCTATGGTCCGGATATTACAATAGAGCGAGTGGTATTTGACCTCTGAAGACCTTTACGGGAGCTAGAAAACCGGGATCATGATATGAAGTCGAATGTATAGAATTCCGCAACATGGCTACTTATGTGTTTATCAGTTATATGTTTAGCTTGGATCACTTCTACAGAGAAATAGGTCTGGGAAAGATTTCCGTGTTATAATGAAGGTGGAAGGATTAGCAAAAGAGCATTATGGGACCGAGTGAAAGAGAAATACAAGCAAGGTAAGAGGGATAACTCAAAGTGTATACCTACGTTAACGACACGCCGGCCTAGTTTGAACTGTTGGAAATGACCCTGCCTTCAAAGTTAGCGGTCCCGGGTTCATCCCCGTAAGAGCAGATATTTTTGTGATGAGCGTTAGTATTTGCTACTGAGTCTTGGATGTTTTCTATGTATTTAAGTATATATTTCTCAATATAAGTAAGTTTATCGTTGACCCATAGTACAAGTCTAGAGCTTAGTTTGGGACTAGATCAATTAGGTTGACATTGTCCTGTTATATTTATTATTATTTATACCTGTGTTATAATGTGTCTGTATATTTGGGTGACTGTGTATCTGTGTATGGCATCTTGTCTCCCAAATAGATGAACCGATTTGGACGCGATTTTCTAAAAAGAAAGCTATAATCATGATGGTTCTTAGCTAGATTTAATGAGTATTGGTTGGGCCGTTTAAGAGATTTAGGTTTCAAAACAATGTGCGCTATTCTGCACTGCTAAGACAGTATCTTAGACAAGACTCATGTGGCAAATGCAACCTTATTACTAACGGGAGAGAATTGAATCTGCTTCGGTTTATGAGGGCAGTATTATATCGGAGGTTTTTATCTTTTAATTTTACTGGCGGGGCTTCGTGAGGCTTCGTGTATGGAAAACATTAAAGTTGACTTTAGCATACAAACTTTAACTACTGAAAACGGGTCAAGTTCTATGGAAGTTCTGTACTAAGTGGCCGGTTTACATTGCTCTTGACTTTGTCACTTTCTGTCAGATGCAAATGTCACAATGACAAATAAGGACAAATAATCTTTTAAGCATGTTTAAGCTATTGTGTTTTTATGAATAAGAGGGTTAATCGAATCAAGGAGTTACAAAAGCGTCGTGAGTATTGAAAAAAAAAAGTAACGTAAAACCTTTATGACATTTTATAATAATTTTGCTAACCATATAATAGTTTTATTATAACCTATTTCAAAAAGCATCTCAGAAACAGTTATCAGTGGATCAGACATCCTGAATGTAGGTCGTTTATTAAAGCGTATGTCTTATTAATATCAAAAATCTCCTTCATAACCACAAATACTAAAATCTTTCAAAATACAACCGTAACACGCAATGAATAAGAGCGCCTATAGTGTATCAACAAGCTTTGTTAAATATTATACAGGTATAGTTTCAACTTTATTACTAACAATATAAGGAGTTGAGAGGTTTAAAAAAACGAATGCTGACGTCACAACCCAGTCTGCTGCTAAAAAAAAAGTCGCATTGGGTACCAACATCTTATACCATTTTGTACATTATGATTAAGAACAGAAGGTTAAATATAAGTTAGCAGTCGGATTGTAGATACACCTTTTTATTCAAGACGGCGGAACGTGAGAAACAATTCTAAGTAATAAAAATGTCACAACGATCCGTTAAGCATTCGAGGAACGCACCACTTTAGCTGTAATCTGTTGAACTCTATGTGCACGGTATAAGGTTGATATTAGTTAAGCTGTGGTGCGTGAAATGGGATTGTGTTGCTTTGTCACTAGTGCAATTGGTCGATCAAAATATTTAATGTTTTGATTTTAATGTTTTGTAAATGATCAGATATTATTAAATGTATATAAATTTGGAAAAAACCTGTTCTGCATTGTACTTACTCCTTTTGCAAGCATTTTTGTAATAATGCTAAGAATATCAAAGTATATTAATAAAAAAACTGAATATTTTGAAAAAAATATTTATGTTAAAGCAATACATTGAATGATTCTATTTTTAAATTAGTAAATAACAAAAGTTGTTTATGTACAGTTAAGTAAATTTATTACAAAAATCAGAAAAATCCTATGTGAAAACAATATAAAAACAATGTTTTTAATTATCTCGGATTTACGTTTCGATGTCGAACGTTTTACAATTTCATCATTTTATAATACGTATTATTATGTAAGACAATCCCTGCAATTAGTAAATTCATAACAAAATCTGTAATATTAACAATCCGAATGGCGTTTAAATATAGACGCAACTGTTGCACTGAGAACAACCCACGGCGCTGATTTAACACGGCCTATGCCGACAATTCTACATCCATTCCGTTTCATATAGAATCCATGGGATCTGGCACCGCGGGTGTTAAGGCGACGGGGTAGGCAGTATGTATATAATATTTTTTCTTATACGGAAAACTACTGTGTAAATCACGTATAAATTAAATATGAATTAATTCAACTAATCCAGACATGGATCGGTGAGGACTGGTCTTTTTTGTGTTTCATATCAATTTGAATTTATTTATGTTCTAACAATTTTGTACCACAAATATTCTTATTTTTACTACTTCAAAACTCATGGAAATAATTTAAATAAATTAACTTGGCTTAAATTTACACATTTAACTACAGACACAAAATGTATCTTCATATATATATACAGGGTGTTTGGTAAATAGTGGATAACTCGAATAGGGCTGATAGAGCAGCTCATAAGCTATCGATTTAACCCCCATGTATGTTCAGCAATTGTTAATAGTTTCCGAGATATTGGTCATTTTAATCGGATTTTTTTTTCCTTATGTCCGTGTTACGAAAAACCCCTAAGTTCATGTATTAATTCAATTTTTTTTTCGTTGTTTCTTGCATGGTTAGAATCACTATGAACTAAGGAAGTTTTTAAAGCTACATACCCAGTTTTTTTTCATGACAACTTTTTGAGTAAACGCACAAAGTTTGTTTTTCCATACTACGTGAAAAACAAACGCGGGGATTTCTTAGTATGGAAAAAGTAACTTAGTGAGTTTACTCAAAAAGTTGTCATGAAAAAAACTTGGCATGTAGCTTTAAAAACTTCCTTAGTTCATAGTGATTCTAACCATGCAAGGAAAAAGTGAAAAAAATATGAATTAATACATGAAATTAAGGGTTTTTCGTAACATGGACATAAGGAAAAATGACAAAAAATCTGATTAAAAGTCCAAATATCTCGAAAACCGTGCGACTTTTACAAGACCTATTTTAGCTTTTTCATAACGTCCTAAGTGCCCTCTATCCTTAGGTCAAGGATTATCCACTCATTACCTAACACCCTGTATATCTATTTTATACTATAAAAATTTGCACTTGTAAGAAAAACTGTTACTCCGCCACCTTAACCCATCAATTGCCAAGGACTCCAAATTGGATCTAAATAGTATAGAAACCTTGTACGCAGGCACCGAACTCGTAATGTGCGTCTGCGCAGTCATTACAGATGAGACACGCACTAATTTGCTTGACAACGCATTCTTGGACCTACCGAGAGCAAAGCATAGAATAATTCACTTATAATGAGAAAAAAAGGCCAAAGTAACCGCGTAATTTAGTTTTTGCTACCATCAATAATGCAGGACGTGATTTTTTTAATTAAAAAAACCCAGTCAGGGTAATAGACTAGGTATTTCAAAATTAAAGGAAAATTTGCCGATTTGTAGTGATATACACACATTAAAAAGGTCCATCTTTACTGTATCACCACGTAGAACATTGAAAAATAACACAATAATGCGAGGATTTTTTAATCCTTGGATATTTTAGAGGAGTTTACATAATGTTAATTTGCACAGTTCTTAAAATTTTGCATTGATATAGGCCTGAAAACCTTAACGAAACTGCATAGGCTCATAAGCTATGAGGGTAATTTTTCAGGGTGGCCTCCGTGATCACCTGATATGGTCCCTTAGGTACGTGTACAGTCTGGAAAATGAAAGATGAGAATGAAAAATTCACTTACGCGGTAACACTATATGTCATTACCATAGGTTTTGACAATCGGTGTTGCCGCGTAAGTGATTTTTTCATTCTCATCTTTCATTTGCAAGACTTTAAACATGAAATTAGTACTTGAGGATCCTGCTAGGTCAACAGTTTTCAACTAAGCAACTTGGCTATTGAACTACAAAATAAAATAAAATTACCATCTACTAATTCCAAACCAAAAACCAAAGTTTTGGTTTCTGTCTGATCCCTTTTTTTCTTTGACAATCAATAAAATTAGTCGAATTCCATCTAAGGGCCGCATTGATAAACTCATCTTGACCGAGAAGTCTGTCTCAAGATATGTCAAAGTAAATGTCTAACCATAGAAACCTGGCATTTTTGACGCATCTCGAGACGAGCATTAGAGTCGAGATCAGTTTATTGATACGGCAGTCTTTAAGGTTGGTAACGCAATTGCAGTCTTACGATTGTAGTCCTCAGATTGCAAATATCTATTGGTCTCAGATCCCACTTACCATCAGGTGGTCTGTGTGCTCGTTGCCTTATCTATGCCCAAAAAACTATCAGAGAAAATACCTTCATGGGAGATATACGACCTTTAAAATTCCACTATTCTACAATCAGTTAATAACTATTACTCTATAAAATAAAGCAAAACGAACTAACTTTACTACAATAAGCAGTCGTCAACCTTTTTACAACCGTCACACAAACACCGCAAAAACAATCGCCACTCGATAATCAGCGAATTCCAAATTTAATCAGATTCTATTTTCGAAAATTGCCCATTGAGAGTCTATTACGTATCGAACGACATCGATTTCCTGTTTTGTCCCTTATACGCTATAATAACCTCTTGATTTATGGCATAATTTGTCCTCCACGTTAATTGGTCAATTTAGTGCGAAAATTGCCCAATTTTCGTGTACTCTGAACGAGCCAGCCGTGTAATTTTAAATAGTTATAGCGACTACAGTTCTTAAGCGTTTTTACAATGGTTTCGCAAGCTTGACACTTATTTGTTCCGTTATGAATAATCAATTCTTCGTTCAATGAAGTATACTGAATTTGAACATCTTTGAGTTAAACACTAGTAGTTGCGTTTTATTATTGGACGTCAAAAAATTGTCTTCTCATGTCATCCTAGCAAATAACATGAATTAATAATTAAAAAATTAAAAAATAATTATGTATCATCTTTAAAAAACTAAGTGTAAACCACAGCCACCATGCCACCGATAATGCATTTTTGAGAAAGAATATTAGTGCTTTTTATTTTGTTTTCAGATTGGTTTATTATTATATCTGCATGCATTTTAAATTTCAGTTATTTAACTATACTGACCTAGGTTGAAATAGGAATGTGAATTCTTATATTTTAATGTCCATGTGCAACCGTTCGTAACATTCGGTTATGAAA
This sequence comes from Acleris holmiana, assembly GCA_949316455.1. Lineage (NCBI taxonomy): Eukaryota > Metazoa > Arthropoda > Insecta > Lepidoptera > Tortricidae > Acleris > Acleris holmiana. The sequence continues at coordinate 12,373,680 of OX438781.1, read as the reverse complement.
CCACACGAATAGCCGAAACAAAACAGAACAATAAAAAAAATGCATTGTCTAATTGCAAAACAATGTCACACATTGCACGCGAACGCCGAATTAATCAAACCGTAAATACCGATATTGTTTTGAAATCGGTTTTTCGGGCACAAAAGCGGTTTTTTATCCGGCAGATGCAGATGATTTATTGTCAACATTTTAATGGATTTCCGAAATATCTCCTAAATTTTTTAGTGAAAAAAATCAAAACATGTGGGACAGTCGTTTTACTATGTCATCGTAACTAAAGTTGATACTTGTAAATTTATGAAATGCTTTACAAATACTAAGCTCAAAATCAATTAGGTTAAGCCCGAGTAGAATAATAGAGGCCCTTATCGATATTGTTTTTTAAACAATAATACGTACTTAATGTTCGAGGGGTTAAACAAAAGTTTCTTACGTGCCTGGTATATTTTTTTATTCAACTTAATACATCGATGGGTACCTCATCTTTCGACACCGTCTCAATTGATTTAAGACTAAAAAAAAAACTCTTTTGAGAGCATCAATTGCTGTAGGTCAACTGGTAGAGCCATTACGCATTAAGTTCACCTTTTGTACTTAAATTTTGTACATCTTCAATAAGATTAAATAAATATAAGCAAGTATCAAAACGTTCCAGCTCCGCTACCTGTACCGCCGTGAGACCCATATGTTCTGTTTTTTAGCTCTAATAGATTTCAGTTTGGCTCCAGGCGCATCATATGCGAATCCGATCCACCCGCATAGCGCTATACTTGACTTAGATTACCTTAAAAAAGCAAAGGTACTTAATTCAAAATAATATGGGTTGAAATGAGTTTAAAAAAGGACCAGTAATTATTGAAAATAATTCAGTTTATTTAGTTCACACAGAGGAATTGGAAAGCGTTTATTACTATTTATCATTATTTTTAAACACACCAATAAATTCAACGTAGACAGACAGACGGAGTTGATCTAAAAAGGAATATACAATACAATAGTTAACCGGCGGTTTAATTAAAAAAGTTTTCTACACCTGACTTCATTCATTAAATTTTAGTAACCAAAGTACGTAAGTATTGCGTTTGCGGACGTGTGTGTAAACATATACAAACAGATGACAGGTACAGGGGGGTGATTCTCTCAACACAGCGCAGCTTTATACGACACTGAACTCGACTCACCTGCCTGCTGCCTAATTGAAAAGACACGCGCTAAAATGTGTTTTGTACGCTCCGACGGGACTTCTTAAATTTGCCGTATAAAACTTCACCTTTGAGATCCACGCAGCGCTGGACCCCCTGCTGACATAAGTGACATTTACTCACCAGCACCGTAAGCTTTGTGCGTCTATTTTGTACTGAAACATTGTTGCGTTAGCTTTACCACTACTAACACTATTAATTACTAGATTAAGTACTAGTAACCTGTTAAAACATTCAGACACGTCGTCATGGAATTCTATTAGGATAATTATAACATTACTAGGTCTTTTTAATGACAGTTGAGGCACTCGTTCCAATTATAAAATATAACGACGTACGTGTCAAATATTATTATGTTCGCGACTTTAGGGAGTTATCACACAAACTGTCAACTATACAATCCCTATTAAGATCTCTCTGCTTTACTACAACCGCGTTAATGTGTGGCAGTTCATTTATCTGCTCTTAATGTAAATTGCATAAACGTGACCTACATTTCAACTGTATTAAGTATGTCATTTTTTTAATAAAATAATTGACACGAATATCTCAACATAACCATAGAGACGGCGCTTTTTCGCATTCACAGCAACAATTTATTAATTCGCTAATGACTGGCCACTCATACATCACACACATACTGCCTTAAAATCCTTAAAATAAATACAAAGTCGCCAAAATCTCTAGACATTCTATCCCTTTTTAAATTATTATTAATCAGCGATTTCATTCAAAGGTATGAAGTGGCCGTCAAATAATTTACGACTCCTACTTATCATTGCGCATTAAAAATATTTCAGATTGAAAATTTAAATAGAATTCAAGAATAATAGTTCAACTTATAAAGGTCGGATATGAACTTGTGTGGAGGCGGGGAATGTGCTTGAATTTCGAACACTGTTTTATTTGCGAAACAGTTGTAAGTGCATATCTGGCTACTTTTATTTTAGATTCACCGCCCGAGTATTTAAAGTTGAAATTTAAAGAAATGTATATTGAGTGTAAGAACACTTAACTAATTGAAAGTTCAAATATGGAACTCGTTCAGATATGGTACTTCCGATTCTTCCTTTTGATTCCGATTCCTTTTTAATGCACATGTGACGGAACACGTGCTGCCTGAATGGTATTCTTCTAATTCTGTTTTTTTTAAAGGTTAACGAAGACATGTTGTTTATTACCACTTCATCTTACAGAAACCTTTATTGACAGTTAATTTATAGCTTGCATTTTACTATCGTTAAGATGTTTGTTTATAAAACTGTTGTAGAACCTTCTCTTATATGGTGCAATAATAATAGAGAACTCTGGTGATTTTAGTATGTAAATTTATCAAAAACATAAAACGATACCTTGTGTAAAAAATTAAATACACATCCATTTTAGAAAATCCAAGATGTTTCGTAGTAATAATATATAAATATGGAAATGAAAAGGTCAAAGACAAACTACAACCGGCCAGCTGCCTATAAAAACCTTATTACGTAATTCGAATCCAACTTGTTCTAATCACCGGCTGAATACTTGTGACTGTGCACTTGGTTTAGAAAAAAAAACCGGCAATGGCTGCACTTCCTTTTAATACAGCTGCCGGCAACACGTGCTATACGGGACCACACAAACGTTTAGTGTTCGCTTCGTCTGTTTTTTGATAATTCACGTTTGATAAAGTATATTGTAAATACTGGCTGGAGAGAACTCAGGGCGTCGATTAAAGTTTAAATTTAGAACGATTTTTGTCGCGCCATGTTTTATTCTGATTAATGTTTGCAGGACAGGATCGCAATGTCGTATAAAGTAATCTGGGTCTTAATATAACTATATTTCAGCTCTTAAAAATATTTTTGGTGAACCATGTGTTCTTTAATAATATTCCGTGATTTAGTGATGTTGCGGTATGTCAAAGAATGTTTTTTACACAAATAAAGTTACACTGACATGAGGACATCATTATTATTTTTTAATTTGTTGCAATCTTATTTATTAGTTTTTTTTAATGGCGCGCAGAAGGCACACGATCACGTAGGCCGCCTGGGCTCGGTTTTATAAAGCTACAAATTACAAGCTGAAATGTCTTTCTGACTCCTTTTGCTAGAAAAAGAGTAACGCTTGTAATTTTTAACTTGTAGCTTTATAAAACAGGGCCCGATGGTAGGTGGAATCTGAGAACTATAGACATTTAAACTCTCAAGACTATAATTTCAAGACTGCAATCCTAAGACCTCAAATGCGATGCCAACCCTGAGGACTAATATGGAATGCCTCTATGCTAGTAATTTCACCGATTGTCACATCCCCACACCGGAACAAAACAATGTGAACACTGCTTCTTGGCGGTAGGTTGATGAATAATTTGTTAAGGTTTTAGGGCCTTATCACACGAGGCGAACGCGCAGCGAGTTCGGGCCCTTATAATTAGAGCATTATCACACTTGCGATTTAACAAAGCAAAAACAACAAGGCATGTAATTGTTTTTTTTTAATAAAATCATAAGAACTCATCCTCTTACCACAAGCGTTTTACAATAGTACATTGTGTATTAAGGGTGGTAAAGGCAGAATTACAAACGAGAGTCTGTTAGAAGCCCGAAGCCGAAGGCTGAGGGCTTTAATGACTCGAGCTTTGTAATTCCTTTACCACCCGTGTAACATACAATGTTTTCATCACAATTGCGAGGAAAAAAATAAAATCAGATAAAATATCATATTTTTAACTTATTTATTTTAATCAGTATTTATGAAATTATAATTATCGGCACTTACTTTGGCAGACTATATCATTTTCTATGACTCTCCACAGATAATGTCAAACGTGTTCAGGAGTCCGATTCTAGTGACAGTCGAGATCAATAGTTTATATGCGAGATTTTTAGAAAATTGTATGCAACTGACATTTCATCTCGAATTAAACTTCATATCGAATGGCACAAGAATTGGGGTCCTGACGTATTATGATAGTTTGAGTCCACGCATTATATTTAAAAAAAAGCTATTATGTACGATAGGGCGTAATGGTAAAAAAGGCCCGCAGGTATTATTTTGGATTTACGGTCGATTTTTCTAGCATGTTAGGACACTATTTACGAGCAAGTGTGATGAAAAATACCAAAAGCTATTATCCGCTGAAGTCTTGTTGTTATTTGGAAATCCTAAATAGTTAATACGTAACTTAGGTTACATTTGAATTGTTTCCCAAGCTCTCCTACTACTGTCTCGAGCAGAGTGGTTTCGTTGTCACGATACCTTCTACATAGCGCATAGGTTAAGTTAAACTTGACTTAAGACCATATTAAACAGTGAGTCGTCTACACATCGGAGCATACTTTTAACAATGGAGTTAAATTCAATTTAACAGTAATTCTCACGAGTCACGAGAAATAAATTACGTCATAATTAATCATTAGTTTCCTGCGACAGGTATCTCAACGATTTTTGTGCACCGTACCCTAACTAGTACACATCGGTGTTAGAATACGTGTCCGTTATCAATTACGTCGGAATCAAAGCAGTGACGGATGCGCAGGCGCAGCTACAACTGCGCATGAGTGATGCGCGCGTGTACGGCGCGCTATTAGCGGACCAATGATCGATGCGAATATTGGGAATGTTAATGATGCCCATTACCTGATTTTAATACAATTGTAGAGTAAAAGTATGGAATTTTACCCTTTAGACACATTTCGGTTTTTTTTTATAAAATGCAGCAGCAGAAGGCAGGCGTTTGCAATTGTACAGTCACTTGTAAAGAGATGTAGCTACTTTTCGACTATATAACGATGCAATAAAAATGGAGCCGTTGATGCGCTTACCCGAGATGAAAGAACAAACAAATAAAAAAAATCGCATTAAAACTTACAGTTCAAATAAGGATTATTCAGGCCTTATACAAATTGAATAATTTACTTTATTTGGTACGCAAATTGCAAGTTCGTACATAACTTACCCGCAATTTACCACACTGGTTTGTACAGGCTCTCACAATTAAAAAGTTGACCATACTTAGAAACTTTTCACTGTGAACATCATTGTCATGCTTGTCTTTTGATGTTCAGTTTGTAGTTCATTATGACCATGCATTTGCTTTATTTCGTTTTAGTTGTTAACCAACACAGTTGATTTAATATTAACCTTAGTTACCACCTAATAATACAACATTAACATGAAGCCAGTCAGGAAGTTGCCAAGTACTTGTTTGACGCGGGTCAGAGTGCCATCACTTTCACTCCATTAGCTATCCGTCTCAGTCAGATTAAGCACAAACACAATTTTTTACCTTTATTTCTATGCAACATTAAGATTTCTTTTATAGCGAATTGCATTTGTTCGAGTAGTCACTTTCAAACAGGTATTTATTAAAAAAAATACGTCATCATAGTGTTTCTCATAAGCTTTTTCCAGTTTTTGGATACAAAAAATTACGAATAGATGACGATAATTTTATGTGTTATTAGAGCTTATGTTTAGTCTGTGTTAAAATGTTTTGGATGCATTCCAGTCATCCAAAGATAACCCCAAAAACATAAAATAAATTAAATAAATATCACGCGACCATCTCACACAAATTGACCCAGTCCCAAACTAAACTCTAGGCTTGTACTAGAGAACGATAAACATTACTACAAACAATACAAAGTTAAAATAAAAAAACATCCAAGACTCAGGAACAAGTGTTTATGTTTATTAGTTATTGCTTGAATACAACGGATATCAATTTAATTGGCAACGCATTCCCATAGGCCTCAGAATCTATTTACAATTAGTGACCCGTTTTACAAACTCTTTATAGCAAAAGGAGTAAGACAGAGACTTCCGCTTCTTATTTGTAGCTTAGTGAAACGGGCCTCAGGTGGTCAGTGTGATCAATTACCTGCCCTGTGCCATTAAAAAAAAATGAAAAAATATAAGCTATGACTAATATGACTATGGCCTTGTAAAATCTAAGTTACTAATAGTTATAATTAGACTGTGGCTTAAAAAGAACTTCACAAAATCGTGGACACTAAAAGGATAACAAGATCGTCTTTGTGTTATTTTAATGACAGTTTTCTATAAAAAGCCGACAGTCATGGTCTATAATTGGAACGAAACGTAAATTCTCCAACCGTTAGACAAAAACATTACCCCTTTCCGACTAATAATCAAAAATAAAGAAGTGACATCACCGTCTGTCGCAAATGGCACACATGCTAAACCGAAAATAACTAACATTCTGCCATATGCACACCAAAAAACACGCATGCAACGCGAAACACTAACCCGATAACCATCTCTTCACGCAAAAAACTGCGAAGACCTTTAAAGTACAGAAGAAATGGGGTCAAAAGTTATTAAAACCTTCTGCGAGAAACGCAACGCATTGAACCGTATAGACAAGAAATTAAAAAGTTGAAAAAAAGAAAAGGGGGAACTCTTTCGAATTTCGAAGGGTTGTAAAAAGTGGCGTCATTTTGATTGTTTTCAGCCAGGTGTTTTCGAATTTGGAACGTCTTACCGGAAATCTGTGGCGCATGTGTCTGGCAACCCGTTCGCGGCGGAAACAGTGTGTATCCCTACCCCCTTCGTTCTTATTTTAAAGAACATCCCTTGAGAAGGTAAGTTTTTATTTCAATTTAAGTTTCGAGTTTCATTATCATCTTTATGAACCGCCTTGTCAGTTTGCTAAGTCAGTGTTGTCTGTTTCCGGTCTATCATTTACTCAAAAACTCGTAAAAACAGCATGCTATGATAATTTATAGCGCATATTAACCGTCTTGCGCGACTTGTGCCTGAATTAAAGACTAAAAACTTTACATATGTAATTGAAAATTTCAACACGTTGTTGGTGCCTCTAGTTAATAGATAAATGAATATTGAATAATACTGTTCACCGCATCATTAGACTTTAAAAAAAAGTTTAGAGACAATTAACTCGGTTTTAGTGGTGGTAAGGATAAGACCCTGTTCAGGGTCCGTCCGGATCGCTACCACCGCCTACCAGTGTTCGCATTGTTGTGTTCTGGTGTGGGGATAAGACAACCGGTAAAATGACTAGCATAGAGGCATTCCATCTTAGTCCTCGGGGTTGGCAACGCAATTGAGGTCTGAGGATTACAGTCTTGCGATTATAGTCTTGAGAATTTAAATGTCCGTGGGTCTCAGATTCCACTTACCATCAGGTGGCCTGATTGCTCGTATGCCTACTCCTTGCCATTAAAAAAAATAGAAATATCAGGTGGCCTTGCTAAAGTACGGATACAAGCAAGAAATGGAATAGAGCCACGAATTCGTAACTTCCTGAAGAATGCTGATCCTTGAAGTCGTATTTCAGGAAAGTTTAATCAAACTTGTGTCATAAAACGTAGGTAGTTAAGTTCAATTTTGAGCGACATGGATATGGTCGATGAAATGTACTATGCCTGGAAAAGGGTTAACTTGTCGTCACTAAACAACGGCTTCATCATCATTAAATGGATGTAAAGGTTTAAGGGACGTAAAATGCTAATCGGATCTATTCATGTAACGGTTAAAATACAGTTTATTAAATGATACGTTTACTAAACTTACCTTTGGGCAAATGAACGGACCCCGTGACACAAGTGCGGTAGAAAGTCAAGGCTAATCGACTGATGACAGCTTCAATCACATTTAGAATTGGGTTTTGAATCAGTTTATGAATACCACTTTATAGTCTCTGAAACTTCCAGGACTTTCATAGTATTATGAGCATTAAAGAAATAAGCTTGTTTCGTTCGTACGCCTGTCTTTCTGGTTTGAAATTTATAATCTATTTTTTGACTAGATCATCTGAGTAAGCTGAAATTTAGCATTTTTACTGACGGAAGTCATTGAAGATCAGCCCCTATTTCACCACACCGATAATGATGTGACAGGTGACATTTCAATGTACATCGCGCATTTAACATTGAACCCAGTGATGTATCAGCGTGCTAACTTTGCAATGTGTACGGAATTGTCACCTGTCACGTGTCATTGTCATGATGATGAAATAGGGGGCTGGTCTAACCAAATAGAGCTTTGATAACATAGCGACTCATAACTGCATAGGTAACAATACCCTGTCGTGCTAGGGCTCGTTAGATTTCTCTCGAAAAGCAGTTGGGTGAGGACCAAAAATTCGGATCACTGTTAAGTTCAGTTAACCATACAAACAACGAAGGCGAAAAAAGTACCGTTGTGAGACGAAAAGTATCCTTACAATTGTATGGCAAAATTTCGTTGCACAACGGAAAAGTTTCATAGAAAATTTAATTCTGCGAGCGTGGTCAACTGTTTGGTCCTTACCGAGTTGGCTTTAACAAGATAAAGTAACAGTTAGGCGAAATACTGTTTTTTTAATTGTGTGGTCACCAACAATAACAAATTTTCCAAAAATTGTACTCTACAATTTCTTCTAATATGTCTTTAATAAGACGTCTGATGTTTTTAAACTATATGTTGGATACAGTGTGCTATATGTTCACCAATCGTGTTCATTGGTCCACATAGCAATGCACTGGTGGAAAGTGGTAGCTTACCCTCGCAGCCTAGAGGCATACCACATCTCTGGTGGAAAGGCACCCATATCATTGGTCGCTTTAAATAACCCTGTTAAAATCCGTCTATACTTTAAGTAAAATAATACAAATTTAGGAAAAAGTTGTATTGTACACTCCAATCTTTTCTTTAGTCTGCAGTAAGCACAAATCAGACCGGCAACAGGTGGTCTCTGCACGCGAATGGGGAGCGGATTCAATCCCCGAGCCACAAGGGCGAGGGGCAGGTTATACGGGTTGAAACACCTATAATATATCCACACTGCCATACTTAATCTTATATTTTTTTATTATTACTATTATAAATGCGAAAGTTTGAATGGATGGATGCTTGTTACTCAAACGCTATAACGGCTGAACGGATCTAGATGTAATTTGGCACAGAAATAGATTATAGTCTGAAATATATAAGCTAGTTTTTATCTCGAAAAAATGGACGGTTTCTGAGGTAATAGCGATAATCAACTACTACGCGGGCTAGTATTAATAAATGTGAAATTTAGCACGGGCTAAGTTTGAACCCCAAGAAAGCATATAGCGTGTTTTTAGGCCGAAGAAGTTGTGGGCAACAGCTTGTATTATAAATGTAAAAGTAATTCTGTTTGTTTGTTACGCTGTTTCAGCTAAGCTACTGAACCGATTTCAATAAAATATGGTATGACAGCTTAGGGCAAGGCTCAATTAGGATAGCAGTATTAGCATTGGTATTCAATAAATATCATTATAACATAGTACAAAAAAGTCACTTTCCGCGTCTGTCTAAACTTTTCACCTTCAGTTAGATATTCTTTTTAAACAATCTAGAATGTTATTAACGTTAATCATGAGTTATCCTAACAGCTGCTTCTATTATTAGCTGTCTGTCACGCGATTAGTTTCGTTCATCATATCCATGCACCCCTTTGCCCAACAACCGTGATTTAAATCTCAAAGGGTAACCCTGACATTATTCATAAATAATAATATGCTTTTATAACGCCATGTTCTACTTACTATCTTTCTAGACGATGTTGTTAGCCTAGTTGGTCCCGGGTTTGATTCCCGGTAATATGTGTGTGACAAATTGTATTACACTAAAGCTTGGTTTAAGGACTCAGTCAATTTGTCAGATTGTCTTCAGGTTTGGTTTCCGAGGATAGTGTTAGAAATGGCCTGTGTTACACTTCAACTAAATGATTACAACCTTTCAAAATACATCAATACGTTGCTAAGTTTTGCTATAAACAAAATGATATATAAACGAACTTTTACCTTTATTTAAAATACTCTTCATAGCAGCAAATCTAAATATATAAATATAATAAAAAAAGAAACTGACAGACTGTCTGATATATCAACGCACGGCCCAAACCGCCTATAGAGATTCCAAATTTAGCACGTTGGTTCCTTATGAGGTCTAGGGGAGCACTAAGGAAGGATTTTCGGAAATTCATCCCCTAAGCGGGCGAAACAGGGGTCCAAAGTTTGTACGGGGAAACAAGACCGCTGGACATAAGGACTTAAAATTTGCAGGGAATATTCCTTGGATATTCTTAGTGCACTTAGAAGGGATTTTTGGAAATTCATCCCCTAAGACGTTAATAGGGGACTAGCGGGAAACTAATTCTACGCGTAAAAAGTCGTGGACGACTTCTTGTCTTGTATAATTTGCGTAAAAAGTACCTATCTAGTCCTAGCATAGATTGTATCCGCCAATCAAGCAAGAATGACCGCCTGTTGTACCTATGATTTAAATGTACTGTTCCATGTTCTGTTGTTATTTTTTTAATTTTGATGTTCAATAAAGAGTATTTGTATTGTATTGTATTGTAATCACCAAACAAAGCAAATTTATTCTATAGCTCTCAGTGACTTCTGGCCAAAGTATTATGAAGTCCACAAAATCCCTACATTTTACTAAATTTCTCAATGGCACGCTCCCGTGGGAGACTTTAGAAATACAAACTTATCAATGCCGTCGGCCGCAGCGCTGTCGTCAAACAAAACATGTAAATTTCCTAAGTGGAAACATTCGTTCCAATTTTGTTAACCATACCAGATAACTTGGTGGTGTCCCAGAGCAAACATGAGATGTTGTCGCCGCGTATCTCGGAGATAGATCACCGGCGGGGTCAATGACCTTTTGACAGATCACTCAGCTGACAGTTCGGGGTGCCGTCAAATCTGGAGCTTTATGATCGATGAGGGAATTGATATTGTGATCTGTGGTGATGTTGGAATTAATAGGCTATTTCTGGTTGGTCATAAACGTATAATAAATGGATTCATATCGGCAGCCATTGTTATTATTTTCGTTCTTATACAACATTAGCGATAAGATTTCATTTTTCATTCGAGATCGCTATGTAGCGGTAAGACCGCCTGTTGTATACCTATGATTAAAAAGTACTGTTCCGTGTTCTATTTTTTTTGTTTTCGTGTTCAATAAAGAGTATTTGTATTGTATTGTATTGTATTAGGTTTTGCCCGCGACTTCGGTCACATAGCTTTCGATTATCATTATTCCCTTTAAAAAAGGTCTGGGATTATAGCAGCCTTTGTGCTCCAGGATCCAGGGTATAAGCTCTCCATTACAAATTTGATCAAAATTCGTTCAGCCGTTGCAGCGTGAAAGAGTACCAAACCACCACACGCACTCAACTTTCGCATTTACAATATTCGCAGGATGGTCGTGATCAAAATTTTCTTGTATTGGGTTTATTTATGTATATTTTGTATTTATCTATTTAAGTTTATATATGAATATATTTATATACAGTGTGTGACATCCATACTAACATATATTTTCACAATAGTTAATATACATCCTAATCAACATAAAAACATGTGTATTGTTAACATTGTGTGAACTTATTTTTTCATACTAACTAATTCGCTACGCAATGTACCTATCGGTAACAAAGCTAACAACTGACACTGACATTTGATTGCTTGCACCTAAGTTGCCTCTTGTCATATGCTGCTAAAAAAAATTGAAAAAATTGTAACTCTCCATTACAAAAGGTAATTGTTATATTTTTTCGATAAAACTGTTCACAGCACTAAAGCTATCGCTACTTACAATTTATGTTCTTATGGATGTTACTTTTTTTTAGTATTCCATTTGTTAGTTTAGTTTGCACCGCCTACCAATTTATTTCTGTTCCTTTGTAACATCTCTTCTTATGTAACCTGACAGGTTGTCTGGAAGATATCGCTACTTAGCGATAAGACCGCCTATTGACTTACTTAGTAATTATTTATTTGTATTTTACTTTCATGCTGTATTTGTATGTGGTATTCAATAAAGAATATTTGTATTGTATTGTATTGTACCTACCCAATACGAACTTAACCTAACTTAACCTATTTCATAAATAACATTTAATTATTTTTCAAATGACATAGCTACCGCGATATACAAATTTCGCGTTTATGGTTTGATTATGCAGTATATTAAAAAAAAACACACAAAACGGGACAATATCACAAAAAATGGCCTAGTCTCATATTAAGCTCTAGGCTTTTACTATTGGTACTAGACAACGATAAACTTACTTATATAGAGAAATGTATACTAAAATACATTAAAATAGAAAACAGCCAAGATTCAGACAGAAATACTTTGCTTTCAGGTAGGTAGGTATAATGTTTACGACCTTTAGACTAGTTATTTCTACCTATTTTACTTCGTCGCCTAGGTTTCCGATTCGCAAACTTACCTTCTGTAAATACACTCTGAAACGAAGTTGGTCCCGAAGTTGTGTAAACATGGCCGCTTACGTTACCTGTCTGCTTGTCAACGAACAGCGTAAACAATTTTATTAATATGGAGAAACTTTTGACAGGAGTCGTGAGACAGTTTATTTTTCATTTTCACTAATGATCTCAGTGTATATTGTTTGTATATTTTCAATAGGTGTTGTGTTATTGTTATGATAATTTTTCGAACGTTAAGGTAAGGATTTTTCATATTCTTTTAAGTTTTATGCACATAAATATATCAGTGCAACAATATGATAAGGATCATCTACATAAATAAATTATAATTTACGTTATCTTCCTAAACACAAAGAAGTAGATTAGTTTCCAAAGCAAAGCAAGAGCTAAAACAAAAAAGCGGCCAAGTGCGAGTCGGACTCGCCCATCAGGGGTTCCGTAGCAGCAAGACGATTTATGACGTATTAAAAAAAATACTTCCTAGATCTCGTTCAAACCAATTTTCGGTGGAAGTTTGCATGGTAATGTACATCATATATATTCTTTTTAGTTTTATCATTCCCTTATTTTAGAAGTTACAGGGAGGAGAGTGGGACACACATTTTACAACTTTTGAAGTGTCTCTCGCGCAAACTATTCAGTTTAGAAAAAAAATATGTTATAAACCTCAATATCATTTTTGAAGACCTATCCCTATGGATATAATATACCCCACACCCCACAGGTGCGGCACCTCACGTATGGATTTAAAGTAAAGAAAAATTGTTAAGTTTCAGTTCTAAGTATGGGGAACCCTGAAAATTTCTATTTTTGAGTGAAAATCTTAATGCGGTTCACAAAATACATCTACTAACCAAGTTTAAACAGTATAGGTCTTATAGTTTCAGAAAAATGTGGCTGTGACATACGGACGGACAGACAGACAGACAGACATGACGAATCCATAAGGGTTCCTTTTTTTGCCATTTGGCTACGGAACCCTAAAAAGGAGCATTTAAGCGGAAATAACTTAATTTCACATTACATACAACTCTAAATTATATATTTAAGAAGTCCCTTGTGCTCCAAATCTAAACAAATCCACCGGTGAAGTAACCTGCGCGCGCGCACCATATGATCGTCAGTTGTTCACAGGCTTTTTACCAAAGCAGGTGGCCGGCGAACACAATCTGTGCACGAAAAACCTGCGAATATAATACCCGGTTAGAAAAAGACGGCGATAAAAACAAGGGGGGTGGAAACGAGATGCAAAGTTGTCTTTCCGTTTCCGTTTAGTAAAAAAAGTTCAACATCTGGATGCTCGTAGATTTGGCCTGAGAAAGTTTTAGAAACAAATCTAGACGGGCACGATTTTTTGTGGATAGAAATCAGATGTTTATAGGTTGTTACCGGTCATGAGTTTCTATCGTAAATTTATAATCATCAATGCTAATATAGTTAAGTATTTGTAATTAACGCTTTGGCAGTTTTTAGGTAAATTATTTGTTTATAACAGCCAATTTTAAGTAGCCCGAGGCTTTTGTCATATCTATGCCAAAATATTATAATTTCTATGTACTGTGTAAAAGAATATCTCAACAGAAAAAATATATGGACAGAACAAATTAAATTTTTAACAAATTTGCATACCACTCAACATCTTTCATTTTAAATGTAGAAAACTGCGTCATTCATCTAAAGAGTACCGGAAATCATGAATAAGTAATCCGTTTCATAATTGAAACATTAATAACCGTTACCAGTTATTATTTACGAAGCGTAACGACATATTTCAAGAGAAACTTACATATCATATTTACCTTTATCTTCCTAAAATAGCATGCGCATGTTGGATCTATAAATCATCGACGCATACCTCGGCGTACTTAAGACACTAAAAAGACGATGGACTTATTCTGTTCGATCTTGTAGCAGCAGATTTTATCATTCCATAAGTATTTGTTACTTGAAAATGGCTCTCGATGCAGTATGTTTTGAAATTGATGACAGCAAGAAGAAATGCGTTAGTAAACAAAAGTCTGAACCAGATTTATTGTACAGTCAAGGTTATAAATATGTATACACTTTAGTACCTTGTCTATTTAACGTCATGTTTCAACTGCCATATGAAATTGTCACAGCGATTAAAGTGACAAGGTACTAAAGTGTATACATATTTATGACCTTGACTGTACCTGTGTGCATGAAATATGTATTTTTGTGTGGTTCCATGAGTCCTAGTACAAAAGATGTAAACTAATATTATACATATAAAAATAAAAATAAATAAAAGAAGCTTTTACTTTTTATGAAAGTAGCTTCTACCTGTCTGTCTGTCTGTCTGCCTGTTACGCTTTCACGGATAAACCGCTGAACCGATTTTGATGACATTTGGTATGTAGATACTTCAAGTCCCGAGAAAGAATATAGGGAGGAAGATTCTTTTTATCTCGAAAAAATTGACGGTTTCTGAAGGAAAGGAAACGAGTTCTACGCTGACGTGCCGCAAATTGGCTATTTCTGTCTATGTTTGTATACCTCGTGTGTTCATAAGTTTTGAGACGAAATAAATATTACATAAAAAATTAAAGCATAAAGCTGTATTTATAAAATTTACAGATAATGGTAACTAGACATTAACTAACAACTACAAGCAATTACTATTCAAAATGTCCACCCCTATTTTTAATACAAGCTTTTAGTCGTTCCGGCCAGTCATCGATCGCGGCACGAATCTTCTCCAGTGGGATATCCTTCGCTGCTTTGATGAGGGCTCGCTTTAAAGAATCTAAGTTTGGGTGGGACTTTTGGCAGGCCCTGAGTTCCAATTCAGTCCACAAAGAATAGTCCAGTGGATTGAGATCAGGGCTGGAGGATGGCCATTCTTCCGCCGCGATGAAGCCCGGCAAATTTTCCCTTAACCAAGCTTGAGTCGTTTTAGCCTTATGTGCGGGTGCTGAGTCTTGCTGGAAAATCCATTCTTTGTTGTGAAATAAAGTATTAGATAGGGGTTTCACTACAGTATCTAAAATGTCACTTTGATAATTTTTTGCTTTAACCTTGACACCTTGTTGGCAAAAATGGAGCGGAGTGACACCTTCGTACGAAACCCCCCACCATACCATCACACTCGCCGGATGATGGGCACGCGAGACATTTCGTGCTGTAGCAGGAACATCTTTGCTGCTTTTGGCATAAACTTTATTATTTTGCCGGTTAAACTTTTCTTCGACCGTAAAGATTTTTTCGTCGGTGAAGAGTATCTTTTTCGCATCGTGTCTCTTAAGCAGCATCGGACAACGTTCGCGACGTAATTTACGAAGGCGATCATTTAGAAAATGAACTTTTCTACGGCTGTAAGCCTTTACTTTCAGATCGTATTTCAATATTCTGTTGACTGAAATACGCGAAATTTTAGTCTGCAGACCGAGTTTTTTCTGGGTGCGACATGGATTTCGGCGAAGTCGCTCTCTGATTATTTTGATGTTAGCAGCCGTCCTTACAGACCGCGGGCGACCACTCCTATGTCGATCTTTCAAAGAATCAGTCTCCTTGTAGCGTTTAATGGTGTAATATACGAAGTTGCGGCTTACCCCAAAACATTTTATGTCACGGAAAATTTCCATTGGTTTTTTCCCCGCCATATGTAGTGAAATGACAGTCGCACGCAATTCTTTCGTTCCCTCCATCACAAGAAAAACAAAAGAAATGAATTTTCAAAACATACAAATAGCACACTAACATTCCAAATTCAAAATTGAAAAGAATATAAAATAGGTGCCAGTATTATTTTCTTTATTTTATAAACTAAAAAGTTTGTCTCAAAACTTATGAACATACGAGGTACTAAAGGGGGTGATCCATTGGCGAATAAAACCGCACAATCACGGTCTAAACCGAGAATAGAGCATCTAAAAGTCCGATGTCTTCAAATGTATCACTATACGAGTCAACGAGCCACGAGCCAACGATCTGCTCTTTGGTCCGCCGACTCGCCAGATTTACTGGTCGAAAGATCACTTGAATATCAATGGTTTCAGATCTCAATTATAAACTATGCCATAGATGATACAGTTCAATATTATGGAGAGAAGTTCACCGCATAGGCGTTTCGCGACAAACGTCACTTCCGTTTCCTATTTTTTATGTTATTTGATGTGTTATTGTTGCAAATAAATGTTTTTCTTTCTTTCTTTCTTTCTTTCTTTCTATAATACAGGGCCTCTATTCTACTGCGTTATAACGATATCGTGTTTGACGTGTTTTAGAATCGTTCATGACACAGTCGCCATTATTGTAAATGACATAAGATTTATCAAAACGTTGACAATACGGAAACGCATCAAATACGATATCGTTATTACCGTGTAGAATCCCATCCCTGAGCTACTACCGCTACACATGTTTGTGTGTCTTCACTGCAGTGTATAAATATCTTTCTGCTTCTTTTTCTATTCTCCTCGATGTCTAAACGGCCCAGTTCTCGCAAGACCCAATCCTTATTTTAGTAACATTTTAATTGCAACCTTGTTCAAAATAACTATAGGGTGCCTTTTATATTTGGTATTATGTCCTCAAGTGAAAACCTGGGGAGTCGGGAGGCTATACTAGTCAAGAACAATGAAAACGTGTCACTTAGTACAGAATTTCTATAGGAAGTGACCCATTTTCATTACTCCTGAGTGTATTATATAGAGTGCGAATTTTGTGAGATTGTATCTATCCATCAAGTAATCCGCGAAACCCCGGAACCTATTCAAAAAAATATTTCGCCACTCAAAAAGGTGGACTTTAACGGCTTTTACAAGGTTTTTATTAACTTGCAATTTTTTTATGTTCGGGACAAATCTTGCAAGGAAGATTTGAACCACTTCCCATGGACCGATTTAGCTGAAATTTGGTATACCTACATTACTTCGATGACAAACAATAATTTGGCACCATCGAGCTGGTCTGATGATGGAGTCGGAAGGTGGTGACGTACAGTCGACAATGAAAGCTGATCCCAAAATGAAATTTACAGGCAGGACGCTACTTTCTTAATAAAGCACCTATTTTTATCCGATGATTATGTTTAATGGCAGACTAACTGGTGTGACCGACTTGACACGGTAACTTGAGCACTGATCCAAGTCATCGCATTGTTCACATCCACTGGGTTTGAATGGGCCGGTAATGGAAATGGATGATGAATGTATGGTCGCAATTTACGTTCCATCAATCTTTCCAGGTACAGTGGCAGTTATTGTTACAATGTAATATTTTATTAGGTATTTTAATGTTGTATTTGATAACAAACCGATGGGCCTCAAAATATTACTTACTTAACTAAGTCTAGCCACAGACTTAGATATCGATTAAAATAATAAGCCATTAATTTTTCAAGTGTCCTTTTCTACAAATGAAAAGTATATACGCTTATTAAGACGTTGCATGCTATTTATTAAGTTACTCTAAATATATACCCCAAATTAAAGTAATATTTTACAATTAAGAAACACGCAACTACGAGTACATAGTTATTGGTGAGTTGGAAACATTCTCCTAATTTTTTCCAGTTTCAGACACTTTACATATATGAACTATTTACACGAGGGACTCTAGATAGTTACTTAAGACCAAAACGCATCAAAACTGCATCGAAATGGGAACCCCGTCTCAGAATACACCCGCTGTTTATTTTTAAGCAACCCTTTTATACGGGAATTACGTTCATTAAGGGTTTTTATACGTTTCTATTTCGATAGACGCCGGCAGATGGCGCCGTCATTGTTCTGAGATTTACCCTTTGAGGTAAAAAAATAAGCTTCTTATAGCTGAATCGCGTTAGTCTTGCCTTTGTATATGTGTGTTGTATATAATGTGTACTGTAATATTGCAATCGTAACTGACATTCAACCTAACACCATCACCTTACTGTCGGCCGAATACGTACTTATAACCATGTAGTAAACACTTTATTGTATAAAACACAGAAATTCAAATACAATATTCACATAATAGGAACGTAGCTAACCTAACCTAGTAGCTGCACACTTTAGTGGCTTTTGTCGCATTAACGTCATGTTTGAACTGATGCACTAATTTATTTATTTATTTACTTAGGAGATAACACAGATACATACATAGAATGTAACATAATTAGTGAATAGGTACTATAGTTTCTCACTGTGAACACAAGAAATACTAAGACGAAAATACAGCATGCAAAATACTGAAATGTGACTTAATAATAATCTATCGAAGGCGACAAGGTTAATGCGCACAGTTCGAGAGAAAGATACAAGTAGCCCAGCGCCCGTAGCATGGTCGCCTTTTTCGATGTGGATAAACATGGATAACACATATGTCACTTTATGACCAGTCAGTGCGAGAGTGACAAATGTGTTATCCATGTTAAACCACATCGATAAAGGCGACCATGCTACGGGCCCTGGACAAGAGGAGTAACGCTAACGTAAACGACTGCCGAAAACCGCCAAATGTATGGAACTGACATTTAATTTAACATCCTGAAGCTTACGTCAATCCTATATATCTATCTTATATAAAAAAAAAACGCAAAATGTGTTGGTAAGCGCATAACTCAATAACGCCTGGACCAATTTGACCAATTCTTTTTTTTGAAATGTTCGTTATCGTTAGGAGAGTTATTTGGCTATTCCGTTATTATTTCTTTTTTTATGAAAGAAAAAACTAAAAAATCCACCGGGAATTTTGCAACGAGGCGAAGCCGCTCGCGGGCCGCTAGTTTTCAATAAAGATGACGTTCGCAGATTTAAAAGGTTGACATATTATAAAGTGGATGGAATTAAGTGGTCCAATCACGCAAATATAGCTGTTTACTTCTTTCCAACAACTCCGTCCGCGTTTTAGTCGTTTATCGCTATTCCCTCAGGATTCGTCCAATTTTTCAGGATAAAAAGTCTATGTCCTATTCCAGATCTATCTCTGTGCCAAATATCTCCTAAATGCGTTCAGCTGTTCTGGCGCGATTGACTAACATACATAAATCCAAACTTTCATATTAATAATTTTACTTCTATCTGAATGTTGCTAATAAATCCCACTGTCCTCGCCTATGGGAATGTCACCTTGCTTAAATCCTGGGATAGTGCATGTCCCGTGTAATCCGATGCGACTAAACGATAAAGTAAACGAAACCTTCAATTCCACGCTTCCGCTGCGCAGGCGCAGGTATTCGCAATTGTACAAATATCCGGATATCCTGTAGTATCCAGTTACTATCGGATGTCATCCCGCCTTAGTTTTGTTATTGGACGTCAGGGAGTTGCAACGGAAGGTTAGGTGAAAGCATATAAGTGGCTTGGTAGATAAGATGGATTTTAATTTGGTACTTACCTTGCTTACGCTAAGGACCTGGGCTCAATTCCCTGTGGAGGCAAATTTTTATGCGGATGAACTGACGTTTCGCACAAAATCGTTTCCCAAACTGATTAATTTCCCAAAAACATTATTTGGGCAAACCCAATTTTTTCCGAAACTATAAATATTTCAAGATTTATTTCAGGACCATCGCGTAGAACTCTATAGGTTACGTTAAGTAGGTTAGTTTTGGAAAAGTAAGCGTTTGCCCAAATGATATGTTTGGGAAATGACTGTTTGGGAAGTGGTCTTTGACTAAACATTAGTAAAACTTTTATGTGATATGCGTGTAAGTATCTTTATAAGTTCATGTTCATCGTTGTCTAGCATAAAAAGAAGAAGCCTAGAGCTTAGTTTGGGATTAACCTCAGATATGTTTATTTTGTTTGCATAGGTTTTTTATGGCATACAGTAGGCAACCGAGCACATAGGACCCATAGACAGTTCTAAAACTGCAAATGCGTTGAGTTATATTATAAGACTAAGATGGATTGCTTTAGTTGTTGCTCTACTAAAGTACGGAATATATGTATAGGTAGTTTTTAATTGTAGACTAGAAGACGCCCACGACTTCGAACGCGTACAATCGTTTTTCCGCTACTCCTCCTGTTTTAATCACTTAGGGGATGAATTTCCAAAAATCCTTTCTTAGTGCACCCCTGCTGTGCGTTGGTCAGATAGTCAGTTAATTAGTCAGTTCAGTTCTTGTATATATTTATAAGAAGATAATAGTTTAGGTCGAATTGTAAAAGATTGTCCCCCAATATTTTCCCCCGTCGCCTCAGAAATACCAACAACTCTAAAGACTTACAAATATTTCTGTCACCACATTTAGTACTAACAGGCTAAGAGGTTTACTAGTGTATTGGTGACAGGTTGCAAGCCCATCGCCTAACAGTACTACACGCCCTTATTCCCTTAGTCGCCTCTTACGAAATCCACGGGAAGACATGGAGTGGCATGTAGTACTGTTAGGTGATGGGCTTGCAACCTGTCACTAATACACTGGTAAACATCTTAGCCTGACTGTGCAAAATGTGGTTACAGAATTATCAACAAGTTTAAAGTTGATGGTATTTCTGTAGCTCTGCCTACCCTACTCTGGGAATGAAGGCGTGACGTTATGTATGTATGTATGTATGTATGTATTTATGTATGTATGTATGTATGTCCCCCAATATATATTTTTTATAAACTGCTCCGTATGTAAGTGTCATAAAAGCGGTTATAGCGTGAACCAATTTTGCTTACCTGACGAAAGTCTTGTATCCGATAACGAGAGGCCTCTCAGCTGAGCTGTTAGGGTCGGATATTGGATTTCCGAGAGGAAGTATCCTTTCAGACCAACTTTCATTTGCACGTGGGAATGTGAATGGGACCTTTATTTGCCGAGTTTTTTCAAGGCAGTGAAGGGATGTTCAGTTACATTAAGTGTTATGCAATAGTAGGATATTAATGATGTGGAAAAAAACTAACCTATAAGCTGCATTTCTTACATTTAAATCCAACTTAAATACTTACCTAATTGTTAATATTTTAGTAAATAATATACCTGCACATACATGTAAATCTTACGGAGTATTCACACTAATAATTTTTTTCACCAGTTTCTTTACAATCTCCTCATGTGTGAAGATGTTATTTTAAATACACAAAAACAAATGAATACAACAGGCGGTCTCTCATCATACCAGAGCGCGTAGCCAAGATGCAAACACGACTAACTTTTCTGTTTTCTATCAGCTCTAAATGTATGGAGTTCACATAAGCGTTGGACGCAATTTGACAAGCTTTCTTCAATCCTAAACATTCTGTCGATATCCGAAAATAGCTAAGTTAGCGTTATGCATCTTGTCTGGTATAGAATGCAGAGATTCTCTACCAGTCAACCTTACGGTAAAACAGAAAAAATAAGTACTATGAAATTACGTCACTAAAGAGTTTTCTTATAAACTTCTTGTCGAACGGTCGATCGGTCTGTTTAAGCTATTTAATTGAGAACTTCCGAAATTGTTGTCGGTACGCTTCGACATGACAACTTAAACCCACCGGTTAATAATTCGACCGTCACTGTAGCCTTAACCAAAAGGTTTAAATTAACGTTTACCCTAGCTGCTCATCACTTAAAGGTCAATGCTCATTGTAATTAGATCACATGTCGAAATAACGGCTGCACCACAATCAGAACGGCAAACAGACGCGTTTCGCTCGCATTCATTATTGGGCATAACTCCCAAAGAGTAAGCGTTACAGACGCGACAGCTTTAAGGAACATACTCAGGCAAAAAATTCGGCGAAGCTTATTCGGTCCTACAGTCAGAAGCTTTTTGACAGTGCGAGCCATATGGTCTCATCTTGGCAACATTTTACACGTAAATGATTTTGGTGGGATACCTTTTACTTAGCCTAGTAGGTAAAGGAACACTAAGTATAACATCGTAGGGTGATAGCACCAGTGTTGGAAGCTTTTAGCTAACAGACACTAGTAATGGACACTTAATTCCAAGTCCTTCTGCACCGGAAACCGACCAAGGTAAAAACTTTTATTGTGGACAGTGCTCCAATTATGAACAATCCCATAGATATAAGCTTCCAACATTGATCATTCTTTTAGCGTTGCAATTAGATTACATTGAAACTTTTCGGGAGTACCACTATGAAAATGAAATGTTTGGTTTTGCATAGTTTTCGTTTAAAAAATGTTAATGTTCATCACTGGAGCATTGCCTATAATAGGTGATTTTTACCTTACATACCTATATAAAAAAAACTAAAAAGAGTTTTTTTTTTTTAATGTAGGTATCCTTCTAAATTATTATACATTTTTCTTTATCTAAAATCTGTAGTATACCAGCTTCATGTAACGGATGGCCAACACCGCAAAGGTTAATAAATTAATTATTATTTATATGCCCCATAAAAACTTTTATTATATCTAATAGCAACTGCAGGGCAAATAATATCAGTTCAGGTTATTTTACAATCGCGTATTTAACTAACACGGTACTAATTAGCGACACAAACGTTTCAACGGATCAAATTTTATAGCCCCATAGCCATTAGTCTTGTTTATATCTACGTATTTAGAAAAACACAAGTCTGACTTGTTTTAAAAATAGTTTTATAACTACTTTAATGCCTATAATAATGGTTAAATTTGAGTCTAGGAATAAAAGGAGAGGGTTAATAATAAGTTTTTTAAGGATATTGGCGTTTTGTGATTAACTACTGGCTGTAAAAAAGATTTATCGCTTTATTTGCTACCACTTCGATATTGGCGAAGGATGTGCAAAGACAAGGGGGAATAAAACGATTTGGTTTAATTGTTGAACCACTTTTATATTTGCAAAGTTATAAGTAGTTAATTGTAAAACATGGCTTATTTGCACATGAAGTTTTATGCTGTGCCAGTCTCGTGGGAGCAAGAATCAGTTAAAGTATCCATTGTATTATGTCCTGATCTTTGTTTTTCTTATTTTATTAATATGCAACCTTGTTTTTACCGTATACCGGTGTGGTTGCCGAGTTAAAATAGTGCCACTCCATGTCTTCCCGTGGATGTCGTAAGAGGCGACTAAGGGAATAAGGGTTTATAGTAGGTACTGATAGGCTATGGGCTTGCAACCTGTCACTAATACACTGGTAAACTTCAAACTCAAACTCTTTATTTGCTTTCATAAAAGTGGCCTGATTGGTAAGCAAAAATGTATTTACAGAATTATCAACAAGTCTTTTTAGAGTTGTTGGTATTTCTGTAGCTCTGCCTACCCCACTCTGGGAATGAAGGCGATGTTATGTGTACATAATTATGTATGTACGTATATGCTGCGCTGTTACGAGTAAGATCAATCGTATTACTCCCTGACGTTTATTTATCTTGTTTTATTAATAATAATATATGGCAGTGCTGCTACAAGTGTAGGTACAATAAAAAATATGTTTGCAATATTCAAATATAATTCAGCTATATTCCTTCAAATATTTATGAATCCAGAATAAGGACTAAGAATAACTTCATCCTAATCCATTCACCCATTAAGGCGTGGTTATAACATAAAAATATGGGCTAATTTCATCCAAATCTTCACACATTTAGGCGTGATTATAACACTGACATACAAACTTTAGCATTTTATGATACACTACAATACGACATAGTCTTTATTCCATACCTTAGAGAGTTACAATTTAAAATAAATAAATGAATTTTATGTTACATAAATAGATAAAAATCACCGAACAATGTCACACAAATTACCAATAGTTCAAACTAAGCTCTGTATAGGCTTGTACTATGGGTACTAGACAAACGATAAACTTACAAATATAGAGACATATGTGCTTAAATACATACATAGCGATCTCTTCCAGTGTAATTAGTAGGATTAAACAGTACAGTCTGTAAAGTTTATATTTGTTATTCTGTGCCCTTTCCAGCGCTAAGAGATTTCTTATTGACGTGAGCACATTCCTGAATTAAACGGAAGTGCTACGATAATTGTATTAAGAATTCAGTTGCTTTGTAATCTAGTAAAGATAATTGGGGCTTCCTCTGAGAGAACATGCTGTATTATTCTTATTATAAGCTTTTTACATTTCATCATCGCTTACATTTATAAATCTTGGACGATTGAATCCCACAAACATTCGACGATGTTGTTCCTTAGTGACGATGTTTCATGCAGAAGTTTTTTTTTATGCTATTGAGAAGGCACACGAGCACTCAGGCCACCTGATGGCAAGTGGAATCTGAGACCCATAGACATTTGAATTCTCAAGACTATAATCCTAAGACCTCAAACGCGTTGCCAACCCTGAGGACTAAGATGGGATGCCTCTATGCTAGTAATTTCACTGGTTGTCTTATCCCCACACCGGAACTCAACAATGCGAACACTGTTGCTTGGCGGTAGGTAAATGGATAAGATGGTGGTAAAAGCGTTACAGTTTCATGTCTGGTGCACTAAATATCAGGGGAGCACATAGGTTTAGCTCGACGCGCTTCCGTCAAGTACCTACACAATAAAGGTTAAACCTAGGTTTAACTTAGACGAATTGCTCACTACACTTAGGTACTTGATTGGTATACTTGATTAAAATATTTTTAATTTCTACTTGAAAGATTATGTGAATATGTTTGTGTTAAACCGATGTTAAAACAATTAAAGACACATTTAATAAAAAATACAATATTTTAGTCCTTAGGATTGACCACTTGGAAAATAATTTTCAAACTTGAAATCACAAATGTCCATGATAAAATATTAATGATGTGGATTTTTGTTAATATTATTAGTACCTGGGCGACCGAGCTCTACTTGGGTATATTGTAGACGACAATAATAAATTACAATTGTATAGTGTCGTCTTAATGTACTTATGTCAAATACCTTTCCCAAAGATGTCAAATTGACAGGTCGATTTTATTAGCCAAAAAACCCCCATTCCGCAATTTTTTGCAAAACTTTTAGAGCCGTTTTCGAGAACGTGATTACAAATTTATATAGATACAATAATAATAAATATAATTAATAATATTGCTCGTTAAATATTCAACCAAATTAGGTTAGGTTAAGAAAATAATACCTAATAAAAAATAACGTGAACGAATATAAAACTTTCTTAAGGCTTATTATAAATGGTTTTGCTGAAACACCAGTTTGATGTACACCAACATTAAACCACTAAGTTTATTCTTCCAAGGTACAATAAAGTTTTAACTCTGAAGATAAAATTAAAAATTTACGGCTTATTACGAGTAAGTGTGCTATTATACTTCGAGTGCGTAATGCCAAGGCGTTATGCAACTGTAATGGCGGCAACTAGTTTCGTAATAAAATTAGCACGGGTACAATTAACGGTTCATCGCTAATATTGGACAGAAGTCGCGAAGTTCTACAAACGAAGGTACCAAGACTTACTTAAGGATAAATTCTTCACCGAACCCTTCAGTCTGGTTTCGTGTGAAAGGGTATATTGAGAAATGGGCCGTATTAAAAAAGTCATCTCGACTGAGCCGCCCGTCACAAGATATGTCAAAGTAAACGTCAATCCATAGAAATCCGTAATTTTTGACGCATCTTGAGACGAGCGTTACAGTAGAGATCAGTTTATTAATTCGGCACTTAGTCTTGTTATTCCTTTTAAGGGTTCCATTTCCGAAGGGTGTCCAACGGGACCCTATTACTCAGCCTACGCTGTCTGTCTGTCCGTCCTTCCTAGCTTTAAAGAGCTGTATATTTTGAACCGTAAGAGATAGTGTACTGATTTGTTATTAATGCGGACTTGCTCACAAAGAAACGAAAAAAAGATCATTTTTCTTGTAGGTATCTTAAATACGGTAAAACATATAAGCGTCAAATTTTGTATGTTTATTGCACAAGCCCTAAAAAAGACAACAAATACTAATAAATGGTTGAGTGTGCGATGGGCTCGCTCTGATTCGATTCGAATTCAAAATGGAATATAATACCTACTGTGCGGCGGCACGGAACCCTCAGTGCACGAGTCCTACTCATACTTGACCTGTATTAATACATATAATATTGAACCAACTGAGTAGAAAAAATACAATTTCGGTTAACCAGAAGGACAGGTCTAGACAGGTTGCATGTGTCCGACGAGAATGTCCAGTAACATGTCCTATACATTTTCTTTGATTTTGATTGCCGTTATCGCATCTTATCTAGGCTCGTAGGAGCTTTATCCAATTGATTTTAGCCCATAGTTTTCTCTCTTGATGATTACGTACGTTATAAAAACAAGATGGGCTGAAGCAAAGTAGAATGGAGGACCTGACCAAAATGAACTCTGAGCTATCAGACGGCATGATCTCATAGCGTGGGTATTGCGTTACCACACGTTACTAGGCTTTCTTCTATGGTAACCCATCATTTTATCGAATTTAAATCTATCGATTTCATCGTTTTTTTTAATGGTAAAAGGTGGCAGACGAGCAAGCGGGGGATGGTAAGTGATCACCAGGGGAATCGCAAGTGCGCTGCCGGCCGTGGAGAATAGAGCAGGCTCGTTTTTTGAAGGTCCCCAACTCGTAATTGTTCGGAACCACAGACGCCGAGAGCTGATTCCACGCTACTTTCTACTAAAATCATGTTTGTTTTTAGTTCCTAAAGGTTAATCACGTATGTTAGGTTAGGTTAGACTTGTGACTACCAAAATAAAATAACTCATGCTGCGAGAAATGCCTTTCGATGAAATGAAAATTTTGCAAAATGATACTGTCGTTCAAAGATATTTCGAGAAAACAATAGGAACCCATCTTCTAAAGATATTCCTGTAATAGGAGCAATAAATTGAGGGATCATTTCTACTCTATAAACATAGCAACATTTGTTCTACAACAATAAAAAATATGTAATTTATTATTTGGGATTTTTTCAAACAAACTAAATAGCATTTTTAATGTACTCCATCCAATAGTCTAGTTGACATCTACTGTCAGCCTACAATCTTCGTAGTTTTCGCAATACACTGCTTGCTTGGAAAATCTAAATTCATAAATATTTAATAAACAATAAGTTATTTTCAAAAGTTGTAGAATATATGTTGTTACGTTTGTGGTGAGGAAACCATCCCTCAATTTATTGCGCCTATAACAGGCAACACCCGGTATAAAATCGTCAGTAACTCACTACCTGACTGACAATGCACAGTGGGAATACTCCTTGGGTACCCTAGAGGCGTACTACAAAAGGATTATTTGAAAGTCGACCCCCAATGGAATGAAATAAAGGAAATAGCGGAAAACTACATAGTTCTAACGCGTCCGAAGTCGCGGCATACTAAAGTAACTTATAACGAATATTACACATCATGTAACAGTGATGTAATCCAAGAATATTATCGCCGTAAAACCTAGAATTCCCAGTTAATAGGTATGCAGATAATCAAGTTTTAGTGCATCATAACTGTTGCAGATAAATTACTTGAAGTATTTAACACTTTCGGCGCCGCACCCTGATTGCGCTTACAAAGTTGAGTCGGTGTTGAAACGGAATCTCTTTAGAGAGACCTCTCTTTCGGTGTTGTGGTTAAGTGAATACAATTCGGGGAATGAACGCTCTTTAATGATCCGGTGCTTGTGTGAGACTGGACGACAATTGTACATACCTACTATACTAGCTGTTGCCCGTGACTCTGTCCGTGTCGTTTCTCGCCATTTTCTCAACAACTATGAAATTTTCCGGAATTAAAAGTACCGTGTATTCTTCCTTGAGATTTAAGCTATCTCCATACCAAAGTTCATTTAAATCGCTTCAACGGTTAAGCTATGAAAGAGTTACTAATACCTTTAAAATATGAGTAAGGATATTATGGATAACCCGGAAACTGACAAAGAGTCCTTTTCGTCAAAAGAGAAACATTAAAAGATCTCGAGGGATTAATAATAAACATATTCTGCGCGACAAAGTCGCTGGCAGAAGCCAAGCCAATTTCATCAAGTCCTTGCTTCAGTAGACATAATGTCTATCGCCGAGTGTCATCCGCCTGCATAACGGAGAAAGTGGATATGATAATTGGCCCCGCCGATGCGCGACTGAACCGGCTCACGTGGATTGGTGTGGATACGCCTTGCTTGTACTGTTGTGTTTTTGAAGTATATATCGTGATATAATCTTCAGCTGTGGAAGGTTTTGAATCTACCATAGAAAGGGGTGAGTGAAGCCAAAATAGTCATAAGAGAAGCTACCGAGTATTACTACGCTTTCGTTGTCTATCTGTCTGTCTGGACCGTTTCATAACCTTTTCATTTTCCAAACCGCTTTTTTCTGTAACTGTAAATATTTCAAGATTATAGGTTAAGTTAGATTAGTTTTATGAAAATCCTAAAATATTTACAGTTTCGTTTCTTGTTCCGTGGATACTAGAATATTAACCGTTTTGAAGTTCCTATATCTCATTCTAAGGTCTGCTCTCATAAATTTCATTCTTAGAGTTTAAACTACGAGTGTAAGTTAGTATACTCGTAAAGCCATAAAACTAAGTGTGGTGTAACTAGTAACATCGAAGTTGCAGAACATTCCCTTGTCTGGAAGAGATCGCTATTTAGCGATGAGACCGCCTGTTGTTTACCTGTATAATTTTTGTTTGTGCTATTTCTCTGAAATGATTCTGGGCCTCTATTCTACTGGGTTTCCATTATACCTTTGACCTGTTATCGGTTTTTTTTTAACTCGGCCGCCATTACTGTCAAGTAAATAAGAGCTATCGTAACGTTGACAATACGATAGCATGTCATAACCATAACGGTGGTACCGAGTAGAATAAAGGCCCTTTATGATCTACAGTAAAATGTTTTTGTATCGTACCGTATTCCCAAAAGTTTGGAAACCTGAATAATTTACTGAGAAAAATCTCGAAAACATTTGAAAGCTTTTGAAAATACCAATAATAACTTCTAAGAAACTTGAGAAGTTTCTTGTCGTTACTACTACGGTAAAACTCTGCTTAAGCTTGATTATAGGTACCTATTTGGATAATTTGTATTATCTTTGAATAAAAGTTAGTAGTACCTAAACACGCAAAAAAAATATATTTGTCAGGTCTAAATCTTTTTTAAAAGTTGATTATTAAGCGGGTATGTCCACACTAAGCCAACGGACTCGTCCTCGCGCCGCTCTGCCGCGTTATCCATCATCTATTTTTACTATTCGCCGACTGAGACTTTATGCAACGGTGACCTACCACCACCTACCACTCTACCAACATACAGGTAGTTTCATAAGAGGTACCAATGACAGTAGATTTAGCGCAATAGTTAGTACGTAAATACCTCAATTACATACGTAATCATTCGGGCGTTTATTTCATTTGTGATAATATCCATAGCTAAAGCTAACTTAAGCTATGTTTGAGCTAGTTTAATTTGTGTGAGATCGTCCGCTGAGGACTACAACTCTTTAAATCATCGATTTAGAATTAATTAAAAATATTGTTATTTCTTACCAGGATTTGAACCCGGGACCGCTAGCTTCGTATCGTGTCTTCAAAAGCTAGTTTTTTTGGGTATGATACGCAAGAATTTGATCCCGATCTCATCTAATGGAAAGTGATGATGAAGCCGAAGATACTCGCAAAGCATTCTTATCAATTCCGAAATAAAAAACTATCCTATGTCCTTCCCCGGGAATCAAACTATCTCCATACCGACTTTCATCTAAATAGGTTCAGTAGTTTAAGCGTGAAGAGGTAACAAACAGACTGACGCACTTTCGCATGTATAATATTAGTTTGGATTGAAACGTATTTCAAGTAAACACAGTGGACACATTGCAACTGCCAACGAATTCAACTTTTTAGGTTAATGTCATCGTCAGCCTGTATTAACTCTATGCAACGATGTTGTATGAGTCTGTTTGTTCTGCTATGCATTTAATAATTGATTAGAGATCGGTGTTTGTGAATGATCGCATTATTTCCGGAACTCTGACTAGCTGTAGCTAATGAGCCGTGGGTCCAGTGGTGCAAGGGACGGGTGGGAGCGAGCTGTGGTTAGGGAGATCTTAGCTGTGAGTCTAGTTCTTGTCGTGTAAAGCTGCCTAATTGAGAATGCACGCGCTAAAATGTATTTTATGTGCTCTGATGGGACTACTTAAAACTCGCTGGGTAATAATGACTCCGTCGAGTTAAAATGTGATACGCTGAGAATCACATCCCAGAGGGCGTGGCCAGGATGCAAGCGTTACATACATACACATACATAACATCACGCCTTCATTCCCAGAGTGGGGTAGGCAGGGCTACAGAATTACCAACCACTCTTAAAAACTTGTTGATAATTCTGTAACCACATTTTGCACAATTAGGCCAAGAAGTTTACTAGTGTATTAGTGACGGGTTGCAAACCCATCGCCTAACAATACTACAAGCCCTTATCTCCCTTAGTCGCCTCTTACGACATCCACGGGAAGACATGGAGTGGCACTATTCTAACCCGGCAACCACACGGCAAGCAAGCGTTACTAGGGCGTATTTCAAAAAAAATGTTAAGGACACAATGTAAGAAAATTTAACTCTCTCATTTCGTCATGAAAATTAGCCATACATTTAAATACTTTCATTTTCGTGACGAAATGGTTTTTTTTTGTCCTTTTTTTGAAACCCCACTAACGTTTCTGTTTTCTATTGAAAGTAAGCCTTTCTGTCATAAGTTTAAGTCAATCCTATATTCTTTTTAGAAATTTGAAAATCGCTTAACTAGCGTTATGCATCCTGACTGGGCCTCTCTGAGGCCTTAGCCAAGATGCGTACGCTAACTAGAGATTCTATTCGTTTTGATTTTAAAACAACGCGTCACTGCCTCTATGATCTACCAGTGACGCTATTGGTTTAAAAACAAAACGAATAGAAACGCTATTTAGCGTACGCATCTTGGATACGGCCTCTGGTCAGGGGCAAATGCTTTTTTTTTTTCGAAAACTGTCACATTCTATGGAGTTGAAATAAGCGATCGTCGTGACCGTCCGGCAGCTTATGTTCAAAAATCAAAATCAAGAAGTCTTTATTAACTTTTAGTCAGTTTATAAATAAATTTACAGTTGATGAGGGACGTTGATCCTATACATTTTCGATAACGATGATGTTGGCAGAATGCTGTGCATGTTGTCTAGGGCCACTGGTGACACATACTCACTGATGTCTGGTTTTACCAACGATGTGTCATTTCGCCCAATCTTACTTCATCAAAAGCCGAAGCCGTGTTGTTTTCAGGTCATCCTTAGGGCGGAATCACATCTATGGGCATCGAACCGCATTTTTTTTTTTTTTTTTTTAACAGGGGACATTCTCACACAAATTGACCTAGTCCCAAACTAAGCTCCAGGCTTGTACTATGGGTAATAGATAACGATAAACCTATAGAAAACATCCAAGACTCAGGAACAAATATTCGCGCTCATCACACAAATATCTGCCCTTACCGGGATTTGAACCCAGGATCGCTGGCTTCAGAGGCAGGGTCGCTCCCAACTAGGCCAACGTGTCGTCAAAAAGCATTTTATCTATGGAAAATCGCTATTAAGCTCAGATACTCTTAATACTAGAAAGCTGTTATTTGGCATGAATATACATAATAATTATATCAATCACACCCACAAGGAGGTAAAATAAAAACTTGATAAAAAAATAGGGTATCTCCCCTACACGTAAAGTGGGGATGGTTTTTAGATAGGTCTTTTAAAAATATTCCTGGTTTGTTACACCAATTATTTAATTAAGGCATCCGTTTGTGAATTATTAAGTTTTAAAGTGCAAATTTTTGTCAGAGTCAAGTGCCCAACAGGAAAAACTACAAACAAGTACTGAAAATCTGAAAATGATCTTAAATGAAAGCGCAAATAATGAATTTAAAAAGAAAATTATCAAGAAGACTTGATTGGTTCTTGAGATACACGTAAATAAAGTGTTTATACCGACTAAAAATCATGTACCACAGCACCATAAATTTAAATAGAAAATTAGTTCATTCTTGTTGTTTTTTCACATAGTTTTTTGTTTGTAGTACTTAACGGCATTGGAACCCTACACTGAGTATGGTCCAACATGGTCTTTCCTGGTTTTTTTTTTATGTTTTTGCTGTTTTTATATTTTAATACCGAATAAACAATTTTTTTTCTTTGTTGGGTAATATAGAGTATTGTATTGTAAGTTGTCTGACTTAGACCACATAGTAAGACAAAGGTGACCGTGAATGAATATATTAACCGCGCCTAGTTATCGGCGCGTGGCGGACAGGACGCGGAATCCTTTATTCAAATATATGTTAATTTAAGAATTATATCGGTCAAGGATCGTAACTTCGGACATATGACTGTGTGCTTGAGTTTTGACAAGCTTT
Source organism: Acleris holmiana (assembly GCA_949316455.1). Taxonomy (NCBI): domain Eukaryota; kingdom Metazoa; phylum Arthropoda; class Insecta; order Lepidoptera; family Tortricidae; genus Acleris; species Acleris holmiana. The sequence goes on along the minus strand of OX438781.1, from coordinate 12,341,026 downwards.
ACACATTCTACACATATGAACTCTCTCCCAGCTGACCTTTTTCTTTTAAACTATAACTTGAACATTTTTAAGTCGAGAGTGAATAGTTACTATCTAGGTAAGCATACTATATCTTCGGCTTCATCACCACTTTCCATCAGATGAGCACGAGGTCAAATGCTTGCGTATCATACCCAAAAAACCTAGCATTTGAAGACACCATACGTTAGCCTTACTAGTTACTGTTAGTGACGCTGCCTACGAAGCTAGCGGTCCCGGGTTCAAATCTTGGTAAGGGCAGAAATTTGTGTGATGAGCGCGAGTATTTGCTCCCGAGTCTTGGATGTTTTCTATGTGTTTAAGTATGAATTTCTCTATATAAGTATGTTTATCGTTATCTAGTACCCATATTACAAGCCTAGAGCTTAGTTTGGGACTAGGTCAATTTGTGTGAAATGTGAAGTGTTTTTTAAATATATTTTGCGAGCGGCTCCGTCCGCATAGAAGTCACTTTTCGCTATTCTCTAGGGAACTGTCCAGCTTTTGGGATAAAAAATAGCCCATGTGCTAATCCAGGCTATATAATCTATCTCTGTGCCAAATTACATTTAGATTCGTTCAGCCGTTCTGGCGTGATTGAGTAACAAATATGCAAACTTTCGCATTTGGACGTTTTCCAAAATAAGTGTACATCGTTAAGGACCAACTTAAGAAAATTTAACTTTTTCTATTTCGTCACGAAAATTAGCCATACATTTAGATACGTTAATTTTCGTGTCAAAATGGAAAAGTAAAATTTTCTTAATTTTGTCTTTAACGAAGCGCATTTTTTTAAAAAAAATGCCCATTTATATAATTAGTGAGATAAATTAGTTAATGTTAATGCTGGAAATTGTAAGTATGTATATTCGTTATGTAAAATCGACAGAACAGAAACCCACCAGAACGGAGGTCACTGTGACACTAGTTGGACAATTCTCACGATTTGATTCATAACGTCACTGTGAAACAGTACTATAGATGTTAGGGTTACTTTATGCAGGTTTAACGTCAAAAATTCAACTTTTACATTATTATCAATAGAAGACCTTCTTAAATCTAATCTATTTAAGGAAGAAATACATATCAATTCCCTTTTCATTTATATGTACAATTCACTTTTTTACATAGGTAAGTACTTCAATAAAAACACCTTTCCTTATTAAAATATAAATTTTACAACCTCTCGAGGCAAACAAGGAGATTTTTGTGAGTGGGAATTTGGTCTACCAGCACAGAAATAAAATTCAGTTACATATGCCATTTTGAATTTTGAAACAATTAAAAATGAACTTTACACCTATTAAAATATAGTTTAAATTAAATTGCACAGTGGGTCTCACGATGTTAATATATCCAACCCTCCTTATAACTTGAACTTGAATTTACAATAAGTCAATCAACATCTTTTATTCCTTAATTTTTATTATTATCGTTATCCAATTAAAAGTTAAAATCATGCGCGTGACCGCCTCGTGTCCATCAACCCTTATTTCCACCCTAACCCCTAAAATATCTAATGGACATATAAATTTCAACCCACCACCTGCTACCGAAATGCAATAATTAGAAATAACTGTATCATTTGAATATTTTCTGTACTATTTAGACTATAAATATGTTTTTTTTCTATAATTTTACGGAGCGTGTCGTTTACAATTTACAACTGTCTCGCTTCCTGCTGGTTTATCAGTTAGTGCCATTAACCTAGCTGTTTAGAAAACTTGTCTAATTAATCGATATTTTTGAGCTGTTTTTAACGATTGTATTTTTTTGATCATAAGGCCAAGAATTTCATATAACTTTGACATTTAAAACAGATCATTTTATAGAACGATAATGAACTTACTAAAGTTGGTTAAATCTAGGACGATTCTTGTAAAGATCTGATGAACACTAAACCTTGCGATGGTGATATAGTTCAGTAATTTAAATGATTCTTCACCCTTTTTTATATTCTTTGCTTGCGAGTAAACACGGAGCAAGTGAGAGGGATCATCATTGATTGACCGAATTAGGATGCCTTTCCACTAGAGTTTGCTATGCTAAGTTGCTATGGATGCGTTTGATATCCACCAACCATATTAATTGTTTCACATAGTACAGCACTGGTGGAAACTGGTAGCTTTTACATCCTTGCACGTCTATGGTGGAAAGGCACTCTTATAGTTATTTTTTGATTTTATTTCACAAAATACTAAAAACAGCATGGATGGTACAGATGTGACAATTCTATATTCTAACCTTCGTAAAAAACTTGAATTATACTAGCGTTTCTTATGACATACATTTTTCCACGCGAAAAGTACCCTACTTTTAATTTAGTACATAGACAGGTGGACTATAAGGTACGCGTTCTTTACTACATCCAAATATTTTCGGCTGTTTTTGTGTGATTGAATGACAAACATCCACACTACAATCTCTTCTTTGCCCAAAGTTCAACTGGTAGAGAATGCCTTAAGACATTAAGTTCGTGTTTGGTATGTTAAGTGTATTCTTTTGTGCAATAAAAATAAATGAATAAACATCTAAACCTTACAAATTTTACATTTGCACTGGAAACTAGGATTTTGAAATCAACAGGAGCTTTGAGTTAAAATAATTTAGTAAAATTATCCTTTTAATGTCAAAAATTGTCATCCAGCTTCTACAGCTCCTTAATTCGTATCAAGTTATCTCAAAATCCCACCACCCACTTGTCCCAAACCTTTTTCATCATTCTCACCCAGCAAATTGAATTACCTAACAATTTGTTTCGAGACAACTCGAAGTAAAAACTCACTGTTTGCCTGCCCATTACCGCTGCGCGTGCGCCGTGACCGAAGGGTTGTGAGCCCCTGTCTTTACTTAGATCTCTACTGATCTCATAACAGAATGGAAATTCCTTCTTTATAGCGTAGAAACAGGGTTTTAGATAGCTTATCTAAAGTTTGTAAGTTAGATCGTTTTGGTATTTTGAGTTACATCTTAAAGTCTAATTAACAGCGTTGTAACTTTGTTTTTTGTTTCCTGGTAATAAGGTTGCTTTTAGATGTTTAGTGAGTAGTGTTACTTCTTATCCAGGTTATGCTTGACAGATCACAAGGGCTAAAGACCACAAGTTTATTGTTGGATTTTTTTATTGTCTCAAGCTTTTGGACGTTATTTAATAGCGGATGGAAAACAGGAAGTGGCGATAATATTCAATGTCTTATGAAATGGGGTTAATGCTATCGGTTTATGATCTTTGTTTGTGAGAGTTATCCTGCAGTATCTGATGGTCGGTTGTCCACTTCCGATTTAACCGGTTACTCTGTGAATGGAAGTTCGTTGGTGGGTTTATTAGACCTTAATGTTAGCTTTAAGGTGTTATAAAGGGTAACCAGTAATTTTATCGAGTTTCATTTCATCGATTGTATCATTTCATTGAACGTTATTTTCTGCTGATGTCATGATGTTTTCAGGACATCTTAACCAAGTTATTACAAGCCTATAGCAATTTTATTTTATTTGTAAGTTCAGCCTCGAATGTTTGGACTAAGCGATAACATTTGGATTTATATTCATCATCAACTGACTATTTTCCCGGCCGACGGACGTCGGGCAGGCATACAGGCCTGACCTGGAGTGAGGACTGGTTAACCAATTTCATGTAAACTTTTTGGTGAATAAACTGTATTTTATTTTATATTTGTTTATTTATTGTTTGTGTCGTGTTGTTGCCGTATTAGAATAGTGCCACTCCATGTCTTCCCGTGGATGTTGTAAGAGGCGACTAAGGGAATAAAGGCTTCTAGTACTGTAGGGCGATGGGCTTGCAACCTGTCACTAATACATACATCTTAGCCTGTTTGTGCAAAATGTGGTTATAGAATTATCAAGAAGTCTTTTTAGAGTTGTTGGTATTTCTGTAGCTCTGCCTACCCCGCTCTGGGAATGAAGGAGTGATGTTATGTATGTATGTATGTATATTATTTAAAGCTGTATTATTTTATCCTGGAGTAATAAAAACCCTGTCCTAGATCTGTCTCTAAAACAATTATACAAGCGCATCGAAGCATAATCAAACATAATAATGGCAAACCGTCGGTTTAACGAGCTAGCAATCATTCCCGTTCTTTTAATCCATTCCAACCGATCGGAGCCCAACGAACTGAAATTAATGTTCATGAATATTCATTCACTCACTCATTCCCTGGATTCTCGCTCATTATTTCATAAAACTCATTAACATGGCCATCTATCAGATGCGAACTTTGTAACGTTTCTAAACGGTTGAGTATTTTATTTGGATTATTTTTTGTTAACTATGTTAGGATCTTATCTTATCTTATCTTACAAATGGGCCCTTTCGGGTACACTTCGACCCCTTTAGGGTCTTTTGTGCAATTAAACACACTCAGCTGTTCCAATGTGCAGGTTTCCTCACGATGTTTTTCCGTCACCGAAAGAGCATCGGGTGATGTACTTAAGTTAGAAAAACTCATTGGTACATGGCGTCCGCGGGGGTTCGAACCCCCTAAGCCACTAGGCCACCGAGACGCTCTCATTATGATACGACAATTTAGCAAGTTGTATAAAGTAAACAAGATATTAAGCAATAAAATCACTAAGATTTTACTGTTAAGCGTCACAGGTACTTTATAAGTTACAAATCGCGTCAAAATTTACGTCCAATCCTTTTAAAAAAATCATAAAACACTGTTACGGGCTACTACGGGCTTGTAGTACTGTTAGGCGATGGGCTTGCAACCTGTCACTAATACACTAAGTTAGTGAACTTCTTGGCCTAATTGTGCAAAATGTGGTTACAGAATTATAAACAAGTATTTTTAGAGTTATTGGTATTTTTGTAGCTCTGCCTAGTCCACACTGGGAATATAGGTATGATGTTATGTGTATGTATGAAGAAATCCTTTTCATTTTTAATTTCATGTCTGCCGAAACACGTTCTATGCATGTGGACAAGTACATATGCTTTCCCCTAAGCACTCATCCATGTTCGGTCCTGTCCTTTCCATATTGTACTATTTGTACTTGGTCCCTTTACTTTGCCTTTTCTTGCAATTTAGACCGACACTAGATTATATACTGTATTTTTATTCAATTAAATTCTTCTTTGCAAATACATCAGTTTTTTTCTGTTCCACCTACAGTTTGAGAGAACGCCGATTAGCATTAAGCCGCCATTTGTACTTTATTGTGTTTGGGTAAATAAGTTAAAATAAACAATAGGATGATGGCACCAGTATTGGACACTTTAAGGTCACAGGCGCTAATAATAGACACTTACCCTTAAATCAAAGACCATGCATATATAATACATAACATCACGCCTTCATTCCCAAAGTGGGGTAAGCAGAGCTACAGAAATACCAACAACTCTAAGAAGACTTACTTATAATTCTGTAACCACATTTTGCACAATCAGGCCATGAAGTTTACTAGTGTACTAGTGACAGGTTGCAAGCCCATCGCCTAACAGTACTACAAGTCCTTATTCCCTTAGTCGCCTCTTACGACATCCACGGGAAGACATGCAGTGGCACTATTCTAACCCGGCAACCACACGGGGTATTAAAGATCATACGGTTCTAAATTGATTGTTACAAATGAATAACCCTCATCTTCTATAAAATAAGAATCAAGTGTCCATCATTGGTCTTTATCCATTATTGGTGCCACTGAAACTTCCTAAGTCGGCAAACAGGCATGAGACTATAAGAGGGGCAGCGGGGTTATAGGCCTGGGAGTAAGTAGCCTCGATTTTTTAATGAAAATATGGCGCCCTGGGCCTCACTGCAAACAGGAATGGGTGCTTGTTGTAAATACAACAAACAATGGTGGTTTCTCTGATATAATATTCAGAAGGTAAATTCTTGGCATATCACTCACATTAAATGTGCTGTAGGCACCTGTAGTAACAGTGATGAAATTACTACAGTAATAACAGTGGCACTATTTAGTAAAGAAAAGATAGAAACCGTTTTTTTTCTAAATATAATTATTGAAAGTATGGCTTCATTGAGGTGAAACAGGATAGCAACATTGAAAACAGCACATAGTGTAATCAAATGTGTACCTATGGGCCCGAAGGTTTTGACCTACCATGTGCTTATTTGCCTTCTCTATTATTGGCTATTATAGAATTACTTGTCATCATCCTTCTGCCCTTGTCCCACACCTAGGATCGACACAACATTTTTTCTTCTTCTTACTCTTCTATCCGATGTTACTCTGTTAATTACCTTTCATACACAGTCATGTTTCACACAATCCATCCAAACCTCTTTCGGTCTTCCTGTACTCTTATATCCATCTATATTCATACCCATCACTCGCCTATTTACGTTTTACAAGTACTTGTAGTATTACTATAAATTCCATGACACCATACTTGTGCCTGTTTCCCTTCCTCGCGCGTTGGACTGAACCACGCGTGCGCAGCGACCGGAACGGCGCACGGCGGCGCGTGCGCACTGCGCAAGGGGAGACATGCGGTACTCGAACTTGTCACTGGTTATACATGTGTTTTTGATTTTAATGGACTAACGAGCCAGGGACTTACATTCGACATTGCCTGGGCAATACAGTTTTTTGAAAATGAATCCGTTATTTGTCTGTCAGTTGTGCGGTGAAGACTTTTATAAATACCTAGTCTAAGTTATGTCATTTTTATATTTTTATAAAAATAAATCTATTCATTTATAAAAAAATAAAGCAAATGCCTCACTCGTTTACTATTCTTTTAGTAAGGTTAGTTAAAAAGTATAGGATTTTATTTGTGGATGTACAAAGTGGAGAGGACTTCTAGGTATTCCATCTGGAACTGTCAATTTTTTTGGAAAAAAAATGGGTAAGCTATTCCAGACTATCTATCTCTGTGCCAAATTTCATTCTAGATCCGTTCAGCCGTTGTGGCGTGATTGAATCACAAACGTCCAAACTTTCGCATTTATAATATTAGAAAGAAGTGAGATAAGAAAAGTTAAGATTAGAACCAGCACAAAAAAATATTACTGATGTTCACTTGATGCTCAAACTAACGAATGAACAGACAATTAAGGAGTCAGGGAGACTTAAACCAAATGTCCTAATTTTTTTATGCAAATATCTTCAATGTACTGACACACGTCACTCCAGTTACATTTTAATGACAGTACAAATATACAACTAAAATAAAGATGCAGAAAACTGATAACATTGGGCCAATGATTATAAAACCTAAATGATCTTGATGCTTCACCTTGCGGCAATAACAAGTAGACTGCTATCTTGATACTTTTCGAAACGACTATGGCCGGATACAATTTTAGGGTTAAAACCGTTCAGCTGTTCGCGAATGTTTCGTAATTATAAATCATAAAAACATCCCTCGATCTTGATTGACAGCCCTAGGTGGCCAGTTACCCCTTATTCTTAATTTAAAATGTTTAATTTATTAAAATGGCGATTAGGCGTGTGACTTGGAAACATAATGTAAATATCATGTCGTTTTTGTTCTATGGTATTAAGCTGATTATGCTCAAAGTCAAAGTCAAATATTTATTGCATGTCACATTACAGAAGACAAAGGATGGAACAAATACAGAGGTATACATGTGACGCCCTGTAAGGGCACAGCAAAAATGCGAGAGGACGACTATACATATAATATTACTTATGGCCTATTTAATTTAATTCCATTTATTGCTAAATTCATAAAATTATTTGACAACTAAAACTAAAACTATTGGAGATTTTAAGACAATATCATTATTGGTATTTTTACGCTAAATTTACATAATTAATTGATGATTGCTCATATTTAATTATTTGATTTACATTTCATTGAAAAATTCGCTAAAATTAAAAAAAAAACGGGTGTTTATTAAGTATTTCTTCAGTTCTTTGGTGAATAGCGTAAATTTAACTGAGTTTTTTTTAGAGTTGGGTATATGATTATATATCTTGATCACCATATGGCGAGGGCTAGATGCTACGGTTTTTATTTTAGAAAAGGGCAAGTAAAGGGCAGGTGCTCTGAAGCCCATACAAAATGTACTGACTGCGATAGTGTTGCCAACTTTGAGGACTATATCATATGATGATATATAATGTCGCTATGTAATGCTAGTCATTTATAACACGCACATGCAACAATTCTGGTTTAATAAATGACGCAGCCGGTGATTGAAACAATAATATTAATATTATTAATACGGTAAAATGCCGTTATTACTCTAAATTTGTTTTGTTTGTTTGGTTTTAACTGACTAACTGGCTGACTGGTTTTGTGTTTCTTCTAGACTACCAACACCAATATATTTATTTTGATTTTTGAATCAATGCACCGTTCACAATAATAATTATTAGTCACCAGGGTTTTATTATTGATTATTTGTTGCAACCTAATATACTTAATTCAACTGTTTTAATATTTGTAATAAAAATGATAAGTTCAAATCCTTGTTAAAATTAAAATAATTTTATTATTGTTTTAGTTTCTAAACGTAAAAAAGGAGGATGTAAAAAGCAAGAAACATTTAAACCTGAAATTCGAAACGAGACATTACCAACCTAAAAAATAGATTAAAGCACCTGCTCCTAAAAACAATAGCAGCACATGTAGAAATGTTCTCTTTCGTAGGTCAAGCGCACAAAACAGCTCGAGTATCAGCCCACCCTACCGGAACGGACAAACCGCGGTCGCCGCACTAGTGTAGCATTACCTCACCACTATAACTAGATCTCTACCGTCAGTGGAAACTCTAGTGAAAATTGAATTGCTAAAGGTTCAAGTATAGTGGTTATGTGTAAGGCGTATAGAGGAAGTTATGGCTGGTTGTTGATCAAAAGAATGTTTTTTGTAATTAAATACTGTTAGTTGCCGGTGAACTATAGTTATAAAGGATGGGTAGTGAAGCGTTGGCTGTATGCTGGGGTAATTTACGTGCCACGTGCCACCTATTTATGGCATGGAGAAGGCACACGAGCCACAGGCCACGGAATGTTTAGTGGGCACTGAAAGCAATATACATGTCACAGTACACTTATACAATTTTTTTGATTTTGCTTATAAATCAAACCTAGCCGTTCGGCCGTTTGAGAATTCAAATGTCTATGGGTCTCAGATTCCACTTACCAACAGGTAGCCAGAGTGCTCGTGTGCCTTCTCCTTAACATAAAAAATAAATGCTTAATTTAGTTGCTATATAGGTCTAAATTAAATAGTCTAAATTATAGCAACTAAATTAACATAAACTCGGCATGTATAGGTATTCGACATTTGAATTCTCAAGACTATAATCCTAAGACCTCAAATGCATTGCAAACCGTGAGAACTAAGATGGAAAGCCTCTATGCTAGTAATTTCACCGGTTTTCTTATCCCCACACCGGAACACAACAATACGAATACTGTTGCTTGGCGGGTGGTTAATGGATAAGATGGTGGTAGCGATCCGGACGGGCCCTGCACAGGATCCTACCACCACTAAAATAGCTAAAACATTTCTGCTTTCGGAAAAATGAAAATTCGGACAAATGAATATTCGGACAAATGAATATTCGAAAAAACATAGTTCGGAATTTTAAGGTGTTCCCGTCTAATAGATTACGTATGTGTTGCCAACCTTTGCTTTTGAACTAATAATTTGTGACTGACTAAACCATGTATCAAGGTTAAATACGTCAGTGCGGACACTATGGCTTAGTCCTACCAACGGTACCCCGACCTTTGAAATAACCATGTTAGATGTCTGGTTAAATGTGTCATGGAATACAGCTAATTTCGCAATCATCGTTTCGCCATTAGAATGTTCAATGTGGAATATAATATGCCTAACACGTCATTGGAGTGCCGTAAAAAAAAAAAACTCAATAAAATTCCTAATCCTTATCATCGATCTTCGACTTACATGACTAACATTGACCCGGTACCGCGGGTCATGAAGTGACTCATCATGACTTGGTTCCCAAGAATGAATCATTGAACCTGCGTAGTAGCTAGTGCTCCGTCCTACGAACCTACGAGCCTAGGTTCCTTCTCAACGCCCTCGGCTGATTGTTTAGATAATTTTAATAGGTCTCCAATGCACTTTCGATTTGAGATTTAAGATACTTCGATACAAAGATAATGATTATATCGCAAACATCTAGTACAACTCAGGGCTGGGATTCTACGCGATAATAACGATATCGTCTTTGACATGTTTCCGTCTTGTCAACGTTTTTAACCCCCGACGCAAAAAGAGGGGTGTTATAAGTTTGACGTGTAAGTATGTGTGGGTGTGTGTGTGTCTGTCTGTGGCACTGTAGCTCTTAAATGGATGAACCGATTTGAATGCGGTTTTTTTTATTTGAAAGCATGCTTTTTAGCGGTGATTCTTAGACATGTTTTATCCAAATCGGTTCAGCTGTTTTTGAGATATTGAGCTTTTAGGGGGTAAAAAGCCCTCGATTTAACGGCGACACCTACTTTCAGAGCTGATATCTCTAAAACGGCCCAACCAATTTTCATTAAATTTTGCTAATATAACTCTAATGTCATTTACAATAATGGCGGCCGAGTCATAAACGATTCCAAAATGCGTCAAACGCGATATCGTTATAACGCAGTAGAATAGAGGCCCTGATAAACAATTGTTTGTACATCAACTAATCTGTGTATGGTGGAAAAGTCTAAAAATGGTTGTATTATACAGTAAACTAATGTATCACAATATGTACAGGTCATCATAGTGCATTGTGTATTAAAGGAGGTATAAAAGGAATTACAGGCGAGAGTCTGCTCGTATTAGAAAGTAGAACTTAGAAGCCCTAAGATAAAGGCATGATGTTTTCTTCTGAATATTTTAGCTTTTCGAGTCTTAAGAAAACTAATATGAGAGTGGTACATTTAGTCCAACTAAAGATGTGCCGTAGGTATTAAGCCAATATATCAACCGAGTAGGTAATACCCAATTTTCGGGGTACCGTGAACGATTTATCATGTAAATTTAGTTTATACCTTGTAAATACCCGCTTTTGGGTGCTACTCCGCTAGAACATCTCTCACAAATTTTCTTCTGCAAATGGTATCTGTGTAAACTATGTCAACTCGATCCCGTTTAGCATTATATAAGGTCAAACAAAACACTTTCATACATTGTATTAACTAGTCTAAAACTAAGACGAATGGTTCTAAACAAACAAATCCTAGATTATTGGCATTGGCACATCCGCTCATCTTAGACATGATTCACAGATTGCACAAAATTTACTCAGAGAACCAACGTTTGTTCGAGACTTCTGCGAAAAAGACACTTTGACATGACATGAAGGATTTAAAAACTATTACGAGCTGTTAATACCTGCCAAAATCCAGCGAGTGAAAGAGATATAGCTATAGGAGTTGTATATCTGTGTCCCTTTTACTATGAGGAAACAATCAGGTGTCTCTGATCGTAAATATAATGGGCGGTGTTTTACAACTATTTGAAACATTGACGGTGCCAAAGGTCACTGGTTACATTCCCACCGAAGTTGGTTACAGGTCATTTCACAAGCTGCTGCGAATGGATCGAATGGGTGAATGAAAGTACGGATATGGTTTGAAATTCGAACTACGTTTAAAAGCGGAACTATACGTAACATTAGTTTCGTTCGTTCCATTCATCGCAGCTTCTATGAAACGACATATGCAAGTCTTGAAATTTAGGGATCGTTTTATTTACTTTTACGTAGGGTAAACCATACAGTTATTGCCCGCGATCTGTGATTGCCCACTACATTTTTTAGAGACTGACTGAATCACAGAAAAAAATATTTGCTTACATAGAAACATAGCTGTGTTACTGCTTGTTACACTTATGTAGCTTATTTTTTTAGGATTGCAGTCTCTAAAAAAATAAAGAGGGCAATCACTGGTCGTGGGCAATAACTGTATAGTTTACCCTACCTGTTCTTTATATTTATTAGAACACATTATAAATCTTGCACGCGTGTGTGTCTGCCCATTTGTCACCACTTGAATTTATTACTTTCTCAGATTTTACTAGACGATTTTTTTTATAAAAATATTTCAAAGAAAAAACATAACACAAAATTCAAAAACAATAAAGAATAGGGTATTTTTAATATATCATTACTAAATTACCATTAACTATACTATTGTCTAATACTCCATATCAATCAGGAGCATCGTTTGACAGACGTTTTGCAATCGCAACATAGTTCAGCGAGCACTAATGCCTTGTGAAAACTGTTGCGCCTGTGCATGTACAGGCGGCTTGGAAATAGAAATACCTGTATTTTCTCGCAGTTTCAAAACAAGTCATAAATTTATTACTATAGAGACCTTATTCGGTTTTTTTTAATAATTAGGCATACCTAACCGAGATGCTAGCGCTTCTAACGTTTCTGTTTTCTATCAAGTCGAAATGTATGGAGTTTGATCTGGGATCAGCTTACATCAATTCATTTTTTCGATTATCGATAATCGCTAACTTAGCGTTACGCATCTTGACTGGTCTCCCTGCATGGCTAGCACAGGTTGTATTTTCTCGCTTGTCGCTCAGTCCTTCTCTATCGTTTCAGTGGGGCTAGCCAATTTGCATTTGACAATCGTTAGCAATTATGTTTCGATTGAGAAATATATGGATATGATGTTAGTACCACGTGACTATCTCGGTGGCTTACGCCAATTCCATACATTTGTGTATCGAAACATAATCGGTAACGATTATCGAATGCAACTTTTCTAGCCCTACAGGCTAGATAGAAAGGGTGATCCTAGCGACAAACAAGTCGCGGACCACATGTGCTAGCCCTCCTTGTAATATATATTAACATTTTACTAAAAGATGCCAGGGTTGCCAGATTTTATGGTAGGTAAACTTAAATTAATACTAAATAGGTTGAATACGTATCAACATCACGAAAACTCGAATTATTCCATACATAAAACGTTTTCAGCATTCTTTACAAATATGATGCGACTTCACCTACCTCATAATTAAAGTAAAATACTGTCAATTATCATTTTAAAGCTGACTGTACACATCGTCTAAGATTAATGCTCTAGCGTTACAATTTTCTAGTCAATTTGAGCTGCTTTCCGATTCACGTGCTGACGATAGCTACTTGCGTCTAACTGTAACGCACTGTAACGTAGCTATTATGGGGATCGCCGGGGTGGAAAGCGTTTAGGATGTTAAACGCCCGGGACTAATACAGGATAACAACTAATAACGGTATAACAATACCTAAGATCCCTGGTTTTAAAATAATGACCCGATATTGCGTTTGCGAGCTTTGAAAGTGTTACAATTTTGTAAATATTTCTAAACTTAAAATTAATCATAAGCTTTAAGTGGGCAAATGTAAAGACTAACTTTATACTTAGTTATTTTTTCACTAGAAAAATAAAGGTCAAAAATGCGCATGTTTCGGTTTATAGCTTAAATAAGACTGAAAAGTATACTACATTAGCTGTTGGCGGATATTGTTTTTCCTTTAGGAATTGTCCAATTTTCCGGAATAAAATTACCTTATGTCCTTCCCCGGGAATCGAGCTATCTTTAGGCATACCAAATTTTATCGAAATTTCAGCCAAACCGGCTTTGAAAGTGTAACAAACAGACAAAGTTACTTTCACATTTATAAGATTAGTATTGATTCTTATTCTTGTTATTAATTGCTTACAGAAGATACAATTGTATTTAGTTTCTAATTTTGTCTTCGCTTGAGGCGAAAACGTGTGCAAAATAACAGGAAGACATGGAGTGACACCATTCTAAGCCGGCAACCACACAGGCTACTTAGTTCCATGTAAGTATTTTTGATTAAAAATGCGCTTCCCTAGCACTTTCACCGCCCAAACGTGGGCCACGGGGGTCTCGGTCTGGTTGCGCTTTCGTAAGCCGATCCTGCAGATAAGGCTGCGCGCGCGCCGCGCATCGCTGTGCTAACGTTTTATAATGCTTGGGTAATACAGCGGTTGAACGCGGATTTCGTTGATTTGGAATGATTTTTAACTAATATAAAAAATGGTAGAGGAAATGAACAAGGTACATACACATTACATCACGCCTTCATTCCCTGAGTGGGGTAGGAGGAGCTACAGAAATACCAGCAATCCTAAAAAGACTTGTTGATAAGTCTGTAACCACATTACCATGAACTTGGTTACTTTACATAATTACGAAGAATCAATAGAAATCCCGAATTTATACACTCGTAATAAAATTAAGCACGTAATTTTTCGATTGAACGCTGTCTTTATATATATCGCATAGTTTAAAAATAACTTACTTAACCTAACCTTCATACTCATATGATAATTAAATTATGCATTTTAATACTTTAATGTCTAATTGAATAATACACTAAACCAAATTAAAGTTCGGACAAAAGGAATATTAAAAAAAAAAACGAAAGTTTTAGGTGGTCATACAAACGAGCTTACGGGTCACCTGATGGAAACTAATCAATCCAAACTAAACTAGACGCTTATGTGTACATGTAATGATAGACATATACATGTAAGCTTACAAGAACAGATACAAATCAGAACAGGGGGGTTATTATGACATAACTATGCAATTCTATTTACGCTCACCGTAAAATGACCTGCATAGCCATGTCATAATATTGGTCGACTATAATTTATTGTAAACTACACGTGACGACGTTGGCCTAGTTGGGAGTGACCCTGCCTCCGAAGCCGGCTGTCCCGGGTTCAAATCCCGGTAATGATATTCGTGAGATGAGCACGATGTTTTCTATGTATTTAAGTATTTATTTCTCTATCTAATATGTTTATCGTTGTCTAGTACCCATACTACAAGCCTAGAGTTTAGTTTGGGACTAGGTCAATTTGTGTGACATTGTCACGAGATATTTGATATTTAATAACCCCCCAGATACAGATCACAAATATGAAATCGAAACCTAACCGGCACTAATTCCGTGGGCAGACTCACAACCAACGAAGCAAACGTCGTCACGTGTAGTTTACAATAGAGTATAGGCGACCAATCCTTTGCCAATTTTTGACTGTACACAATGGTGCAGTTTGAAAGTGGCGAAAGACACTTGGTCGACGACACATGACTCCAATGATCATAATATTTTGAATGTCTTACGAAAACTATGACCCTGCGTTTATACTCTTAAAAATCTCACGCGCAGACTTCCAGGTATTGTATGCTTCTGGCTGCACACTGGCTGTTACATTCTCCACATTAACTGCGCAGCATTAGCAACATTTAACAAGCAATTAATCGAATGAACAGCTGCCTCGAAAAAACCAATTAAGTGCAAACTGAAGCGATTACTAAAAGACGGCTTGACGGAAAATCATACATCTGGTTTGGAGTTAACCCTTTCGGTAAAAAGCAGTTGGGTTGGTTTTGAACGGGAGGGTTTCGTAATAAGTATTATAAGAAACGAAAGAACAAATGGCGGACTTAATGCTTAATGGCAACTGATGCACAAAGCGGTGCACAGAAAAAAAAGCAAATTACACATTAACAAAATAATAATATTTAATGCAAACATACTAATAAAACTATAAATGTAGGTACAATATATAATACTAAATCATTATTATTTACTTTTTTTTTCTTTATATGGTGTTTAATAAAGATTTTCTGTATTGTAATAATGGTAATAAACTGCAGTAATTTGACTATTTTGACCTGATGTTTTCATGATTTAATAGAGCAAATAATTGAGGAGCATCTGATGATAAAAATTCAAAGTTAAAAAGGAACCTTAGGTAGGTTAAGGAATCTTTAAGTAGTTGGCGGTTAATGGGTATGTGGTCGATGGCAATAATTAAGGATTTATATTTTATGCACATC
Organism: Acleris holmiana; assembly: GCA_949316455.1. Lineage (NCBI taxonomy): Eukaryota > Metazoa > Arthropoda > Insecta > Lepidoptera > Tortricidae > Acleris > Acleris holmiana. The sequence goes on along the minus strand of OX438781.1, from coordinate 12,325,200 downwards.
TGTCACATAAGGAAAAAAAGTGTTAAATGTTAAACCTACAGCTGGAATACGTGTACAACTTTACCCTTCCCCAGGGACCCTAAAAAGAGTTAAAAGGGATACTTCCCAAAGTGGGGCATTAATTATGTTCCAATTAAGTTCGATGCGCGTGCGGCGCGCTTGCAGCGGATTAAGCGAGGGAAAGGGAGGGACAGGGAGGGACAGCGAACCCTTACGAATAGAAATCGAAAGTTTGGATAGAAATGGGGATGTATTGGCTACGGTTGAAATATTTTAGGTATTGATTATTCGGAATAACTTATTTCAAACATAATCAAATCGATTCGGATTGATTTTTAAGCAAGGTAATAATTTTCCTATTTTCTAAGGGTTTTGTTTAACGTTTAAGAAGATGTGTATAATAAAATAAATGATACCAGGGACGGTTGTCCCTGATATCACAATGATTAACCTTGTCCCAAACTAAAATATTTTTCCTATTCTGATTGTGCAAAGTGTGGTTACAGAATTATCAACAAGTCTTTCTGTAGTTGTTGGCAATTCTGTAGCTTTGCCTACCCCACTTTGGAAATGAAGGCGTAATGTTATCTATGTATGTGTCTTAAAATAAGCTCTATGCTTGTACTAAATATGGGTACTAGACAACCGATGGGTAAGACAAAGATGCTTATAGAAAGAGAAATAAAGTAGGTACTTCCACACATATAAAACATTCAAGACTTAAGAACAATTGCTCGTACTTAGCGGGATTGAACCCGCGACCGCTAGCTTTGTAAGCGGGATCGCTCACTACCAACAAGGCCGCCTAGATCGTAAAAGAAATTGTATAAGATTGACGTCAGCACCGTACTGTAGTGTTGGACGTTGACAAGATTCTTACTACAAAAAAAAAGATTATTTAGTACTTTAACTACAGTAATATTATAAAGAGGTAAAGTTTGTGACTTGGTGAATTTGTGAGGTTGTAGGGGGTAATATCTGGATCTACTGAACCAATTTAGATGAAATTTGGTATGGAGATACCTAAAGGTCCGGGGAAGGACATAGGATACTTTTTATTCCGGAAAACTGAACAGTTCCCAAAGGGATAGTGATAAACGAGGTATTTGACATATATAGAAGACACTATCAAATTGTGATTTAATAGTGTCGCCTACTCGTACATACACACCCGAGAGCTCGGTCACCCAGGTAGTAGGTACTACAAAGAAGGGTCTTGAAATTAGGACAGAATATTCCTTGGATATACTAGGGATGCCCTAAGAATGGATTTTTGGAAATTCATCCCCTAATAAGCGTCTCTAGTTAAATACAACATCTAACATTGCCGCACGAGATTAACCGGGTTATTTTGAACTTTACTAAAACAATCCACAACTTAACCTTTTTTTATGGCACTCGAGCACTCAGGCCACCTGATGGTAAGTGGAACCTGAGACCCATAGACATTCGAATTCTCAAGACTGTAATCCTAAGACCTCAAATGCGTTGCTAACCCTGCTAAGATGGAATGCCTATGTGCTAGTAATTTCACCGGTTGTCTTATCCCCACACCGGGACAACAATGCGAACACTGCTGTTTGGCGGTAGATTAATGAATAAGACGGTGGTAGAGATGTGGACGAACTCTACTTTTAAAAATTTACCTGTTCTGCAACCAAGCAGCAGTTCTGTGAGCCGATGAAGTAACTCGCATAGGCCGCATTCCACCCTTTCTTAGTCCTTATAGCAATGCAATTGCACGCCTGGGATTTTGAGTATCCATAGACCCCAGAGCCTACTCACCATCAGGTGGCGTGGCTGTTTGTTTGTATTTTCAATGCCATATAAAACGAAATTATTATCATTATTGTTGCATTAAAACACCCTATTATTTACTGGAAACAAAACCCCGGCACCGAACAGGAACCGGAAGGGGAGAGTGCCCACGTGCGCACTTACCCATTCTACCCGCAGTCACCCTATAAAATGATACAACATCCCAATTGCAAAAGGTATTAAACGTCTGTTGGTAACTAGAGGATTCCTGTGGCGTTGTAGAACTTCATTATGGTTTTTCCTTGAACTATCTAATTTCCCAAGAAAAAAGTATACTACGTCTTTCCTTGAGTTTCAATCTATCTTCAAAGCTAATTTTATTAAAATTGGTTCAGTGAAGGCGTAATAAACAGACAGAGAAACTAAGTGTCACAACTCGGTAGAAGTATTTGTAGGCTACTTAAAGATTACAAGTCTTTTGGAAAATATAATAGTAAAACCAACGCTACTAGTTGGGAGTCACTCTGCCTCCGAAGCCAGAGGTCCTGGGTTCAAATCCTGGTAAGAGCAGATATTTGTGTGATGAGCACGAATGTTTGTTCCTGAGTATTGGAAGTTTTCTATGTATATAAGTATGTGTTTCTCTATATAAGTATGTTTATCGTTTTCTAGTACCCATAGTACCTACAAGCCTAGAGCTTAGTTTGGGACTAGGTCAATTTGTGTGAGATTGTGTTGTTTTTTAGTAGTGGTCTCTTAGAAGCGCTGGGAGATTTATAACATGTATAGAACCGGTGCGTCCTCCTAATCTCATCTTAGTTTATCTATATTTAGAAAACTAAACGTGCTTTCTTCAGATGTAATGTTAGTTGCGATTATCATTCATTCAAACATGCATATGATGAAAACAATATAAAATGTGTCTATTAAGACCAAACAGTCACTTACTACCTTTTAGATTTGAACTTCAGAACAATACGTGCGCGTGCGACGGTACGCGTGGAAAACTAGAACGCAGTAAGTCCTAAACTTAACTTTAAATGTAAACTTTGTTAACGCTTAATAAGGTTCAGTGTGGAATAGACTTGGATTTTAGAGATGTTGTTTTATTTTTAATCTGTGGCGTCAACGCGACTAATAATGGGACCTGCGGGTGTTGCTTTTATCAGCAAAGTTCTGCGTAATAAGATTAGAATTCCAATACAAATTTATAATTTCTTTGCACAAATGACAACCTGACCCATATTCATCGAATTTCATTTCATCGAACGCTATTTTCTGCTGAAATCATAATGTTTTCATGACCTGTATTCTACTGCGTTATATTATAACGATATTGCGTTTGACGTATTTTAGAGTCGCCATTATTGTACATAACATAAGAGTTATCAAAACGTTGACAATACGGAAACACGTCAAAGACAATATCGTTATTACCGTGTAGAATCCCAGCCCCGGGGTATGTTAAACATCTAACCTAAACTAACCTCCGTAATTAATGTTTAAGATACCCTGAAAACACTATGGTTCAGCAGAAAGGAGCGTCCGATGAAATGAAATTCGATGAAATTATACATTCGATGAGTTCCCCAAAAATTACACCTGTTAATATATCAGCTAGATTAATGTTAAGTCATATCAATTAAAGATCCCACCTTTTGTAGAAGCAAACAAGAAAGAGAGAAAGAAAGTAAGTACATTGAAAACAATCCGAAACGCATTCTATGACATGGTAGTAAAATGAACATAATTTTGAAGCAATCAAAACGATCAATAATTAACAAAACTCTTGTAAAAACCACAATAACCTCATTTTAATAATAAAACACTTCCCACTCGATACCATCGCTCCATCAAAATGTTTTGTAGCAACTTTATCTTGCATCGCATACTTCGTAAACGGAGGAAATCGCCAATTGTTAAAAAAAACTTTACAACCAATAACACGTATATCAATAAAAGTCCCATTCCAATCTCAATCTTCAACCAAAGATATAAAATTACAAACACAAGAAGCCTTAAATTAACTTGTGTCTTTTTGATTTTAGCATGTAGACTACTTGATCATAGTAACAGCGTATCTCTTTCATACATGAGTTGAGTGTATAAAGTTAAGTGAGACAGCAATATTGAAGTGCCAATGTTGTCGTTTATGAAGATGGCTATCTTTAAGTGATGGTCTACATTGTTTTAGATTTTAAGCGGTAGGTATTTGATGAAGCGTAACCGGTAACGGGTTCTATCGGGTTGCATTTAACATTGTAGGTAAATTGAACACTTGAAAGTTGTGGTCTTTATGTGAAAAAATAAAAATCAAACTGTATGAGTAAAATTGAACGAATACTTATTAAACGCGATTGTCATCTGAAGTGGGTAAAACCGAAAATGCCAAAAAGAAAATTTAAAATTATTAATAAATAAGCCTTTGCGACAAATAATATCTTCGACGCTGGTGAAGTTATGCAGTAAGCCAAACGTTGGCTTATTGTCCTAATATGCAGCTTTAGTTGTTTATAAATCGACCCTTGTCAATTAACCGCGAGTCTTACCTGTTAAGCGTAAACCTCTAAAGGTAAAACTAAAAAAGTTTAGGTACTAAAGTGTCATTCTATGGAACTTGCTAACTATGTAAACAAGCCGCCATACTAAAATTGACATTAGATGTCAATTTCAATGCATTGTTTGTTTACATAGTTAGCAAGTTCCATAGAATTACAGTATATATTTTACGCAAAAGCATTACTTTTTTAAAGAAGACTGGGCAAATTGCCCTATTGGCGGCCACAGATGAAATGAATGTCATATGAAAGCCGTGATATTATGGAATACTTTTTGGTAGAGTTTTTTTTCGTTTTTCTTTTAGAAAAGAAAATATTTAAACTTAAGTCAGTATGCAATCATATAATTTTTAACAAGCAACGAGTAGAGCTCGTTTGCCCAGGGGGCATTTAATGGCGTTTTTTTGTGTAAATATATAGTACACTTATATTTGTAAGTTGTACTTTATTGCCTAATTGTAAATAAATTATTATAATTATCGTTGCTAAATACTTAACTTTGAGACTGTTAGATGTTAGATCATCATTATATGCTGAGATTTCCCTTCTTAATTACTAAATAACGGTCAACAGGTAATTGGAAAAACTATGCAACGTATTCTAAAAGAAAACTGTTTTTTAATCGGGTAACAAGTAAGTCCCGGTAATGAAAGTAACAGTAGGACTAACTACATCATCAGATATTAAAATTATCTTTGGCCCCTCATACACCAAGTTCCATACAATTTTGCCCATTCTCCTTTGCAACTCTTGTTTCTAAGAGGACCAGACAGAGATACTTATAACTGTTCGGAAGCTTAAACCTAACCCTACCTGAACTTAAAAGTCTAGACTCTAGAGCTTTCCGGGCCCATTGAGATCTAGCACCTATTGAACGTGATGAAGAGCTGATAACGCTAGAGGTGCTTGAGTGGTCGTTAAAGACACTACGGAACCAACCTTTCGAAATAAACCGAGAGGCGGACGAGGGGTGGCTGTTTTTTACTCGTGCGCGAGGACAAGTCGGTAGGTATAGTAGGAATTTTATAAAATGTCGGAATCCACTTGAGAGAATTAATAAGATTACCTCTTTAAAAACGAACCTTTAAAAATGATTTTTACCATTGTTTTTAACTAAAAATACACTAGTAAACTTCTTGGCCTGATTGTGCAAAATGTGGTCACAGAATAAATAATCAACAAGTCTTTTTAGAGATGTTGGTATTTCTGTAGCTCTGCACTACACTCTGAGAATGAGAGCATGATGTTATGTATGTAATAAAATTGACTCTACTGTCGTAAATTTTCTTGAAAGTGGACTCGTAGATATTGAATTAATTTATTATTGTGACAAACACACATAAAAAATGTCCCAGGATAAAAATATACTTTTCTCAACACTGCTCGGAGATATGAACATTTTTGGTCTAGTTTGGGGTCAGAAAACATCACTTTTACGACGAGCTGTTTTCATACAAAATAAAAATGTTGTAGGTCTAATTAACCACGTAAACAAATAAAAATTCATTCCCTCGCAGTAGTTGAGAAAAACACTATGTCTGCCTCGGCAGAAAGTGAAGAACTACGTTTCGCCCGGGTAGTTTTCTTTTGAGACAACCTCTGTAAGCAGGATTTTCTCAACACGCGTTTTAAAAAGGTCCCAAGAACAATTCAACACCGATAACTGTCAATGCAATCAAACATATCATAGTCATTATAGTCAAGTTTATAAATTAAAAGCTCGGGACTGAAAATCTTGATGGTGGCTGCTAACACTACGGAAACATTTTTTCAAGCGATCGTCTCTTGTTCAAAAAACTCTACACGGAGTCAATTTCATATGAAAATAGGACAACCCGGTATTGAATATGTTGAGTGGCGGTTTCCAACAAAACGGAACTAAGTTTTTAATTTAATTGTCTAGAAGCACGCGCGATCGTGTCAATTGATAAAATTGCTCTTTTGCATGATAATGCACTTTGGTGCACTTGAAAAATACAGGCACGAGCTGATTTTATAAAGGGTAATTGTATAGCTTTTTAAAGAGGGGAAGTCTAGTTTTTTATATCTCATATTTAATGTAGGTACTAGTATTATATAGAATAAAAGTACAATTAAGTTGTACACTTGCTTTGCTGAGAAAATACGTGGACTTACAAATTGCGTTTAGACGAGTTTCCAACTAATAGTAACTGTTATTGACATCGTTAAATCTTAGCAATTGAATCACTTAGCTTAATCGTGACAAATAATAATATATCCAAAATAAACCTTACCACTTATTAACCTAGTCCCAAACTAATTTTTGGCCTTGTATAAGCCATTGATATATGTAAACGGAACAAAGAAACAAACACAGAATCCCCTTTATAACATTAGTAAGGATAATAATTCAGAATCTCATATGTTTTATTTAGTTACAAACAACCAATTAGCCTCACATATTCTCATCAGATTTTCCTTAATCATCAATAATTAAAGCTCAATGATAACTCGCCCAGCCTTGACTGCGCATACGCATCGGTGTAACACGGACTTCATTATTACCTCATATTTTAATAATGCATGATCACATTGATCACTGGTCGGTACTCGGTAGCTAAGAACAGAATAGTGCATGCCATGACGAGCACCGTTCTGCCCTCCTAAGCAAAAAAACAGTATCTCAGATTTAATGGCCAAAGCAGATTCAATCCTAAACCGTTAGTGATAAGGTTAAATTTGCTACAGAAGTTTTGTCTGAGATACTGTATTTTATGTTAGCAGGGCAGCGTTGATGTTTGGTAGTTATAGGCACAAGTTAAAGAAAAACCCTCATTATTGTTTTCATTCCACAACCGAGACGTCGAGTCAAGGTCAAGCCGTTTAGGTTACAGGAGGTCACAATTGAATGGACACACAAACATACATACATACGGGCCAAAAACATTCTCATTTTTTTCTCATTTCTCATTCCGGGTCCGTTGGGTAAAAAGCGGGTTTTGAAAACCAGACTGCTTTTTCAAAATATTAATGTTTGACTCCGCAGCATCTAGACTAAAAAGCCCTAAAATTTTGTGTAAAAGTCTTTACGAAATTGTAATGATTAAAATATACCCTATAATGAGAGCGTTATCTATCGCAAGTCAGAAGATTTATGTCCTGGCTGTTGCCCATTTGTCCGAAAATTCTTAAATTGTTTTCTAAATCCAATCTTTTATTGGAGGTTCAAAATGTTAGTTATACCTATAGAATGAATAGGTAAGATTAGGTTTGTTTAATAAATAACAATCCTACAAAATAAAAGGTTTCAGAAAAAATGCATTATTAACGTATAAAAAACGGAACGAAAATTGAGACTATGTATACCTAACCTCTGAGATACCATCCAATGATACCTAGCATTTCAAAGTCCGTCAAACCGGCAGTTAACTAACAGGAGGTCACAAAGAAACGTAGACACGTTAAAAATACATACATACATTTGAAACTACACCGGGATACATTATCGCCATTCTTGAATAGTTCAGTAAAAATAAGAAGGACACTTACAAAATAATTTCTGATAAAAATTACATGTTTTATAGAAGCTTTTTTTCAGTGATCGGTCGTTCTCCGCAACTGTCCCATTTTCCTTTGATAATGGTTATTCATTTCGCAATCCTTACTTGTCGTTAAGCTCATAAACTTCGAAAAGGAACTGCATTTCAAATGGTCAAATAGCAAAAACAACCAAATAAACTGCTACAAAAACGGGTATTTAATTTAAATTAACTGTTTATACGCCGTGCGAACATTTACGCTATAAATAAAGCGATTCGGTTAATAGCCTTCTTCTATTAGTACGGCTAATGGCGCCCAATTATACCATTATGCCAAACCGAGTTATGCGAACCCGTTCGCATAATAATACGGTAGCTTCACAAGTGCATACGTTAACGTTGCCAAAGGCTCGGTTTGGGGTCTATTTTGTTATGGATTTGGAGAGGTGGCATTGAATTTGTTAAAGGTAGAATAGGTTGGAGTGTTTACCTTGTTAAGGTTATATGGAGTCAAGGTTAAGTGTTTGATTTGGGATGAATAGCTGCTTCATTGTCATCCCAGTTGCCGTCGGCTCTCACCAGTGGAACGGAGAACAAGTAGAAGACCAGCGCAATTGGCTTAATGTCAGCGCTTTGCTAAACTGAGACTATAACCTTCTTTTTTGTGTTAATGATAATACATACTCTTATTTATAATCGCCACAACGACCGCTTATGCGCTGCCAGTATTCTTGCGAACTCAGCCTTTGCCAAGTCGTTGGTTCTCGTTATTCCTGCTTAATCCGTCCCTATACGAGCTTGTTTTTTAATCAATAATTTTATAGGCCTCAGCAATGAGCCGTTCTATCAGCATTAAACATCAGCCACAAAGTATATCCTACCTCAACCTTAACTAAAAGGATGTCTTTCTTGCGTTTCATTATGTTTTAAAGAGGTAGTCTTGTTTTTTTTTGTCTGGCAAAGCGTAAAGCGTCCCTGTAACCCATCCTACGTAACTTTACAAGTCTACTCAACTAGCGACACACGCCCGTTTCTCTCCAGTTTATGAACGTTTTCTCTAAGACACGTAATTTTTTTATCATCGCATCGAAATCCGTTGCAGATAAAGACAGATAGAAAGACAGTCGCAGAAATAGACTTGGTTTTATACTACTCTTATGTAATCATTATTATAATAATACATTAAAGATAAAGAAGATAGGTAACCCAATTACTTGGTTGACCGTCTGTTTAGCAATAATAAAATCCTAGAGAAGAAGACATAGGTCGTAAATGTCGTAATCATAGATACGTCGAGAATAAACAATCCAAAACAAGACTACAATTCAGCTTAGCCACACTTTTCTATTCGATTTGTTTTATCGATTCAAACGCTTCCAAAACGCATCACAATCTCTCCAATGAAGTCACATGTAATAACGTCAGCGGTCAATATAAACAAACATCATTGTGCGGGAACAATAACACGCGGCTGTTGTGATCGCTGTTTGTTTGTGATGCGTAGGCGCAGTTTGTATGCTTTCATAGCCTGTTGTACTATATTGGTTCACTAGCTTCTGCTTGTGGCTTTGTGTAATGTTTAAATTGAATTAACAGAGAACTGTAATGCTTTTTTGGCATGAAACGTCGCAAGGCATTTAAGTTTTAACTACTATCAGAGTTGACAACGGTACTTAATGTAGTCTTGAGAGAAATGTCTATGGATCTCAGAGCACACATTTATTATTATCAGTTGGCCTATGCGCTCGTTTACCTTATTTATGCCATTAAAAAACCTTTCAGTTCCTGTGTCCTTGTTTATTTTTTTCAATTTGTAATATTTGTTCGGATGTGAAATCTTCGACACGCGTATACAGAAGTATTTTAATCACTTGAAATTTTGTGTTCCATATGTTTTTTTGTAGTACCTTTAGAATAAAAAAAAAAAATAAAAAAAAAATTGAATATATTAAATTGATTTCCTAGTTACAGACGTTAATTTTAAAGACAGTGTTTGATGCCATAAAGGGTATAAAACAACAAAATTAATTAAGCGACATTAACGCATTTTGACTACATTATTACATTTTTAATTGGTAATATGATGGAGGATGTAATATTAATTGGAGTTATCTAATTAATATACCTACTTTATAAGGTTATTGACAAATCGGATTTTATTTATTTAAATATAAATAGAGATACCTACCTAATCGAAAAAAATGGCAACATTATTTAAATTTCGCTACAAAACTCCAGTTTTTATTGTAATTCTGCTGGTTTTAGTTGTACCTTGAGAATATTACATCTCCACCTGTCAACATGTCAAAATATTTAGCCACGCTATATTTATCGTAGAGCTATCTAACCACGCCGTCAATGAATACAACAAATTATAATTATGGCGTCTGTTTGTCCGTTTCCGCATTGCGGGACGACGAGTACACGTTTAAGGCGTTTGGGGTCAAAACTAAAGACCTAGGGTCCCTAGATAGAGGATAAGCTTTAATTAAACAACTAGGGGCTAAATTATAAGCTGGGACTAAATTTAATCTCAGTCGATTAATAGGAAAAACAGATTTGAATTGAAAAATCTAGGTATAAATTATAAACCTATACGGTGAACAGCGACGCTTGAGTCTTTGTTTATCTGAAAATTGAGACGCGTCCGTTTTCAGATCGAAAGCATTAACATATCCATAGATCGTTACCGCGGAAGCAAAAACAAATCTGTTATAGAACACGTATAACAGAATGTATGTTTAATAAAAAAAGGAATATTATGCCTACGCATTCGAAACCTCTAAGAAGTTCTTCATATCTTGCACGACTTTTTCACTGGAAAAGGCATAGTTGGTCAACAAAACTTTCATAATAAGCCAGCAAAGTGTTAATTTTTTAAATCGGTTTATTTAGCTTCTCCGCGTATATTGGTTTGTTTGTGGCTGTTTAGCTTAAGGTCATTGATACTAGATGATTCATAAAAGGCTTTAAAACCCGTAATTGATGATGATGATATCCCTAAAATGGCACTCAAAAGGCACCATGTGTCTTTGAGCAAAGTGTGGAATATCATTAAGGAATTACTATAAAAAAAACCTCCAACCGGAATGAGGAGGGAATTACGCGACATATTTTGAATATTGTTCTCTATACTAAAAAAAAATGTTTCAACTTTTATTTTTCAAGGCGCCTAGTCACACCTTTCCTATAGAGATGCGCCAATAAGCGAGTGTCACTTCTGTTCTGTTATTGGCTATTTGTCATCTTTGAGTACTGTCAAATCGTAATAGCTCCCGCGATTACGATGTATGACCATAATATCGACTTTATTACTAGCAATTCATATTAAATTCTTATTGTCCTAATCTGTACTGTGGGCCGATGACGAGTGATGGTGTTTGGAACAAAAACACTCAGCATCATCATCACCTTCAGTATATAACTTGGTACACATTTAATGAAAAATAACTAGGTGAGTCCAAGTAGCATTTCTAGACTTCGACGACGAAATCGCAGGCTGGTAAAACTCGACCATCTTTGCGTATAAATTACATGAGCAACCTTGATCGTATTTCGACATATGCTTTGTCGAGTTTTGTGGGTACCTAACTTCGCATAATGCCTACGAGTGTGCCGGTCAAGTTGCATATGATTGTCAATGTCAAACGACTAGATCTCAAGACAAGCAAGTATTGTAAGGGCTGTGTTAATATACTGTCCACATGTAAGATGCTCTCCTCGAGACGAGACGGAAATGTACATACATACATACATACATAACATCACGCCTTCATTCCCAGAGTGGGGTAGGCAGAGCTACAGAATTACCAATAACTCTTAAATTGTTGATAATTCTGTAACCACATTTTGCACAATCAGGCTAATATTACCAGTGTATTAGTGACAGGTTGCAAGCCCATCGCCTAACAATACTACAACCCTTTATTCCCTTAGTCGCTTCTTATATTTTCTATAATTCTACCTTTTGTATACACTGACAGGAGGATTATATTCACATTATGTTGTCACATTTTTAACGGTTTTTAAACAATCCGTTTGGGTAGCATTGTTGCGTATGACCTTTATTCAATGATATCGCATTGATCATGCTTACTACAATCTGACTAAAGTAAAGATCCACGTAATGTTATGATGCGCGTGAGTCAGTGTCGTGGGAGCGTCGCAGGCGCCGGCGACGCGCGATTCTTGCCATACCGCGCAGCCGTGGGTACATACAGCTACGGTATTCTAAGGCAACAGATGCACTTATATTAATAAATAAATAATAATAAATAAATATCACGGGACAATGTCACACAAATTGACCTAGTCCCAAACTAAGCTCTAGGCTTGTATTATGGGTACTAGACAACGATAAACATACTTAAATAGAGAAATACATACTTAAATATATATAGAAAACATCCAAGACTCAGGAACAAATATTCGCGCTCATCACACAAATATCTGCCCTTACCGGGATTTGAACCCAGGACCGCTGGCTTCGGAGGCAGAGTCACTCCCAACTAGGCCAACGTGTCGTGTCGTATATTATATTGCTAAATCTATGTTGATATAAGTAATCCTACTAGTATAATATAAGTGTGCGATTTATGACATTACCAACATTCTACTAACATAATAAGTTGTAAGTATTAGTAGGTATTATAAGTTATACAACTTATTATTTTAGTAGTATTTTGGTAATGTTATAAATAAATGCACACTTATATTATATTAATATTAGTATACTAGTAGGATTACTTATGGCAACGTAGATTTAGCAAATATAACATTTAGTAATGACTAAATTCTTGGGTCATACACACTCTTAAAAACAAAAGTGGTCTCTCCTGTGGTCAATAGTTAAAAGCTTGTGTGCATATAAGTTATGTTTTTATATGACAAATCTAAAGCAGTCCTAACGGCGTTGTTGCGGGAATGGGCTTAGCCAGAAAATTAGGCCTTGAAAGCGGTGCTGCGCGTTTGACTTCTTTAACTTGCCGGATAAAATTCACCTTTGAGATCGACGCAGCGCTGTGTTCAGAGAAACACCCCCCTGGGTTCAAATCCCGGTAAGGGCAGATATTTGTATGATGAGCGTGAATACTTGTTCCCGACCCGAGTCTTGGATGTTTTCTATGTATTTACGAATAATTATGTATTTCTCTACACAAGTATGTTTATCGTGGTCCAGGGAACCGATTTTTGACTTTCGAGCGTTAGAAAGTTTCAATCGAAAGTAACCAAAAACAATAAAATGGTATTTTTGACTTGCGAGCGATAGAAAATATGAACACGGTGGTGGCATTCGTTTTGAATTCTATCAATAGAAAGTATCATTTGACATCTGTCAAACCTGTTAATACTAAAACAATTCATATTGTTATAATACTTATAGCAAAATTAGCGACATAAAATAAAATATTACAATAGGTATGGCAAGTCTGGAGGAGTATTTAATTTTAGTAAATAATAATGAAGAGGAAGAAGATGAATTTGTGCCTGCGCAACCGCCGCGTTTTCGGCTAGCGGAATTAGAAAACGAGCCATTTCTCGAAAGCGAAAATAAATTTAAGAAGAATTACAGATTAAGTAAAAGCCTATGAAGATATTTAATTCATAAGTTAAGGCCGTTTGTCTCGGATGCTCAACGACCATGTGATTTAAGTATTAACGCAAAGGTAAGTTAATTAGTTTTGTGTGATTATTATGGATACAACATAAAGTTTTTGCAATTATGTTACAAAACAATTGCATGTTCTAACCAGTTACTATTAAATCTAGAAAGAAAGAAAGAAACCTAGCAATGACATAGACATCCACAGACGAGGAAGCGTTTTATTTAACCTAAATTTATAACCAGTCAAGAATTTGTAAAATAGCGTAATAAATCTCACTCGCACTTAAATAATAATTAACTTGTTATAATTTCAACTTTTGACAGTTTCACACATTTATTCGCATTCAAAATATGAATTACGAAAAACCGGTAAAACATCGACTTACTGCGTATAATGAAACGCGTTCCAACTTAACAGTACTATTTAGTCAATCCCTCAGTTTCGAGTGAGAATCTCAAAAATATGGAATTTGGTATCATTCGAAAATAAAGCGTGAAAGATTGTCGCATTCGAATATTTTCTACTGCTGGGTTTTGAAATCGAACGCTCTAAAGTCAAAAATCGGTTCCCAGTACACATACTACAAGCCTTATAGTTTTTAAATTATTTAGCCAACATTTTAGACACTTTACCCAGTTGGTTGTTGCGTAATTCTAGGGATCAGCATTAGCTGGAAACTTCTGCGTTGACGCATGTTGCGTACTAATAGAGTATTTATAAAATAATTACACATTTTATATTTAATTGCCGTGTAGAAATCAGAGCAGTATCGAGCCTGCACAGTTTTTTCTTTCCTTTGGTATTTTTGTTAAGGATTTCTTTACATAGGTAGGTATCTAGTTAGAGGTCAAATTGATCAAAGCAAAGCTGATGTAGTTTGACAATATAATAAAATAAAATATAAACTTAGGAAAGGTTTTACTGCCTTCATGATTTTAGGTGATGAAACGATTAGTATGTAAGTACGATTTTTTACGACAAGGACAAGGCACACGAGAACAAAAGCCACCTGATGATAGACTTTTGCATTTCTAACACTACAATCACAAGACTGCAATCCTAAGACTGCAAATGCGTTGCTAACCCTGAGGACTAAGGTAGAATGCTTCTATGCTATTCATTTCTAATTAATATAAATTAAATAATTATTTTCCCCCGTGCGGTTGCCGGGTTAGAATAGTGCCACTCCATGTCTTCCTGTGGATGGATGTGGTCACCAATACACTAGTAAACCTCTTAGCCTGTTAGTACAAAATGTGGTTACAGAAATATTTGTAAGTCTTTAGAGTTGTTGGTATTTCTGTAGCTCTGCCTACCCCACTCTGGGAATGAAGGCGTGATGTTATGTAGGTATGTATGTAAATAATTATAATTTATGTACAGACAGCCGCGTAAAATACGGTGGCATTGCGTAAACAAAACAATGGGACATAGTAATTAGCCCAAGCCCAACCATGAATACTTAAGATTATTTTCCACCTCACCATAATTCATGAGGCGTTACCCATCATCACGATCATGGCGACCTTGCGACCGTCATTTATAAAGCGACAAACGATACTAAAATAGACGGCATTGCAGATTTCATCTCTACACCACAATATAATGATCCCGTTGATGGCCGATCTTTGTTCTTGTATTATATATAAAACAAGCGCGTTTATTATGCTATTATGTGCTGTAGTCAAGGACATAACAAGAAATTTAATGTTCTATAAAGTTTTAAATTAAATAAGTCACACCTTTCTACATTTAATTGATTTTGCGCGGTTTAAATGAACGATTTCACTAACAAATTGGCCTAGTCTAACTAAGGTGTAAGCTTGAACTAGACAACGATAAACATTAAATATACGTAGAAAATATTCAAGACTCAGAAACCAATACTCGCGCGCTCATCGCATATATTCTACCCTGCTAAGACTGTAGGCTGTATCTCAGACAAAACTCCTGAAGCAAATTCAACCATATTACTAACGGGGGAGGATTGAGTCTGCTTTAGCTATTGAGTTTGAGATACTGCCTATTTGTTTATGAGGGCAGTAATGCCTTAATATACCGAGAATCGGACCACTTTGCGCACAATTTCAGAAGCAACGGATCGGTGAGACTTAAAATGGAGAGATGGAAGGCCAGCCCAAGATAAGCTACAATTAACATACATACATAACGTCACGCCTTTATTCCCAGACTGGGAATTAGAATTTAGGCAGAGCTACAGAATACCAACAACTATAAACTTGTTGATATTTCTGTAACCACAATTTGCACAATCTGGCCAAGATGTTTAATAGTGTATTAGTGACAGGTTGCAAGCCCATCGCCTAACAATACTACAAGCCCTTATTCCCTTAGTCGCCTCTTACGACATCCACGGGAAGACATGGAGTGGCACTACTCTAACCCGGCAACCACACGGGATACAACACCCAAACAAAACAACAAACCCAACAAAACACAATTAAACCCAAAAAAAAACCCAGAGGAATAGATCTGTTGAGTTTTTTTCTTCTTCTCAATAGTCTCTCGTCTTGGAAAGCGCTCTACATGCTGTTGTAAAAATGCCTCAGCGTAAATTACCTAAGTAAGTGCTTTTTTCCTAGGACTCCGCGAGATACTATTAGTAAGCTTCAATGCTTTGAGGGACGCGGAGCAGATTTAGATAAGGCTTAAATAAAAGACAAAATTAATCATATTTCTGTTCTGATACCAAGTGGACGCATCTCCCAGTTCTGTAGCATTTGTAATCTTACCACGAACGGAAGAAAACTGGACTTGCTTTATCTATTGAATTGGAGTTACCACCTTTAGTAATAGGATGCCAGAATTAAAGCCCATGACTGTCTAAAACCAGTATTATTTTTACAATTTTTACATACAAATTCTCATATCACACCTTGATTGCTATTATCCTTCTATTTATGTAAATCGGCGCCGGCGCAGCGACGTCTTCATTGTGCGCGCGCGCATTTGCATAGCTAATCTACCGTGAGACAGACTTTTGTTTCATTATCTTGATACGGTGACACAGGGTGTTACGTAAGAACAGTAAGGAAATTCAGGAATCTAGTTAAGCTGTGGTGTCAGTGATTGCTTAGTGGCTATGCTGTGTTAAATGTGTAGACTCGAGTAGCTTTGGTAAGTTTGAGCGAGGAGGCGAAGCCTTTGCATTTTGGTGATACTCTTACTAAACAACTTAATCGCGCCTTTGCCAGAGCATTTACAACATTTTAGTGCGAGTATTCTAAAGGTTGCACCTTTGGTGACAAAGCAGTTCAACTAACGAGGTAATTCATAGACGACCAATGTGTGAAACTGAGAAAATAATATAGGCTGTGCCAAAAATAAGAAAGATAAACCGAATCATAACGAACACAGCGCCATTGTAACCGCTTTATGAAGTCATGCATTTTTAGTAAAAAAGTGCCCTAATATCCTACTAATGTTAAGGCATGCTTTTAAACTTGTCATGTGATTGTCTTAATAATGCCTATCCTTCCCTTTTTTGAAGTTCAGTTGGAAGTTTATTATGACAAGGCACTGAATTTATTTGGGTACGTGTATACGTACTGATTATCTTCTGTTCACTGTGGTACTGTCCTTAAAGTACTCACGCATATAGCTGTGACGTCCACCTCCACGTTAATATGCCGCCATTATTAGCAATACCAGCGCGACCTCCTTCTGCATCCTTGGCCTAAAAGAATGAGTTTCAAAAAACATCGTAGCCTGAAAGTTCTTAGATGGTTCAAAGGAATTTTATTTAAACAACTACAAAAGGCACTAGATGTTTTTAAAAATATGCTATGCAATAATCCAGGATATAGAATTTGTGTGTAAAATTCATGCAATTCAAAATATTCATAAAAATACCCCACTGGTAACGCTTCCTGCGAGTTTGATTTGTTTAAAACGGCGCAATCTTACTAAAAATGTTAAAAAGCCGTGTATTTAGAATCTCCAAAGGCTAAAATTAAAACCAACTGCCGACAAAGCGCGAGCTAATACTGTTTCAATTGCCTATAACACACCCACTGCAGTCAAAACATGTCAACCCACCCTTTGAAATAGGTCCAATAAGTTTAGTAGCTACAATGGAATAGCCGATTTTTGATCACATACATATTAATATAAACTGTTGAAATTATTACCCTTCTGTTTACATCACGTAGTCTCGTAAATGGGTAGCTAATATTATTTTATCGGAACACCATTTAACGAACGTATCTTTTCATCGAAAGGCATCTCTCGCCGCACGAGTTTTTTTTTGGTAGTCACAAAGGTTTATCGAATTTCACTTCATCGAATGTATCATTTCATCCAATTTCATTTCATCGAACGCTATGTTTTGCTGAAATCATAATGTTTTCAGGGTATCTTAAACATTAATTATGTAGGTTAGGTTAGGTTAGATGTTTAAGATACCCTGAAAACATTATGGTTTCAGCAGAAAATAGCGTTCGATGAAATGATAGACACCCGTAACCTAACCTAACCCACGTAATTAATGTTTAAGTAATTCTGCAAAACATTACAAATTCTTCAAAAGCTGCGATGAAATGATACAATCGATGAAGTGAAATTCAATATAACCATGACGTGTTACTCTTTTAAATAGGTACAGTGTAAAAGCTTTTCAAACGTTATTTAAGCAAGGCCGACTATAAGTAGCTCCACACTCTAGGGCTTTGTCATTTTAACTTCATGTCTGAACTACTGTAAATATGACATTTAGCAACCTTTAGATGATATTCCCAAGGTAAATGACCGTAGAAACGGATGAATCTAATAATTAATTAGATCAATTATCCTAACGGAAGTCTAGAAACCAGACTCACGTCGTATTTAAAAAAATAATTAGTACATCCGCAAAAGATAACTAAGTAGGTGTGTTAAATTAAAAAACATTGTTGTTAATTATTCTCAAAAACTTCACAAAATATTTTACTCGTTATTTACTTTATAATTAAATTGTTTATCTCCGCTCGTATACATTGACAAATTTACCTACTTAGGCGACTTAATTTTTGTTTGTTTGAGTCATGTAACCACAAAACAAAGAAACATGATTCTGATGAGGGTGTTCAGTCAACCTAACACCAGGAGTTCAGAACCTGTAAGGGTCTGCTCAATACGAGGGCCTACGGGTTAAAATGCAATTATTCCAGTCGCAGATACAAGAACTTAACGAGTAGATTAAATTTTTACCCCCATACAAAATATTGGAATAAAAGGTCTTGATGTCTTCTACGAGTTTCGTATGATCTACCCCTCGGATTACCCTGTACATAGATTTGTTTTTTAAGTATTGTAAAATAAGCGAGCAAGTAGTTCAAGCAAATCGGACCAGTCGTGTATATCATCCCAACAGCCACGACCACAGAAACACAAATAAGTGTACAACTAAGAAGAGAGAGACAAAGTAAGTATAATGATTTATTTCGTGACTCAAAAAACCTTTGGCATTGTCCCGAGTTGCTAAACTAATACGTTGAGAGAAGAAACTGCCAGCACTTCCCTCTCGAAATGTCATTAATCTACTTCGATTTTTTAAAGGGGCCTGAGCCCCTAGCCAAGATGCATTCGCTAACTAGCGATTCGATTCGTTTGGTTTTAAACCAATCGCATCACTGGTAGACCACGTGACTTTTCGAATGACGTGATCTACCAGTGACGCGATTGGTTTAAGAACAAAACGAATCGAATCGCTAGTTAGCGAACGCATCTTGGCTAGGGCCTCTGGTTCGCCGGGACTCCACGGGCCAAGGGTCTCAAAATACAACGTTAACAAAGTAGGGGTGGATGAACGAATCCTAAAAAGTCTCTTACGATTTGATGGACTACGTCACATTAAATTAGTTTCATAGCGACCCTATAGTTCATTTGTTCTATAGTACACCCTGTGACGGTAAAGCGGTGCTATCCTTTAGCAAATCAGTAGTACTTAATTTAACGACACATTGGCCTAGTTGGTAGTGACCCTTCCCTCGAGCACGAGTATTTGTTTCTGAGTCTTGGATGTTGTTTATCTATATAAGTAAGTTTATCGTTGTCTAGTACCCATAGTACAGTCAAGGATATAAATAAATATATGTACGTTCCCAAAACGTCAAAAATATCTATACACTTTTATGCCACTGGCAATAAGGCCCATGTTTACGTATACTTGACCCGATGGCTATATATATTAATGCCCTTGACTGTACCTACAAGCCTAACTAGAGGTTAGTTTGGGACTAGGTCAATGACATTGTCCCGTGATATTTATTTATTTAATTTTTAGTTTAGGAACCAAGTTGAATATCCTCTCCTCAGGAACAAGTTGACAGCGCAGTCGCGTGATGAATGCGCGGGCGCCGGTCCGCGGTAATCGCAGGAAGTTTATTTTTATAATTACCGCCTTGTCTTGCTTATCGCGGAGAATGGGAACTGTTTTGCATAAATACTAGTTTTTTTAGGATGTACCAGGAAATTTACAGAGATAGTGGATTTTAAAGGCAGTTTAACGGTATATTGGCTCGTTGCAATTTTATCTTCAAGGTATAAAGAGCAAGCATCCAGCATTTAAACAGTATCTGAAAACAGATGTCTATCATTTCATCGAAACAACTTTCATCGAATGTATCATTTCATCGAATCTCATTTCATTGAACGCTATTTTCTGCTGAAACCATAACGTTTTCAGGGTATCTTAAACATCTAACCTAACTTAACCTAGGTAATTAATGTTTAAGATACCCTAAAAAATATTGAGGTTTCAGCAGAAAATAGCGTTTGATGAAATGAAATTCGATGAAGTGAACTCTGAAAACACTTCGGCGGAAGAGTTAGATATGACTGGACCAAGCTACTTTCTATCCTGTAATTTGAATTGCCATTGGAGTCTCCATTGGATTATACTTTATTTTCTTTGAAAGTTTTTATATCGACACATTAAAATCTTTAGGCAAAAATTCCTGAAACCGTTTTGACATGAGTTTAAGCTACAGAGTACTAAAGTATGTCAATACTAGCTTCCGCCGGCGACTTCGTACGCGTATAAATCAGTTCCGAGGGAATAGCGGTATAAAAGGTAGCATATGTGTTAATCCAAGGTATAAGCTGTTCTCATTCCAAATTTCACCTAAATCCGTCCAGTAGTTTTGCGTGAAAGAGTAACAAACATCCATACTTACAAACTTTCGCGTTTATAAAATTAGTAGGATTTATGACGGTCGCTGTATATGTCTTACCAGTGCTGCAGTTCATTCCATTAAACCAATGCTCCTAAATGGTAAACCTGGCAACTTTTTCAGTTTCAGGGTGGGGGGTGAGAGGGCATGACCTCATAGCCCTCTAAAGCCGTCACTATCTCTTCCTATTGGTATTGTTTTTAACTCGGTTGCCATTACTGTCGAGTAAATAAGAGCTATCGTAACGTTACACGATAACATGTCAATAGCAATATGGTTTTACCAAGAAGAATAGAGAGACGGTACCTGCTAACTGGTGTGTTGACAAGTTTTCCAGCGGTCCTCATGCTCTTTGTGTATTCCAGTTAAATTTATTCCATCTTACATCGGACGTGGGACATTATTTCCACGCGTATGTACACTATTACCATATATAACCGATTCTGCAGAAGTGTTTTTAGGCTAAACATTGCTCTTGTCTTCTCTAGTCACGTACTAAGGTTGAGGAACGCGGAATTGCGTGGGCACAGATTCTTGGAATGGAATAATTCAGATCTAAGGAAAAAACTAGGAATTTGAAATCGTAATTGTAGGTATAATTGTAATTCAATTGCCTTGTTTGGCGAACGATTCTGTTGCTAGCTGATGAATAGACCAATCAACAGCCTGAAGCGGTTTTTTTTTAATATTTTAGATGATATAAAAAAAATAAGTTTTTAATAAAGATTTTTTTTTATGTACTTAAAGGAAAACGCAACTTAGCTGATGGTAAGTGGAATCTAAAACCCATAGACTTTTGAATTCTCAAATGCGTTGCCAACCCTGAGGAAATGCATCTATGCTAGTAATTTCACCGATTGTCTTATCCCCACACCGGAACACAACAATGCGAACATGTTGCTTGGCGGGTGGTTAATGGATAAGATGGTGGTAGCGATCTGGACGGACCCTTCACAGGGTCCTACCACCGCTAAACATAAAACTACTACACTAAACATATTAAAAATACAATATATCTTACGACTTAGGACCTTACATTAATTGCCCTACTCATAAACTAAGCTCGAGGCTTGACATACTGTGAGGAAGTATTATTTCAGGAGCGACATAGCATAATTACAAAAGCTCCTACCTAACCTAACCATACCAGTAATAAATAGGGGCAAAGGTAGAAAACAAACTAACTATCGAGCATCATCATCGACACGTTGGCCTAGTTGGGAGTGACTCTGCCTCTGAAGCCAGCGGTCCTGGATTCAAATCCCGGTAAGGGCAGGTATTTGTGTGAAGAGCGAGAATATTTGTTCGTGAGTCTTGGATGTTTTCTATGTATTTAAGTATTTATTTCTTTATATTTGTAAGTATGTTTATCGTAGTCCCAATAGTAGCCATAGTACAAGCTTTGAGCTTAGTTTGGGACTAGATCAATTTGTGTGAGATTGTCCCCTGATATTTATTTACTTTAATTCTTTATCTACAGGAAACTGTGTTTTATTTTTAGAGATGGAAATCTTTGAAATGTGACCGAGTGTGCGTCGAGCCATCTCAAATAATTAATAAATTAAATAAAAAATAATGTTTGCATGTATTTATGTATATAATTTCGAAATTCCTGACATAAAATTTTGTCTATAAAGACGTTTCTGAAGCAACCAAAAAAATACCTTGACACTTCGTTTTGACGTTTAATTTGGCTGTTGTGTTACAGAACTTGGTTGAAAGAAAGACTTCATTGACTGCTATGTTAATTCTGGTAGCTGTAAAATATTTGCGAGAGATCATAAATAAAATGTACTGTATTTTTGTTGTGTGCACTATATTTTTTGGCCATTTAACTCACCATATACTATATATCTTAATAAAAAAAGGTGGCAACCCTACTGGTGGATCACGTGATATGAAGGTCACATGATACCAGTGACGCGATTGGTTTAAAAACAAAACGAATAGAAACACTAGATAGCGAAACGCTCTTGGCTAGGGCGTCAGCTCTTAAATCGAAATACAAAATGCTTCGCTATTGGTAGGTAGGTACTTGCTAAACGGCATGTGATTCAATCATCATCATTCGAGTGGAAAGACGTCCACTGCTGGACACAGGCCCCCCCAAGGTTTGCCACAAGGCCCGCTCCTGCACCGTTGCATCCATCGGTTTCCCGTAACCTTAGCCACGTTCGGTCCACCTTGTTCAAGGCCTACCCACGCTTAAATCTTCTAATTTTTACTAGGTATGATTATTAATGTTGCCTTCGATTTCCGCGATTGTTACTCATTAAATAAAACGATGGACGGCTTTTCAGTACCACCTGCTTGGGATCCAGTCATCCACCTGATAAAGGAGCAAGCAAGACACAAGACTGCGAGACCATAACTTTGTCTAAAAACATATTTTGCATTGTATAAAATGACATTAGCATTTTGTTAAATTGTTTTTAGTATTAATTTGTCGAGTTTAGTATACCCTTCTGGTCATGTATAACTAGTTTTTAGAGCCGATCAGGCGTGTATGTAACAGGCTTTGTAAAAATATTAATTGGTAGGTAGTTTGCACAATGTAATTAAAAAGTAAAAAGGTAAATTTATTTAGTTCCGCTTGAAAACGAAACCTGTAAAGATCTCGAAACGTCCGGGACGTTAGTTAAAATAATATTTAATAATATTTATTTAAATCGTTTTATTTAATAATAAGGTATGATTATTATTTTGAACTGATTATTAGACCAACTATTACGTAGTGTAAGTTTAAGAGGATTGTGAAGCGATGCTAAAATCGCGTAGCTGTCAAAAATAATCCATACAAATTTAGCTCCGGGCGATAACGTTTCTCACCCCCTAAATCTAATCCGATTTCCACGATTTTTGAATATGATGTAGATATTATGAACAACTAGGTCTGTACGTTTCGCTTTTGTTTTTTTAATGTTTTTTCTTTCCAATAAATATTTTCTTGGACCGAAAAACGTACAGACATAGTTTTTCATAATATCTACAACATAAAAATCGTAAAAATTGGACAACGTTTAAGGGGAGAAAAACGTTATCGAATTTTGTATGTTTTTTTCTTGCTTCACAATCCTCTTAAGGTAGTTCAAAAAATCGTACGTTCCTACACTCTGTAGCAAATGAAAACGGGTCACTTTCTATGTAAATTCTGTACTAAGTGACCTGTTTTTATTGCTCTTGACTATAAGTTTGAAATTGCGTAGTTATATATCGTCATTACTTTGAAAAAACCTCGTATCTCGTATTTCGTGATGTACGATTTTAAACTTATTTTTCTTCCTGTTTAAGTTTAAAGTGGTGTGGTATGACATACGAGTTTTTTGAAAGTAGTGATGATATGCACCTTACCCGAAGTGAAAACCAGTACTATTATATATTCTAGACAGATCATACGCACTCATAAATGGGTGAATATTTGAAGATGTACATATTACGCGGCGATTAGTAAAGAACTATTTAAAATTATATTAATCTAAACAATCATGGTTTTTATACAATTTATAACTTTGGCTTTATAGAATAATGTATATAAAATATATTAATTGTAAATATAAATATGATTAATTTATACATAAAGTCGTCAAATCTCACTACCAGTCGTGTCCCAAATCCCCAATTTGAATAGTCTATGTTAAAAATAATACGGTATTATGCTGAAGATTGTATGTTTATGCAATTATTTGTATAATATAATAGTGGTTTTAGTAAACGTTACAATTACACGGCTTAAAGAACACTTTCAAGTTATTTTTATCGCTTAGAAAAATGTCCCAGAGCCTGAAACTCACTACCGTTCGTTACAATATAAAAGCGCCGATCGATGGCGTTCCCGTTGGCGACTGGAGTGAGCCGCACGCGTTTTTAGTGACTTCGCGCTGAAATTAATACCTAATCACAAGTCGGAAATCGTTTTGGTCAGATATTTTTCTCCACACCATTCGAGGTTCCAAAGATATGTTTTTAGAGATTTTTATACAATTTTTATACTAAAATATGTACGATTGGGTCGCTTTTGTATTGATATATGTGTAATATTTTTAAACTTTTTTTATTATCTTTAACGGTGACATATTGACTAATATCTCCTTACCATTTTCATAATTACCATTTTTTACCATTTCATTTTGAGGAATGGTAGTGAGAATGTTGAAATGGTAATGAGAATCAGTATAATATTTATACTGTTTAATGGAAAAAAAACATGTAAATTATTAATAAATTCATCAGCAATACTGGAAAAAATAAATACATCATTTTTAGGGTCCGTACCCAAAGGGTAAAACGGGACCCTACTACTATAAGACTTCGCTGTCCGTCTGTCCGTCTGTCCGTCTGTCTGTCACCAGGCTGTATCTCATGAACCGTGATAGCTAGACAGTTGAAATTTTCACAGAAGATGTATTTCTGTTGCCGCTATAACAACAAATAATAAAAACCGAATAAAGTTAATATTTAAGGGGGGCTCCCATACAACAAACATGTTAAGTTTCCCCTAGTAATTTCTAATGAGGAGTTTAAATATTTTAATTTTTAACAGCTACTGTTATGGTGGAAGGTTGTTATCGTGTTTTTATTTTTGAGTAAATCATGAAGACTTTTGAAAAGATGATTAATAATGTTTTTTTTGTGTAATCATCGTCAGCCTCATTACCATTTTTGAAATTCCCTTAACAAATTTGTTATTTCTCACTACCATTTCATAAATTATCCTTACCATTCATCCGTACTAATTACCATTCATAAAATTCTCATTACCGTACGTATTATTTCTCACTACCGTTTGCAGAAAAAAATAAATCTGAAATATATAGATATATATTGGTGTAATTACTGTCCCTTTTGTTTTTATGTATTATTAATACGTTGACTCGTAAGTAAAACCGATAAAAATCCACATCTGAGTCGATATTTAGTTTTTTTTCTTACACCTCTAATATGCTCATCTTCAAATATTCACCCAAATACGATTGTCTTTCCCGTGGTTAATAGTTAAAAGCTTGCGTGTATTACATTTACATCAACACTAAGATGGAAATGCGAAATTAAATGTAAATAAGCAAAGAAGGTAGTTTGAAATTTTAAGTATAGACTAACCAAAATCTAGTTTTAAGCTAAGGAAACTGCCGAGCCACTAAAGGAAGGAAGTAATTAAAAATAAGTACAAGGAAAAGTATTTTGTAATTCTGAGAACATAAACATAAACAAGTGGTACAATTATAACAGTGCACAACGTTATAATCAACAAGAAAATATACAATATACAATAAGCAAATAAAACATCATAACCATAATAAATTATAGAAACAAATACTTAACTTACGATTTGTGGACCTTTGAGCGTGGCTGGCTACAGAAAAGTGTGTCGCTCTGACTTGGGTGACCCTTTTTATATTAAAATATCATATCATAAAACACCAATAGGAATCGTCTTCAGCCTAGCCAATCAGATTGTAACGAACAACCAATCAGCCATACTGCATAGATCACAACTAATACTTTTAACAAAACATGAATAGTTTACGTTAGGTGATTTCTGATATTCATAGTAAAATATCAATAATATGTTTATTAAATACTCTTACATATATTTTATACTTATATTTATAAGTAATGTTTGTTTAATGTATTATCATACTACCGTTATCATAGAGTAATCAACACAAGATGGCGCTAGCTATTACAAACCAAATCATTACTTTTAAACACAATTTACATAACAAATTATTAAAATCAATTACAACACATTCTATATTTATACATACATACATAACATCACGCCTTTATTCCCAGAGTGGGGTAGGCAGAGCTACAGAAATACCAACAACTCTAAAAAGACTTGTTGATAATTCTGTAACCACATTTTGCACAATCAGGCCAAGATATTCTATATTTATGATAATCTATTACGGCCATACTGACAGTACTTCGTCCTCGAAGTACAATCAGCACATATTTTACACTTATATTTATATTGACACATAAAAATATACACTTATTTGTATCTACATAATAAAAAATAGAAAAATTATGCATTTACTTATAGTTATTTTGTACATATTGATTTTATTGTGTTTATGTTTCAGCTATTGTATGTACCATGAATCGTTTAAGTATGTAACATTACTTGCATAGACATGTTAGCCCCATTCAATCGCTGCCATTGAGATAGACTAACACCAAACAAGTAACCGACCAGCGAGTAAATGCGTTTTTGCCAGATACATAGACATACCAATCGCATTCCCCCGCTGCAAGAGAGATCAAATTGGCACCAAGTATGTGGCCGACCAGCGGTTACACTGTCTGTTCATAATTATGCATAAATCAGGTGCCTATACATACATAGACATGCCGATCTCTTTCACCCGCTGCCAGTGAGACCCATCGGCACCAAGTATGTGGCTGACCTGCGCTTAAAATATAAATCATTAACTATACATATAATAGAAAATTACAATAAAATCAATATGAACAATGAAATAGTAGTTTACTTTACAAAAGATCAACATTACATATATTGGTTTATGGCATTTTCAACAACAATATTCTCTTCTACCCACTCTCCAGGCCAATAGCGTAATTTTTCTTTAGCAATAACTATACCCCTTAAATTATTTAAACCCCTTAGAGCATAGCGATCATTTGGAAGGATTGTAGAGATTTCGTAAGGTCCCTTAAATTTCCGCCTCAATTTGTCGTTCCGTCTATGGTCCTGAAGGACGTAAACCAAATCCCCTATGTTGTAACTCTTGTTATTTCGTCTTACTGAATCAAAACGTTCTTTGAATTTATCAGAAATATGTAACAAGCGCTGCCTGGCAAGTTCACGATCGGCTTGTACATCAATATCAGGCTGTAAACTATCGTCATCGAGCACCTCATTTAACCGAGCTTGAATACAGGGTATATTTGCTTCTATGCCTATTAACAAACGTAAAGGGGAAAACCCAGTGGATTTTTGAACTGTGGTGTTTATTGATTGCTGTACCTTATACAGTTCGTTCGGCCAATCTGACAATTCATTACACATAGTGCTCAACATATTTATTACTGTTCTTACATACCTCTCTACTTGTCCATTACTTCTGGGTGTACCGGTAGCTATCATGTGGTGTTCAATATTTAGTTCCCTGAATAAGGCCTGAGTTTGATTTGAACTAAAATTAGTACCACGGTCAGTGACAGCCAACGAAGGTGTACCAAATAGCGTGATGGTTTCTCGGATGATGGGTATTAATTCTGTAGCTGTTAATGTTTTGATAGGCTTTAGTAAACAAAACTTTGTGAAACCATCCACTATGAGCAAAACGTGTTTATAACCTTCGTTAGATGTCGTGAACGGTCCGGTGCAGTCCAGATGTACCGTATGGAATGGAATGGCAGTTTTGTCAATTGGATGAAGGTACCCTTGTTTTGGACCAGAATGACTTTTCGTCTCAGTACAAATTAAACAATGATTAATATACTTTTTGATAAAAACTGCCATTCCAGGGAACCAAAAATATTGCTTAATTTTATCTAGAACTTTATCAAATCCCACATGACAGTTTTCATCGTGAAATAGTCGTAAGAGGCTCAGCCTGTAACCCTTTGGTACAAACAGTCTCGGTTCAGCATTGAGATCAATTTTGTAATGAAGCAAATTATTTTTTACCAGATATCTATTAGGATCTAAATCGCCAGAAGCTAATTGTGACATCAAAGCCTGAGTCTCGGAATCATTGTCCTGAGCAACCTTTAACCAGGACCGTGAACTATTATTGTCGATAATTTCAATAAGGTTAACTTCAGGTAACGAAAGGCTTCTTGGGTGTGGGGGCTCGACTGGATTGCGGCTTAGAAAATCAACGTGACTAATAAATTTTCCCTTTTTGTAAACTATCTCGAACCGAAAATCTTGCATCAAAGTCCACCAACGGGCTACCCTCGGTGACAAATCTCTCTTAGAAATTGTTGATTTAATAGCGTTACAATCAGTAACAATTTTGAAATCTATACCAAGAAGGTAGACCCGGAAATGTTTTAGGGCATTATACACCGCTAGAGTTTCCAGATCGTAAGAGCAGTATCTAGATTCTGCCGGGGTAGTCCTTTTGCTGTAATATGCAACGACTTTATTTACATTATTGACTCTCTGAAAGAGAATTGCAGCATAGCCTATTGAACTGGCATCAGTATGAAGCTCCGTTGGTAGCCTTGGATCAAATATAGTTAGCAGGGGTTGAGAGACAAGACAGTCTAAAACAAATTTTCTTGCCGCATTCTGTTCTGGTCCCCACTCCCATTTCTGATTCTTTTTTAGTAATTTTGAAATACAAGCTGTCCGTGAAGCAAAATTTGGAACAAATTTCCTAAAATAACTACCGAGACCCATAAATTGGCGAACTTGTTTGATATTACTTGGAATGGGAGAGTTGGCCAAGGCATTAACTTTACTTTCACTTGGTTTAACACCATGCCGAGAGATGTGTCTACCCAAGTACTCGATGCTGTCAACGAAGAATTTACACTTTTTAAGGTTTATTGTAAAACCTGAAGAGCAGAGTGCCGAAATTGTTCGTTCTAAGTAATCAAGTCCTTGTTCTATTGTTTTGAATGGGATAAGAATATCGTCCATATATACAAGCAAAAACTTCAGGTGCTGAACCGCTTTAGAAATGGCTCTTTGGAACACCGATGGACCGTTACAAATTCCAAAAGGCATTTTAAGGAATTCATAATGTCCATCTGGTGTGATAAAAGCTGTATATCTCGTAGAGTTTTCAGAAACGGGAATTTGATAAAAGCCATTTTTCATATCAATTGATATGTAGTAGGTAGCTTGTCCGAGTTTATCGATTTGGTCCTCAATGAGGGGGAGAGGGTATCTATCTTTTTCTATTAATTTATTCAATGCTCTGTAATCTATACACATTCTATCAGTTCCATCACTTTTTCTGACTAAAATCATTGGGCTAGCGTAAGGAGAGTTACTTTCTTTGATTATTCCTTTATCTAGCAAATCTTGTATCATTATTTTAACCTTCTCCCTTTCTATTGGGGCCAATCTATATGGTCTATAGTTAACAACGTCATCTTTTTTAAGTTTGATTTCTAATTCACCAGTTTTAACTCTACCAACCGTGTCAAAAACTGAGGGATACTTTTGAAAAATGGCTTTAATCTTATCCTGTAGGTCATAATCTAGATGTGCTATTGTACCCGTTAGTTCTGAAAACTGTTCCGATTCACCATCTTCCTGTACAGAATTAACTTCAAAATTTAAAGGGGGCAAATGCTTTCGCACCAAACGAGAACCCATGGCATCTGTGACAATTTCGATATCAGGAAACTGAACGGCGTTTCTCCCGATAAGAAGATCGTAACGAAGATCAAGATCCTTAACTACATAAATATCAAGCTCAATACATAGGTCACCACATTTTACAGGCACTGTTATTTTTGCAAAAACATCTAAACTACCTTCTCCTATCCCGGTAAGACGTAAAGAATATGGTAAAAGGTTGCAACCAAGACGCCTCGCTACGGATATTTTAATCAAACTGCAATTAGCTCCAGTATCAATTAGTGAATTAATCTTTAGGTTATTGATCGAAACTTCTGTTAATTTAAATTCCGCTTGTCTAAAAAAAATGCCTCTTTATTATTCGAAGTATCGTCCTCGCGAGTGGGCTTTAATTTGTACCTACAAATCAAATCTGTATGCCCCGGTTTTTTACAAAATGTACAAAACCTTTTAACAAACTCTACAGATTTTTTTTCGGGATCTTGGTTATTTGTTTGGGGCGTATCACGCTTGAAACACTGCATCTTGGTATGCCCCAGTTTGCCACAAGAATAACATTTAATGTCCTTGGAATGGTTTTCCATTTTCAAGCGTTTAGAAAAACTTGGACCCGAATCCCTAGAATCCTTCCCATTGTGCTCAAAGGATCGTTTTTTATTTTTGGCATAAGATGAAAACAAAGCAATAAGTTCGGAAGTCGTTTTAACACTGCTGTTAAAGGATGCCATACGAACATTCACATCAGTTATACCACCACATACTATTTCTATAATCTGCATATCAGTAAAGGTAACCTTTGTATTTTTTAAAAGTCTAATTTTTTCCCTAGCATATTCACAGTAAGAATCAGCCACGTCCGAATTATACAAAACAGCCTTTTGAAGTTTTTCGGAAAGGTTCTTCTTTTCTGGATACAGATCTGTTATTTCTGTACGGAATTTTTCCCATGTCCGGCCCTCTAAGGGATCCCAAGATTCAAACCATAGTAATGCAGACCCTTTTAGGGCCTTACCTGCCTTAGCTGCAGTGGCGACGCTACTCCAGCTGAATTCCTTTGCAAGTGCCTCGATGTTGTTACACCAGGATGCGGCGCCGCAGTCGCTTGTAGTCGGGTCAAATACTGGCAACGCGATGTCGTCATCTTTCCCTCGGGAACCAGAAACCGCATCTTTGATCGCCCTCAGTAGGTCTTGCAAAGCCGCAACGTCCATCCTGAAACTATTTAGTTACAATGTTATAATTGTGTTGCTAGATCTTATCCCACTTCTGATATTACATTTACATCAACACTAAGATGGAAATGCGAAATTAAATGTAAATAAGCAAAGAAGGTAGTTTGAAATTTTAAGTATAGACTAACCAAAATCTAGTTTTAAGCTAAGGAAACTGCCGAGCCACTAAAGGAAGGAAGTAATTAAAAATAAGTACAAGGAAAAGTATTTTGTAATTCTGAGAACATAAACATAAACAAGTGGTACAATTATAACAGTGCACAACGTTATAATCAACAAGAAAATATACAATATACAATAAGCAAATAAAACATCATAACCATAATAAATTATAGAAACAAATACTTAACTTACGATTTGTGGACCTTTGAGCGTGGCTGGCTACAGAAAAGTGTGTCGCTCTGACTTGGGTGACCCTTTTTATATTAAAATATCATATCATAAAACACCAATAGGAATCGTCTTCAGCCTAGCCAATCAGATTGTAACGAACAACCAATCAGCCATACTGCATAGATCACAACTAATACTTTTAACAAAACATGAATAGTTTACGTTAGGTGATTTCTGATATTCATAGTAAAATATCAATAATATGTTTATTAAATACTCTTACATATATTTTATACTTATATTTATAAGTAATGTTTGTTTAATGTATTATCATACTACCGTTATCATAGAGTAATCAACACAAGATGGCGCTAGCTATTACAAACCAAATCATTACTTTTAAACACAATTTACATAACAAATTATTAAAATCAATTACAACACATTCTATATTTATACATACATACATAACATCACGCCTTTATTCCCAGAGTGGGGTAGGCAGAGCTACAGAAATACCAACAACTCTAAAAAGACTTGTTGATAATTCTGTAACCACATTTTGCACAATCAGGCCAAGATATTCTATATTTATGATAATCTATTACGTGCATATACCTAAGTTATGTTTTTATATGGTAGGCCGTTTATGCGGAAATGGGCTTAGCCAGAAAAAAATGCTTAAAGACGATAATCTAAATCTGTGTATGACCCAGAATAGCGGTAATTTTCAGCGGTCCTTTACGAACGCCGACGCAATAATAACATTTTATATTTCTTTCCTTTATTTCTGATCATTCTAGTCATTTGGCTGTGGGAAACGAAATACGAGTAACTACGAGTAGTAAGAAATTAAAAAGGCAAGGTGTACAGATTGTAAAACAAGCAGTAAACTGCTACAAATGTACCTACCACATACAAACTATAATTTAGTAGGTGCTTTAAACCTTACATTTGGATTTCAAACTGTATGTGTCAGTACATAGAACTGAAATATGCTTGTCGTCAATATGGACTTATGTTGTTTTTCCTCGGATAGAGAAAAGTTCTATAGAACCTTTTATTACGTAGTGAGCTGTTGCCTACTCCATGTCCAAATGCTCGATGTTATTATATTAATTATTACCTGGGAATTATTCCCGGCCTTTAGTCATTTAAAAAGTTTTTTACAAACAAAATATAGACGTTTAATTACTACCTTTGACACAGTTTTGAGACGTTGATTAATGTACTTTTGCATTTAACTCTGCGGGCGTTTTAAATTCATTTACACGTGTTGTTACTACCTTGTGCTAAAAATAAATATTAAATATCAGGGGACAACCACACACGAATTGACCTAGTCCCAAACTAAGCTCACTTATATCGAAAAATAAATACTTATATGACTTTCATAGAAAACATCCAAGACTCGCTTCCCACAGTATTTTCCCTTACCAGGAATGAACCCGGAACCACTGGCTTCATAGGCAGGGTTACTATCAACTAGGCTAATCGCGTTCATAAGCATTGAAACTTAATCATTACATTAATACTCGACTAAAAGACAATTGAAGAACAGCTGTGTTCAAGTAAATTATAATGGTTCTTCAAACGTGTCGGATGCAAGCTAGCTGTGCCTAGATATATACCAATCGTTCAAAGAACAACCATCATGCCATCACGACAAAGAATCATGTCTACCCCCTATTTCACCATCGTGACAATGACAGGTGACAGGTGACATTTCAGTGTACATGGCGTAGCTGATATGATTGCCACTTATGTGAAAGCTTGTTAACTTTGCAATGTATTGCGAATTGTCACCTGTCACCTGTCCACTTATAGACGAAAGTATATATTTTCTAGACAGTATTTAATAATTCTCACGTATTTTTTACATATATCCTTATTTCGTCAATCTAGCCATCTGAAATCCCCATTAGGTACCAACCGGAACTCAAGACCATTATCCTAAAAACCAAACTATCCGATAATGGCTAACACTAAACATTCAGACGTTTTATAAGCAGTTTAACAGTAATAGTCAGGCGCACGATATATACGTACCACAGTAACTGGTGCAATTAATATGTTTCTTATATCTCGACTATAAAACAAAAATTTACCGCTACTTAACGTAAATCGCTCTTAAACAACAGGCAGAGGACTTAAAATCCTTCACCAAACGATTCCAAATACGAATTTCAAATTGTGCTCTCTGGTCAGCTTCTTCTTTTCCACAAACAACGAGAAAAGGACTTAAGCGTGTCATCTATACAGTCTGTTTCACCTTTATTGACAATAAAGGTATCCGTTGCATCTTTTATGGCAATGTAAACGTTGGCTTGCGTTAATAGAGTGTAGATTTCGTTGCATGGTGCAGTAGGTTTTAATAATAACCCGTTCGCTGGCGTCGTGGGAACCAAGCCTGATACGCGAGTGTAATCTGTCGGACGGAACCCCGAGTCCGCAATAGTCCAATTTTGCAGCCTTTTACTTAGTCTGTATTTGTGAAACAAACCTGTTCTCTTTTCAAATTTCGAACGCGCTGGCCATCTTCAAATTTAATTTACTTTTTCGTAATCTATGATTTACGTTATGTTGGCAGAACTGGTAATTCCTGTCGTTAGTTTCGTATGATACAAATATTATTAAATCGAAATGGTTTATGCGATTGCTCAATTTATCTGACAAAATCTTTTTAAAGTAGAATTAATCAAATAGTTTAAATTAGTGTTAGTAAGTACATAACTTGTGAATATTGTGTCAGTTGTGTGTTTACAAAAACCTTATTAACAGCTTATCAAGTATCAAAAAGGTGCTTTGAAATCCTCAAATCATTAAACCGATGATTAATTATATTAGTAAGTAGTAGAGTAAACAATTTTTTGAGTAGGTAGGTACTTTTTTTTTATTGTAAATTAAACAATGGAACGTCGATTACAACAATAATGAACTAAGCGGAAGTTATTGAAGACCTTGAGGAAGGCCGAAGTTTAAAGCATCAGTTGGGCCACATACCCATAGCCTAAAGGTATGTAACGCGTACCTGTCCATAACTGGCTTTTTGCTATACATTGTTTGTTATGATACATGATTCAAAGTCTACTTTAATAAGGCAATTTTATCTTAAAATTACGAGGATTCTTTCTGACCCTTTGTATAATGAATGCTTGTTATAAAAAGCTAGACATGATACAAAGCTGAAAATGCTTCAAATTGAAAAATGCACTCCATCATTCAATAAATCATATTTTAAACCCATATATATGATTAGCCAATTGATGCAACCATTCAAAAGTCAATACAAATACCATAACACTTCAAGATGCACTCGTCAAAAACAAACTCTTCCAACCTAAACACTTAACACGCTAGAAGTGTTACAAAAAAATACCTCGAGACGTCTCAATCAAATCTTTCACGTACAAGAAACATTCATATGTAAACAGGTGCTTAACTAAGTTTACTGACATTCAAATAACATACATGCACAAAACTTAAGTTAACCAAGCATCCATTACTGCGTTTTACCCGTTCGTTTACTTTCAAGAACGCACGCAGTCGTCAACGTACTCGGTGTTAGTAGATTGGTTAGTGAATGTGGGCGTGTGTAATAGACAAAGCGCTTGTTTGTGTGTGTGTTGCGCAAGAGCACGAGACGAGACTGGGCTGAGTCACCGAGACGCCCCTAAGCCCTGAGGGACACTAAGCTCAAGGTTGTCTAGTTAACACAGTGTAGAAAAGAATATAAGAAGCTGGCCCGGGCGCAAACGCTGCTAAACTTTATCTTTTCTATCAATTAAAATGTATAGGATGACAATCTCGTGCGTTAGGATAAAGCACGTCGTCAACTGTTGACACCCCATACATTTTGAGTGGGAGCCTGTCATTTGGCCAATATATTTTTGGTCAAATGTATCATTTTCCAAACTTTTCATTTGCCAAACCAATGTTATATACATTTTTCAGCATTCATTTTAGTACCATCGTGTAGAACCCTATAGGTTAGGTTAGGTTAGCTTTTATAAAATCCTGAAACATTTACGGTTACAGAAAACAAAGCGGGTTGGCAAATGAAAATTTGGGAAATGAAACATTTGACCAAAAATGATTTGGCCTCATAAAATAGACCCATTTTGAGTGATAGAAAAGCAAAAAGTTAGGATCGTTTGCATCTGGGCCTTAGTTACTTTACTTAGAGAGTTAGAGAATAAGAAGAACTTGTTCTTATTGGATTCATCAAAATTCTACACAACAAGATAGTATCTTGGTGAACCGTCAATCACAGTACTTGCTGTGTAGTTTTGATAACATAATTATGTACTTTGATTCTCAGGAAGATGTGCAGGGTTCGTCCAGAGTTAATTCTCTTGAAAACGGCTCTGTCCAACGGTCGAACGAGCGAGCGAAGTCATTCTCAATCACTCGACGGGTAAAGCGGGTAGTCTAAGAATGCACGCCCTTAAGTGTGGTTTTTACACTTTAATGTGACGACTTCAACTTGCCGGTAAATATTTGGTGCGCTGACTTCAAGAACAAGTTGTCTAAGATCATCTATGGCAAATTTGATGCACTGTCTCCTAATTCTATTTTATATTTCATGTATAAGCATTTATTACTAATTATTACCAGCGCCCCATTTCATCATCGTGATAATGACACGTGATAGGTGACAATTCGGTATACATTGCAAATTTAACACTGATACTGGGTTTCATATAAGCTACGTCATATAAGCAACACTAAAATGTCACCTGTCACCTGTCATTGTCAGGATGGTGAAATAGGGGGTAGGTACTTGGTGACCTTGTTTGGCCTTCCGTGTCATAAAAAGTGCTACTTACACTTATACTCGTATACATACAAACAGCAACACTCTTAACTGTACATCGGTGGACCTTATTACAAAAGGCATATGGTTTACCGATGGACAGTCAATAGTGTCCCATGAGTGGGGTAGGCAGAGCTACAGAATTACCAACCACTCTAAAAAGACTTGTTGATAAAACTATGGCCATATTTTGCACAGTCAGGCTAAGACGTTTGCCAGTTTATTAGTGACAGGTTACAAGCCCATCGACTAACAGTACTATAAGCCCTTATTCTCATAGTCGCCTCTTTCGACATCCACGGGAAGACATGGAGTGGCACTATTCTAACCCGGCAACCACACGAACAAACTACACACTTACACAGCGACCGTGATAATACCGCCTGTTTTTTTAAGTAGTAGGTATATTAAAGTGTATTTGTGATACTATCATCAACATCACCATCATTATCATCATGTAAGTTGCGGTTCAAGTAGAGCCCACTGCGCCCCCAACCTAGCGCAGCACTGTCAAGCCAAGCCAGAACCTCGCGACCTCGGTGTTTGATAAAAAACAAACACATAGCGCTTTGAACTTTACGCGTTTTTTGCGCGGAACCAGTTTGGCTCAAATTAAATTACTTTTAGAGCCTTTGTTCATTTGAATAAAGGTAGCTCCTTTTAATAGAACATGATACTTAGCCGCTTTAAGCCGGTGGGGTTCAAACAACGTACTGTGTGGAGCCCTTCATGTTTCCTTATTATAGTTTAGTTCTTTTGTGACGGTTACCCTAGATAAAACAGATATTCAATTTAGACTCTATACCCTACCAATACTGCGAAAAATTGTGTGTTAGTTTGGTACTCTTTCAAAGGGTGGACGGAATTGGATGAAAATTGGAATGGTGATAGCGTATACGCTGGAATAAAACATATCCCGAAAAAAAGGAATGTTCCTACTCTGACGAAGACGCGGGAGAAGCTAGTAGCTTAAAAATCTTCTATTAAATTGAAAATAATAGTAACTAAAGAGACAAGGGTAGTAAAGGACTTTTCTACTGCGTTATAACGATATCGCGTTTGACGTGTTTTAGAATCGTTTATGTCACAGTCGCCATTATTGTAAACTAGCTGCCCGGCACCGGCTTCGCCCCGCTGCAAATTTTTGAGTTTCCCGGTAGATTTTTTTTCTTTCATAAGAACCTTCTCCTGACGAAAACGAACACAACAAAAAATAATTAGCGATATCGGTCCAGCCGTTTATGCGTGGTGCCGTGACGAAGGGAAATAGGGATTCATTTTTATATATATACAATATACAGTGTGTAAATGGTATACGGGCGTTCCTTTTAACTGTGGTTAGTACAACCCCTACTGAGCACATTTAGGCAGCTTTTGTTAAAATTAAATTAAAAAAATATAACCATACAAAATAATTGAACACGCAATGTATAACGAAAAATGCAATGAATTAACAACTCAATTAATGACGTTTCAAAGTTAAGTATTATTAAAGCTGAGGCTACTTAAGCCGAAATACACATTTTCACAAGTAAACTTTACGTACTTACCTGACAGATGGACTTCGATGTACATTGCGGGTCGATAGTATGTTCAAAAATTAATAACGGTGTATACGTTAGCGTAATCAAAATAATTCTTTCTGTTAATGATTAGTAGAGTCTTAATCTATGTCCAGTTTTAATAAACGCCCGTATACCATTTACACTGTAGATGACATAAGAGTTATCAAAACGTTGATAATACAGAAACACGTCTAAGATGATGTCGTTATTACCGTGTAGAATCCCAGCCCTAACTTATTATAACATAACTATGCATTTCTGTTTACGCTCAGAGAGAAGGACAGAGCTATATAACTGCCATAGCTCTGACCTTTACGCTCACCGTAAAATGAACTGCATAGCTAGGTCATAATAACCCCCCTGTTGTATGTACCACATCTGTATACCCCTTTCGACATTCTATATTTAAAATTTGGCGTAAGTTTCACACATTTTCATACATGGTAGCAAGCTAGTGTAAGGTTTATATTCAGATTGCGATCGTTATCTTGTTGTACAGTTTATAAGTAGCTGCACCTTTTGATACCTTGTCGCTTTAACGCCTTTGACAGATTAGTGGATCAGTTCAAACATGACGTTAATGTGACAAAGCACTAAAGGGTGCAGCCACTAATAACGCCATCCGTACAAGTACACAACCCAATTGCTTTTGACATGCTATCGTCTTGTTTTTAACTCGGCCTTTACGACGGTAAATAAGAGCTATCTTAACTATGACAATACGAGAACATGTCAAAAGAAATATGGTATTATCGAGTAAGGATTAAATTCACACTCGTACTCTAAATTTGGTCGGGGAAAAGTTTCTTCGCATTTTATATGAAAACTGAACAGGGCGCCTAAACCGAAGTACATCAAAATTCCCGGATTCAAATTGCTTAAATCAACTTTGTGCTACTCTTACTAACACTGTATTGGGTCCATAAACATCACATTTTTTTGTGTAGCATTTGTTTTTTTGTAAAAGGTATCGAATATCTTTATTAGATTCACTGATTTTGATAGAAAGAAAAACAAATGAACAACAGCGGGAATCAACATTTTACTAATTTGTTTTTTTTGTAAATGTAACCTTTTATATGTCATCAAAACCAGCCACATACAAATAGTACAGCCAAAGAGATTTTATAACAAGTTTATACATCATACTAAATGCGAAAAGACTTTTTCCCCAACCTCTATCTCTAGCCTCTAATCTAGTTTGATTTAACCTTTCTTGTTTCTATATTGTAATCAAATCATTGACGTATCTTTTACTGTCAAGGCCCTTTACTCCACTTTGCTTACAGTTGTATTGTCGTCCTTACTGTCACGTTAATAAGAGCTGTCATATCGCAATGCGATAACAATCTAGGTAAAGACAAAGTGGGACAGAATTTCTATACTAAAGGTTTCCCTTGACGACGCGATCGACTAACCACTTATTGTGCAATCTTCAAGGATACGTCAATTTTGATAAATTATACGAATTTCATTCAAAAACGCACAACTGTGGGAATAATGTTGACGCCAAACAAATGACGAAACAATGTGTAATTTGTCAAGCTTATTATAAATGATTATGCTCGTACAATCGTGATTCAAATCAATCATCGATTACTAATATTAAATTACGTATAGACAAATTGAAGTATTGTTTTACAACCAATGATATGCGATGATAAATAAATAATTATGTGTAATCTACACCAGAAGCTTGGATCAATATTTGGCGCGGACCACATTTGATTATACAAACGTTTTTTATGTCTCTAACGGTAAGAGAAACCAATTTAAAGAAATCAATAGTTGTAACCACTGGTGCATAAAGGTTTATTTTCGATGTCGTTACGAGTTTTTCAATTGTTTATTACTGACTAGCGATCCGCCCTTACTTCACTTCAGTTTATGTGAGTATTCTCTAACACTCGTGGATAAACCTCCGTAAAAAATTAACCGCATAAAACTCCTTTGCTTGGTTTAGGAGTTAGCGGCAGACAGACAGACGCGGAATGCGACTTTATTTTGTACTATGTACAGATACCATTTATTACAAGCTTTTAATTAAATTGCACTGTTTGTATGTATGTTCGGGTCAAATCTTGCAAGGAAGATTTGAACCACTTCCCGTGGACCGATTTAGCTGAAATTTGGAATACCGACGTAACTTCGACGACAATACAATAATATGGCACCATCGAGCTGGCCTGATGATGGAGTCGGAAGGTGGCGACAGGATCACCTCTTTACTTAAAGTAGAAGTAGTTTGGACTTAGGACTGAAATACAGACAGCAAAAAAGCTAGTCTGAAACATGAAATTTTTGACTAATTTTTTTCTCTAAAGTTTAGTTTTGGAACTAGGCCAATTTGATTACGATAGTCTCCTGATATATGTTTTTGCATAGTTCCCCTTTCCCAAGGCCTACGACGCATGACAGTCATGTAATTTTCAATACGACAATTGTAACATTCCGAAGCATATTTAACTTTCTAGTCTTTCTATGAAGTTAAAAGAAAGTCGTCGAAAGTCTAAGTATGACTGCGCTAATCTGAGAACCTCTTAACGAATATTAATGCTGTTACTTATGTAAATGATTAAAGATAAATACATTTTAACAATATCTATAATACATTGCAATTATATTTGTTACTTACCTACATAGAAAATAAAACATTTATTTTCTAATATTCTTTCAATAATTAATAAAGAAGGTTTCTAATTACTTTGTTTATTTGTATTGTCATTTATTTTATTACATACATACATATAACATCACGCCTTCATTTCCAGAGTAGGCTAGGCAGAGCTACAGAAATACCATCAAATCTAAAAAGACTTGTTTATAATTCTATATCCACATTTTGCACAATCAGGCCAAGAAGTTTACTAGTTTATTAGTAACAGGTAGCAAACCCATCGCCTAACAACCCCTTATTCCCTTAGTCGCCTCTTACGACATCCACTAGAAGACATGGAGTGGCACTATTCTAACCCGGCAACCACACGGGGGACCGGTAAAATGACTTGCATAAATGTTATATTTCGTCTTAGGCCTCAGGTTTGGCAAAGCATTTGCGACCTTGAGATTGCAAACGTTTGTAGGCCTCAGTGCCCACTGACCGTCAGGTGGCCCGTGACCTTGTGTGTTGTGTTTGAACTCTTTGTGTGTTTGTTTGTGTAGGGCCCGAAAAAATGAACCGATTTCAATGTTTTTTTTTCGTTTGTTCCATCTAAATAACCAAAGTAGATAACGGGTTTTCTAGATGGAAGAAACCACAGGCGTAAACTGGGTGGAATTTCCTTTCCATTAACATCACTGAAAATAATCTTTGTCGATTCTAACAAGATTGATTCCATACGATCCTAACAAGACGTTAGATACATCAACCAAGATGTTAGTTGAATCACTAAAGAGCTTGCTGTTGTTATTGACAGTTTCGGTTACTATAATAGCATAAACATTTAAATATTTTTTGTCAACTGAAAATTTATCTCTCTTGGTTGGCTCTCTTTTTCTTTGAGCGCATAACCGTCGGTTATCTAGCTGGAAAATAAGTTGCACAAACAAAGGGTTTATTTATGGCATGCGGCGACTCCAGCACACAGGCCACCTGATGGTAAGCAGGGTCTGAAGCCTATAGATATTTCCTAATCTACAGACTGATGAGTTGTCAATTCTAAAGACTAAGGTGGAATTAATGTGTATTATGTTTAGAAAGTTGTCTTATATGTAACGAGCTATTAAGGGGAGTTTAATAGCTCGATAAACGTAATAATTGCAAACAACAACTCATCCGGCCGCACTCAGAATCAGTAAGTGATTTTTCATACACAAGTTTAAAAACTGGGCAAGAGCATGTCGGACCATGCTAACTATGCTCAGTGTAGGGTTCCGAAGCCGTTATGTACCTACTACAAACATGAAAAACAACAAGTAATAACTAATTTTCTTTTTTATTAAGGCTGCGTTTCCACCAGAGTTGTGTGAGGTAGCGGAGCGTTGTGCGAGGAAAAAATCCACCAATAGGAGACCTGCGCTAAGCGAGGCTAAAAACCCTATTGGTGGACTTTTTTCCTCGCACAGCTCTGGTGGAAACGTAGCCCAAGTCTTTGGTGCCCTCTTACGAGTAGATAACTTTAGTAGGCATAAACACTTTAAACGCCTGTATCTCAAGAACCAATGATGTCTTCTTAGCCGGGATAGTTTTCCTTTTAAATTAGTTATATGCGCTTTCGTTTAAGATTTTGATGGGGTACACGAGAAAAAAAACATCCACACTTTTAGAGTAGGGGAGGTAGCGTAATTTATTTTTTAAGATTTTATTTTGCCTATATTCATATAGACATGGCGAAACTATAAGGGTTCCTAGTTTGACTATGGAACCCTAAAAAGTGACGAATTAAATGTCGTAAAAACAAATTGAATGATCGATATACTAATACACTCGGCGTCAAAAATATCGCCCCTCCGCGTAAATCAGATTCAAGCTAATCTAGACCTTAGCGAAATTATGTTACATAATTAATATTAGTATCAATTAAAAGCACGTTTAATGTGTTTTAAATTAATAATGTTTAATTTAAACAAAACTTAATTGCTTGTGAATCAGAGCGTTTCGAAAAAAAAGTGCACAAATACTCGTTTGAAGGGTCGCGAGTTGTGCCCTTTTCCAGGGGTATAAAATGCCTGTACAAGGTCAAATGTCAATCATTCACTATCCAGACGTCGAAGAGA
Source organism: Acleris holmiana (assembly GCA_949316455.1). Classification (NCBI taxonomy): domain Eukaryota; kingdom Metazoa; phylum Arthropoda; class Insecta; order Lepidoptera; family Tortricidae; genus Acleris; species Acleris holmiana. Next base: position 12,282,655 of record OX438781.1, on the reverse strand, counting down.
ACACATCTAAGGAACTCAAGCAAGAAAACAACCCTCGAACATGGAGACCACCGCTGCTGAATCAGCTCAAGGTTGCACTACTGCAAGCAGGAGTTCGGCAGTGTGATGTCGCTCGGCATCTCAATTTAAGCCGTCATGCTGTCCGCCGAGTATTTCAGCGGTTCCAGGAGACTGGGGGGCTACATCAGAAGACGTGGGGCTGGTCGGCGACGCTGCACATCCGAAAGAGATGATCGCTTCATCGTGACATCATCTCTACGCAATCGCTTCGCTAGTGCTGTTGAGGTGCAACAACGCCTCAGAGAAGCTCGGACAAGATCAGTTAGCATCTCTACGGTTAGAAGAAGACTGCGGGAGAAGGATATCGTGGCTCACAGGGCTGCTACAGGCCCAATGTTGACCGCACAGCATCGCAGAGATCGCTTGCAATTTGCCCGCGACCACGTCGATTGGACGTTTGAGCAATGGAGGCAGGTTCTCTTTACCGATGAGACGAGAGTCTGTCTTTATTGCAACGACAGGCGGGCCAGAGTCTACAGAAGGTCGGGCGAACGATTTGCTCAAGCCTGTATTGAAGAGACAGTGGGCTACGGAGGTGGCTCTTGCATGTTCTGGGAGGCATGTCTATAGACGGCAAAACCGACCCTGCGTCTCCAGGACTGGAGGCACTCGCGGCCAAGGGTCCCTGAATGCTCGCCGATACATTGCCGAGATCCTGGAAGAGCATGTGATGCCATATGCGGGTTACGTCGGCTCTGGGTTCACATTAATGCACGACAACGCTCGCTCCCACACTGCATTAATTGTTCGGGATTATCTGGAGGAGGTCGGGATTCCCGTTTTGCCGTGGCCAGCCAGGAGTCCTGACTTAAACCCGATTGAACACCTTTGGGACGAGCTGAAACGATGGGTTCGGTCACGAGATGCCGCCCCCACCACCCTGCAAGATCTTCAGGACGCAGTCATTGAAGAATGGGGCAACATTCTACAAGAGGACATCGTAAAGTTGGTGCGATCAATGAAAGACCGTTTAGAGGCAGTGATAAGGGCAAGGGGGGGTAACACTAGGTTTTAAGTTAATTTTAGGCACTTTTTGTAAAATTTTGTTATCCATTTATTGTTGTAAATTTAAACTTGAATAAACATTTTTCAACTGTTCGCAATGTCATTTCCTTTAATTTTTGACCCCAAGGAAAAATCCTTTTTTTTTTAATTTTCCTAAAAAAACACTTTATTACCTTTCAAATGATACCTAACAATCATATTGTTGTCCTTGATCAAATAGGGTTTAAAGTCGGTTGTAATTATTTTCCGAGGAGGGGCGATATTTTTGACGCCGAGGTTATTACCGACTAAGAACTACTAACAACTAAACTAAGCAATACCAATTAAGTCATTGCTAAATTCATCTTCAACGTGTCTGTCAAATTAAAAGGCTTGGGTGAATCTAAACAAACCTCAATATATTGGTTTTCTCAGTTTGTCTGTTTGTCAAACTTCGCTCACACTGCGCAAATATTAGCTCGGCCACTCAATATGTGAACATGACCTCTTATTGACAGACGACGATCAATTAGCCTTAAACACTTTGATAAGTTTAGAATGGAAATAGGTTTTAAAGGTGTATGGCGAAAAAACGCCATTATGCATGAGATTGTGAGTAAGAATTGGACGTTGTTGCCAATTTAGTTCCGAACAGGCACCTTGTCATTTCATTTATTTTTTTGTTACATATAGACCGTAGTCATAAGGAATCTCTTTAGTAACTTGTTATTGTTGGAGGGTATTTTGCTCTACCAACGGTAGAAAATGAACAGTTTTAGATTCAGGACCTCAAACACTTGATTTTGAGGTCGTAGGAAGCGGCGCAAGCCGCCCACTTGAACTAAAAGTGTCAAGTACGTTTAAAAAAGTATATAATCAAATTAAGAACCTCCTATTATTATTTTATTATTAAATTGATGTAATGACTAATGATAAAAAAGTATATGGGAAGTATGAACAAAACAAAATTACTTTCAAGTTTGTATACATGCTTTTTGTTACACTGTACTGTTTTAACGTCAGGTTTAAACTGCCAACGAACAACAACAACGCAACGCATTTGAGTTCTTTAGATCATAGTCTTGAGAATTCAAATGTCTATGGGTCTCAGATTCCACTTACCATCAGGTGGCCTGAGCGCTCGTGTGCCTTCTCCTTAACATAAAAAAAAAAAAAAAAAAAAAAAAAATTGCCAAATGAGTTTTGAACTAGTCATCTTGTTAACCACATTATCCGTTTACGCCAATCATTCGTTACATAGCTCTCCAAAGGACGGCCGATGAAGCTGAAGAGAATTTGGATGAAATTTTGCACTCAGGTAGTGTAGAATACTTTATAACCCGAAAAGTCCCCGAAATCTTTATACCCTGTCACTAAATACACTGGTTAACATCGTAGCCTGACTGTTCAAAATGTGGTTACAGTCTCAACAAGTTTAGAGTTGTTGGTATTCCGTTCCGTAGCTCTGCCTACCCCACTCTGGGAATGAAGGCGAGACGTTATGTATGTATGAATTCTATTCTAGCCTTTGCCTGCGACTTCATTTGCGTAAAAAATACGAAATAATCAATTAGAGGTATAATATAGTCATTAAAGCTATAATTGTAACAAATATGACGATAAAATCTCTTCAATAAAATGTTATAAAATTTACATCACTCATAAAATTCAGATTACCTCAATAATTGATAAATGACGAAATTATCAAGTGGCATTTAATACATAGCTATTTATTTGCAAGAGTTATATTAAAGGACGTTTGATACGCTGATATCCACTTAAATGTTGTCTCAGAGCAGAACACCGTAGAATATATTAAAATAAGAGGTTAGCTCACCTGTAACTAAGACTAGAGATTTAGTTTACATAAAGGATGGACCATAATGTTTTCAGGGTATCTTAAACATTAAATACGTAGGTTAGGTAGGTTAGATGTTTAAAATACCCTGAAAACATTGTGGTTTTAGTCGAAAATAGCGTTCGATGAAATGAAATTCGATGAAATGATAAATTCGATGAAAGGTGTTTCGATGAAATGATAGACTTGCTAAAGGTTGAGTATTTTAAAAACCGGGCAAGAGCATATCGGACCATGCTCATTGACCTGTTCCGAAGCCATTAATACAAACACCAAAAACTATCTCAAGAACTAAAAGTACCTATGAATAACTTTTCTGTTTGATATAAACAATCAAGTCTACTTAGTCGTCAAAGTTTTGCTTTAAAATTCCTTATTTATGTACTTTTATTAAAGATATTTTACCGATTTAGATACATACATTATAGAAGAGTTTTCATATGTACATACACATGGAACGGAACAATGTCGCTAATGTCGCTAATTTGTCGTTATTTCCTACAGTATACTTACAGTACCACCCTAGAGCTTAGATTGAGACTAGATAATTTGTATGAGAATTCCCAGGGGCGTCTACTTATAAAATTTTCAAACAAAATGCGGTAATATTTCTCCCTTCTAAACCTAATCAGATTTTCATCATTTTTAGACATAATACGTTGATGAATTGAGAATATGTTGTTTAGAAGAATAACTTTAAACTACTATGACAGGCCGCGTTTTCTCACTTCCTGACTGTCAGTCAGTTTGCACTATATGGACGTTCTCACCCACCGTTACACCGAGCATTTCGTATTCCACGCAGCGCCCCAACTCGGTGGGAACTGTCAATGAGACTGTAAAAACATTTGAACCTTTTTACTTATTCAAAAACAGCTCTTATATCTCCTTATTAGAAGCTACGTGTCTTTAAAAATCAGTTAAACTATTCAACGCCAATGTTTTTCTATTTGTATGCCAAATTGACGCCATTTGGAGGCCTTGGTTATGTACCAATAAATAGTGTTAAAGAATGCCGACGACACACTTGCGTGTTAAATTTAGCTACAGTTTTCACAGTGTGGGCAGTGAATGTTTTAAGTGCGAGTGATTTATGTATCCTTTTAATAGCGCCAGCGCAGATTTAATGGGCCCTATTTGATATGTATTTGTATGCGTTTGTCTCAATTCGCGGACTTTTATGTGAGTTATGAAATTAAATAGATTGGCTTCTATTATTTCCGTATAATAGGAACCATTAAATATTTGCTGAGAGCGAATTAACCTATATATTGAAAATATGTTGCAATTGATAGGATATATTACTATGAATAAAATAAAACAATAATAAATAAATATCGGGGGACTATTGACCCACAAACTTACATAGCTCTATGCAACAATAAATTTACTTATACATAAATACTAGAGTTGCCGCGAATACTCGCTATTATTCGGTATTCGGCATTACTCGTAATTTTTTTGATATTCGTCGAATACCGAATAATAGCTAGTATTATTCGACATTAGTTTAGTTTAGTTTAGTTTATTTATTTATCAATGTAATGTTACAATATAGATTGCATTGCATGTCAAAAAATACGAAATTACATTGATATCGTCACCAAAAACATTAATACAAAATGATAAAATAATATTAAAACAACACAATAATATAATAACACTCAAATAATCAAAAACAACAATGATAAACAAGTAATAAATGGTCAGTTTCCGATGTCAATAGGCGAATCCGAGGCCATTCGGCGAATAGTCGTCTAAAATAAACTTTTATCGAACAAAAAAAATAATGAGTTATAAAAACGTCAACCGATGTCGAAAATCAAATAACAAATGCATGCCGCCTATCCTAAACACAAGCGTATTGATTGAGCGGGAAATCCCCTACAATAACAAACGCTGGGTTGTACAAAACGGGGTATTCCTCGTAAACTATATACAAGAAAAGGGTTGCCACTTGCCAGAATTTAAAAATTGAAAATTAAATTTACTACATATATATGTAGGTATGTATAACATGAAACAGATTTCTTTAACTTTAATGTTTTCTTTTGCTCACAACCTTAGAAGAAATTAGAAATATTTTTAATGTGTTTAATATTTTTTTATGTTGAATAGTAATGTCGAGTTATTCGACTATTCGCCAAAGTGAATGGCGATTAATCGGTATTCGACTATTCGCTATAACCACTATTCGCGGCAACTCTAATAAATAGGTACATACCTTGACGCCTTCATTCCCAAAATAGGGCAGAGCTACAGAACTACAAACAACTCTAAAAACTTGTTGATAATTCTGTAACCACATTTTGCACAGACAGAAAAATATGTACTTATACAAAAAAATACTTATGTATATATTTAGACAACACCCGAGACTCAGAAACAAATGCTCATGTTCATCCATCACACAAATATTTGCCACGATCAGGAATCGAACCCGGGACCGCTGCTATTATATGATTTGTCGTGACAGAAAAGGGGCAATAAGACGCAAAACATAGGAATTAGTAAAGAAATAAAAACAGACTCTTTTTCTCCGCCCTCCCACCTTCCTTCCATAATGCATGTTGGTTACATTTTGGAACACAAACGTACAGCATAACGGTGCAAAATAATAACACATTGCAAACGCAAGCGCGTTTATGCTTAAAGACAAGACATTCCATACAAATTACAATTTACTTAAACTGTATATTTTAAAACAATGATTTCCTTACACAAGGTTCCAACTCGATCCTTAAGCGAACCGTTTTAGAACTTTATCGCAGTCAAGGTATAACAGCATCTGCGCGAAGTGAGACGAAAATTCGCGACTCGGGCGCAGCTGCCGTGCAACATTTGGTACGTGCCAAGTTGAGGAAAAAATCTTAACATGTTGTCAATGGTTTGAGTATAACCAATCTGCCGCCATCTTTTTTTCTCAAGCCCATAGACATCATGCTTAGTTTTTTATAATAGCAGATTGGAGGTTACTCTGCTAATGAAAAAATAAAAGATATAAGCTTCCGACAAGGATATTCTTTTTGCGTTACATTTAGTTTGATTACATACCGACATACATGGGTAGAGTGGGGTAGGCAGAGCTGCAGATTACCATCAACTCTCAACTTCTTGATAATTCTGTAACCACATTTTGCACAATCAGGCCAAGATGTTTACCCTTTTTTATAGACATGAAAGGTTTACTTAAGAAACGATTTTAGTATGACTTTGACATTACTATTACAAGTAATTATTTTTCTTGTCTATATACGGATGTTACCTATAGCTACAGGGGAGTGATTCTCTCAACACAGCGCTGCGTCGATCTTAAAGGTGAAGTTTTATCTGGCAAGTTTAAGAAGTCCCGTTGGAGTGTGTTGAGAGAACCACCACCCTGGTTGCAAACCAATTGCCTAACAGTGTTAGAATTAGATTACATTGGATATAATAGGAATTACTACTATTAGAATGAATAGTTCGGTACCTATTGCCAAGTTTTCATTAAAAATGTCCATCACTGGAGCTTGTCGATAATATTGCCCTGCAAAGTCAAATAGCAGTATCTAAAATAAAAATCCTGTAGCGATCACAACCTTTTTACTAAGAGGAGAGGGTTGAATCTACTTAGGCAATTGAATCTGACATACTGTTTATTGGCTTTTACCTTACTCAGTAGAGATGTTGACTGACACGTCAAAATAAATAATAATAAAGCCTTCTTATTTCTGACATGCATAGTAACACGGAATTACATATATAAGCGTCTATCATTTTATTGAAATACCATTTTTCATTTCTTCGAACGCTATATTCTGCTGAAACCATGTTTTCTGGGTATCTTAAACATTTAACCTAACCTAACCTACGTAATTAAAGTTAAGGATACCCTGAAAACATTATAGTTTCAGCAGATACGTTCGATGAAATAATACATTCGATGAACTGAAATTCCATAAAATGATGAGTTACCGCTCTATATCCAAGGCCTGTTCCCTAAAAAATCACCCTCTATTTAACCCCCAACTTAAAAACAGGGTGATATAAGCTTAATGTGTGTATCAGTGTATATGGTGTATCTGGTGGTGTGGCATCGTAGCTCTGAAACGGATAGAGCGATTGGAGGGCGGAATTGTTTAAAGAAAGTTTTTAGTTAGGTTACATTTTTGGTCCTTTAAGAGTTATCACTATAATCAGTAACCCTAGCCAAGGTGCAAACGCTATTAACGTTTCTGTTTTCTATCGACTCGAAATGTATAGAGTTGACATAAGCAGCCACATGATTCGTCACCTTACGACCATCCTTTACATCGATTTTCGCAAATCGCTAACTTAGCGTTATGAATCTTGACTAGACTAGAACCCTGGGTAGCTGATTTTATTTTTAACACGATGCACTAATTATAATGTAACATCATTAATCTGTAGGTATTACTTTCAACATCCCTATAGTACCTATACCTACTCGTAAAGGTAATTTCAATTGGTTACCAATTTTGAATTTACTAATCTAGTTTAGAATCTTAATAAATTATCAATTTAACGCCGTCTCGGTATCCCCGCCGTAATATTCTCTACACGACAACTTTTATGACATGTATTGACATCCAAATACATGAGAAATGGCGCCACACAACTTAGGTACGTGCTTTGATTGGCAAGAGCGCCAATTTTATAAAAAAACACATAATTATTTATTATTTTATTACACTCTGGCAATATGTATATACGCATACGAGGAGATGCGAAATTCATTTTGCAACATCAAGTTTAAACCGACAGATCGATAACCAATATAATAAAGTGCAGTTTAATGCTAAAATATAAGAAATACTTTAAATAGATTTCAAAATACACAATACAACATCTTCACTGCGGAAGGACCACATAAAACAGACACTTGAGTCTGCCTAATTCACGACCGGAAGAAAGAAAGTGACCGCTCAGCCTAGAGCATCTGCCCTTACCTGACCGCCTTACTGCATATGCCTTTCTTGAGAAAAAAAATCTTTAATGTTACTAATGTTTCTCGAAAAAGTGTGTGAAGCACATCTGCTTTGCCGAAATCACATCCCCATTTAAAACTAAACCTTGTGCTAAAAAAGATAAAGATGAAATCCGTTTGATATAATTACGATGCGTCTTTTGGCGATGGTCTTCGGAAATCTTCGGAACCATTCGTGTAACTTCGGGCGCGTGGCCAGTCCGAATTGTAATTTAGCTTCAGGGCATATGTCCACGCGTCTTTTAATTCGAAGCGGACCCTTATTTAGGCCTTTTTAGACCTTTTCATTGAAAGCCGTGTTTAGTTTCGTTATTACTGTCATTTCGACTACGTGAGTTTTTATTTAACGTTGACAGCTAGTATTATAGGTAGTTGGAATAAAGTTATTAGTCTGGCTCATAATTAAATGTTGCGTTTCATGTGTTTTGTATTGAATTGTAAGAATACATTAATAGAAACAAAATTTACTAAATGAAGTTATAATAGATTTACTTAGTTTTAGAAGCATTGTATTTACAAGTTAAATAAGATTTTAAAGTGCGAAAAATACAGCATAAAGACAGGTGTAATTTTTAACAAAAACGTAGTGTGTACATACATCATTAAAAAAAATACCCGCCATTGCTGACAATGATGCCTGACAGGCTCCATAACTCGAACATGATGTCATTAAAAATATTAAATTAACTAAAATCACATCTGCCCTAGGAAAGACTGCGCACGACTTTTATCTTTATCACCGTATCTTTTTAAATAAAAAACCAAAGCCAAGGTGCTTGTTTTTTTCCGCCAAACATCTCAAGGTCTTTTTTCGTGCATCTGCCAAAGCGTATTTTTAACAGCACATCTGCATAAAGTGATAACAAAAAATGACCTACAAAACTTAGGAAATCACCTTACTTTTTATGTTAAAAAATTTGACTACGATAACCATGTTTAGTATTTCTGGTCCTAAAACAAAAAATTGTCAACCATAGACCTTATTAGAAGAACAGTTAGGGTGTTTCGATTAGGGATGCTTAGCTTTGTATGTTGGTAAACATAAAAAGGTGCCAATTTCCGTTCGGATCTTGCATCCGTTTAAAAATCGGCAGCGAGTGATTAGTGTCGCCTACTTATGGTTTTTTCGCATTTTTTAACTATTTTTGAGGGCAATTTATCAATATTTGACGAGCAGCTGGCATTAAAACAATATGGTGAATATCGTTTGCAGATTGTTAATGTTTTTAAAGATGTTTGTTTGGAATGTTGTTCCAATTTGTGCTAAACTTTTTGTACTCTTTTTATAAAGAGACAAAAAGTGCCGCTTAGAAGTGCTTGAACATCCCAAAACGTCACGTTTTAAGCTCTATTTTACTGTTATTTATTTATAGTTTCTGATACTGATTTCACTAAATTATTAAATATAAAAAAAAAAAACGTTATAGAGGTCTTGCTTCTTTTTACACATTATTTTAAAGTTGTTAGGTAAATCGAATGCACCTTACGTTATTATTTTAGTACCAATTTCACCATACTATGTTAAACACATAACAGACGATAGAGCGTTAACAGTTGTCAAAATGTATGAACTAACAACCGATTAACATTGATTAAATTTAACATCGTACGGTGAAATTGGTACTAAGTCCAATATTCTACGGTTTACTACTAATCTTAACAAACACCCCTTATAGTCATCTTGCTGCTTTATAGCCGCACTCAGGGTCATGTAATGACGATTAAGTAACGGTTAGTTTCGATATGAGCAGTTTTTTTTTCTAACAACTACATATTGCTAGTGAATTCCCTTATCGCTATAAACCTTGAGAAAAAAATGGGATTAAAGTAATCTATACCTATCCCCGGGATCAAGCTAACCGTTTCCCATTTTTATATCAGCAAATATGAATGCATAGTCATATCCCACGGATACTGTACCAGGAAGTAACCTTCACAAATGTCAATAATTACGGTATACGCTACAGGTGACATTTAGTGTACTCATAATACGCACCTTTCTTCAACTTGTCGCCAAAAAACCACCGACGGTGCGCCCGCGCAGCTTGTTCCAACCCTTTGGGAGAGTACTGCGTAGCGCGGGCCAAGTAATACGAACAAGCGGGTAAATATTACTGTAATATCGAGCGTGAGAAATATGTTAGAATCTTAAACTCCAAAAAAATATCCGTACTACGGAATATAGAATAGATTCTGGCTTTAAGTATACGGTTACATGTTTTTATCTATAAGAAATGTCAAAAAATATATAACCTAAAATGTTAATTTCAAATATCACAACATATGACATGAGCCTTCCTGGGCGGCTGGTCAAGGTTAATGCAAAGGTAGCGATTTTCGAGGATCGACCAATGTAGAACTGATGTCTAAGCTGATGACAGATTGCATAGACTGCTTATGTCAACTCAATACATACATTTCGAGCTCAAGATAAAAAGTAGAAATATTATCCTTCACCCTCGCACTTGGTTACACATCCACGTTTACCTATGTTCATCGATAAACACGACCAAGAGAGTGAGTTTCCACCATGGGCGTGATTCTCTTAACACAGCGGTGCGTCGAACGCAAAGGTGAACGTAAGGCTCCGCTGGGCGACGAGAAGGCGCGCGCTAAAATGTGTTTCGTACGCTCCGATGGGACTACTTAGACTTGCCGGATAACGTTCATCTTTGCGTTCTACGCAGCGCTGTGTTGAGAGAATCACCCCCCCCCCCCCCCCCCCTGAGCTGTGCGGGAAGCGGAGTAGTGTGCGAGGAAAAAATCCACCAAAAGGATACTTAAGGAAGGTCTATGGGTCTCAGATTCCACTTACCATCAGGTGGCCTGAGTGCTCGTGTGCCTTCTCATTTACTTTTAAAAAAAAAGTTCCGCTGAGCGAGGCTAAGAAAATTTGCAGAATCGTCTGTATAAACGCTTCCGCTCCTGCCTTGTGCGGGTGTGGGAGCCTGTCGGCAGATGCAAGCCCGTTAGGTGCCTTTGATAAAGATCCTCTCTCCTCAAATACCGTATGTTGGCATCTGTTGAGGCTGATACCTTCAGATTCATGCGAAGATGCAGGTAGCGCTCGTGTGTATCAAAGAGAATAACTGGAATCAAAAACAATTTCAAATAATAGTATCTTTAAATTCGTTGCCTGAAATAGTGATCATTTTTTACTAAGACAAATATTTTATCCGTGTGGTTGCCGGGTTAGAATAGTGCCACTCCATGACTTCCCGTGGATGCCGTAAGAGGCGACTAAGGGAATAAGGGCTTGTAGTACTGTTAGGCGATGGGCTTGAAATCTGGTAAACATCTTAGCCTACTTGTGCGAAATATGGTTACAGAATTAAAAACAAGTATTTTTAGAGTTGTTAGTATTTCTGTAGCTCTGCCTACCCCACTCTGGGAATAAAGGCGTGATGTATGTATGTCGTTGTATTTTGTGATTCGCTCAATTATTCAAGATCTAAAGTGATGTTATTAATAAAGTATTTTTGTCAGTTGGTTACGCTTACACGACTAAACCGGTGAACTGATTTTAATAAAAGGTATGGAGATAGCTTGAACCCCGACAAAGAATGAAGAATACTTTTTCGTACCAGTAGCGACAGTAGAGTAAAAGACCTGAAAGCCTGAAAATATCATACGGATAGAAAGTCTAGAAACCTCGGTACTTTAATTAAAACAAAGAACGCGTTTAATCTTCGTAAACGTAGGTTTATTACTAACTGGCCATAAAACAATGGACTCAGATACATTTATTTGCTCTACTTTACGAGTTAATTTCATATGAAACCGTTTACACGTAAAATTTACATCGATGTTGATCTTGGGTATACAGGATGAGCTCCGAAGCTTTATATGTTTATATTTTTGTGATTATCGACTCTCAATCCAAAAATTCTGTAATTTTAATGTTTTTGTAATAAAGTTGTTTTAGTATAAGCAAGAGTTTACACACATATATATATGAATTTCAATTCATTATATATGAACACAAAAGCAAAACAATGTCAACAATAAATGAAAATTACAATGAAATAATTATAACCTTCTGGTTACATACATATACCTATAACATCACGCCTTCATTCCCAGAGTGGGGTAGGCAGAGCTACAGAAATAACAGCAACTATGAAAGGACTTGTTGATAATTCTATAACCACATTTTGCAAAATCAGGCCAAGATGTTTACTAGTGTATTAGTGATAGGTTGCAAGCCCATCGCCTATCAGTACTACAAGCCCATATTCCCTTGGTCGCCTCTTACAACATCCACGGGAATACATGGAGTGGCACTATTCTAATCCGGCAACCACACGGGATACCCAAACTAAAGAAGAAAAAATATATCTATAGGAAATTTAGAATGTCAAATAATAGTTTACAATTAGTATTTTTATAATTATTTCATATTTTGTATACAAGTAGGTACTTTTTTTTTGAAAAGTGCATTGTTATATCTAAGTATTATAGTACATAAATTTAGGGTCTAGGTTCGACCTAGAGCTTAATTTGGGACCAGGTGAATTTATTTCAGTTACTTGGCGTTTTATATTTGTGTTAACTTATTCCAACTGGAGTATGAAAAAGTTTTTATAAAAGGATAAGATTTTACACTAATATTTAAAGTCCCATGCGCATACGCACTCTGTAGAGCATCAATTGATCACTGGGTTTATTTCACAGCGCATCGTGATTGGACATTGTCTGGAACAGCTGTTTACGATGCGCCCGCGAACGACTTGATGCTTGTGGAAATTTATCACTTATTTATTACAAAATTAATCAAATAAGAATTTGCACGTTAACGACTAACGGGGAAAAACAACAAAATTGGATTTATTTATTTTAATTTTCAAATAAGAATCTATAACGTACCTATAGGTACATATGAACCGTAAAATTTGTGTATAAGAGAGTATAAGAGAGTATAAGAGGGTAAGTAGAAGATTTGTCATTTGAAAAGTGTCATTTGTAAAAGTTATAATAATATAAATCCACTGAAAAAAATATATTGAACCTGATTATATAACATACTTATTGTATAGTGCATCGGAGCTTAGATAATATAAATTTTGCTAGTATTAATAAAAATAAATCTTTAATATCTCGGCTTTGATATTATTAAACATCTTCAATTATATAATGTATATACGTGTATTTAGGGGTCATCTAAACCATTATAAACAAGAAAAAACAATTATGTTCGTATAAACTAGCCCACCCATTATACACATTTGGAATATCCACTTAGTCCTAATACAAGTCTATGTCGTATCTTTTCTAATACTACCCAAACTCCTGCCAAAAACTAAAAATCTCCGCCTTTTCAAAACCTCACATAATTTCCTTAAATTCTCCTCAATCATATCTAAATTGTCCATCAAAATCCGTGGACGTACTCGGAGTAATTAACAAGAGGAAGGGGGAAGCGGGGAATTTAGGGTAAATCTACACCTTGGCATCGGCAGGTGATATCGCGGCGTTTATCTTTTCCTTTTTTAATTAAAAGAGTACAGCATGAGGCGTCATGTGTCGCGATGCAATCGGCTGACAGTTTAAGCACGGAAAAATAGTGCGTTTTTTTGTTTCAATACGTGCTGAAAAAAACGTGTTTTCTTTTATAAATTCCTAGTAAAATGGATGGAAATGTGAAAAAGAGTCGTATTTTATGGGCGATTGTAAGGAATAAAAGGGATTTGTCTTTCTTTTCTCATGTCGTCGCGCTATATTACCTTGGGTTTTCTTTCTCTAGGTCTCCAATTAAAAATTGTCTATGACACAGAGTGGAGTGGAGTCACTTAGGTCGATTTTGTGTAATAAACAAAATAAAATAATAAGTCTGATTTTTCTTAGCAAACTATATTGCTTACTTTATTCTTTCATTATCCGGTTTTATTTTCCAGACGTTTTGTGTATTTGTTTTGTTTTTTTTTTTTTATAATAATGTTTAAAAAAAAATATCTAAAGATTGCAAGACTTACAAATCTGAAACTAAAAACTCAGATGGTCGTTAAGTACTTATCCGAAGTACCTTTAAAATTACCTAATATTATTTTATACACCATAGACACACCGCAGTAACTTTTATCCAAAGAACACACACTCTTTCAACGCACGCGCATTATCGGAATCATACGCAGCATGATCACAGCCGTTCGATGACATAAAAGTGCCGGCCATTCCAAGCCATCATCACCCGTAACAACATGCATATAAGTACAATTATCGGGTGTCCAACACGCAAACAGCACGTGTCATGTCGAAAACATTTTTTTCGTATCTCCAAATTAATCAAGTAAATTACTTGAGAGAATTTAAAGGACTAAGTTATTTTACTTATTCGCAGATTTAACTTAGGAACGACTTCTTTATCTTGGTTACTTATACGATAACGCGTTGCGCAGGATTGCATTTTGAGTGGTATTTTTTAATGAAGATTAAAGGTGCGGTGAAGATTCTTGAGTAAACGTTAAGTGAATTTGGGTACTGATATGTTTGAGCGAAAGCTTGGAGATAAAATATGGTAAAGAAATGCTTGGAGTGTCCGTAGGGAATACAAGTTACGTTGGTTCTACTCAAAACATATTAAATACTGTTCTATTAAAGAAATAAACATGAAAGTATAGTAGAGACATCGGTTATTAGGTGACGTGCCACTTTTTTAAAAGTACGAGTAAGTACTTTGTTTCGAATTAAATAGTTTTAAATCATTTTAGGTTATTTTTTTCCAAAGTTCAATAAAAACGATATTTAAACAATATTAGCCTTTGAACAATAATGGTCCGAGCTAGAAAATTATTGGTCAAAGGCTAATATTTTTCTAACAACTATTATATTTTGATGTTGACACTGGTGCGTAAACCTACAGCTTTCAAATACATCTCAAAAATCAATTACATCAATAATTACGTAGCCGCCGGCAGTTCGCACCTCGGCTCCCTGGTCCAGGTAGGCCAGATGTTTTAAAAAGTTATAAATTTCCAGCCATTGTCTATGGGCATCTTTTTAACAATCAGCGGACACATGGCGGGAAGGGTTCTGGACAGATGGTCGTAGAACATGGCGGAAGGCATTTAATGTGCTTCGTCTTAACTAAGGTTAGGATTTTAATTTTGAATAAAAATATACACGTTAAATTGTTTGTGAACTGATCGCGAAGCTGTAAAAAATTTTAAAAAAATTTCGTTCATTTCAGATGTCTTAAGAGGCGACCAAAAGAATAAAGGCTTGTAGTACTGTTAGGCGATGGGCTTGCAACCTCTCACTAATACACTGGTAAACATCTTAGCATAATTATTATCAACAAGTCTTTTTAGAGTTGTTGGTATTTCTGTAGCTCTACCTAACCCATTTGGGAATGAAGGCGTGATGTTATATATGTATATTTAAGTGACGCAGACCAGTCTTATATAAAAAATACTTGAAAATCACATTAAGATATAACACCATTTACGTAGTCGTATCATTAAAGTTGACGACAAATCGTAACAATGCAATATGGTCTTTAGTAAATCGAAATGGAAAAGAGGCTTAGATCGGTATTTTGTGCACACATCAAAAATAATAATTTGCTTAATACTGCTCGGAAATATGAATATTGTTAGTCTGCTGGTTAGAAAACATCACAGGCCGTTATTTCATTCTAAATAAGTAAATAACTAATAAAAAAATGATTTACAGTGCATTTTCTTAATGTAGTTAGGCAAGCTTCGTTTTGCTATGAAACACGAGTGACAAATATACCGTCAGATGCGAGTTCGAGTAAGACAGCGACAGCTGAAGACATTAAGAAAAAAAAAACAATGTATTTCCTCGCAGTAGTTTAGAAAAGCACTATGTCTGCCTCAGCAGAAAGTGCAATTTATGACACTAGAGAGAGGGCCCCAACTACGTTTCAGGCTCTATATGACTTGCCCGTAAATCACGTAGTTTTTACACCCTCGGCAACAATATACTATTTTCCTAAGGTATGTCATGAATGGATTAACTAATAATATTAAAATCTTGCCGTACAAAAAAAAACTTAAAACTAATTAAAAACATGGTACGCCCACATTCCATCTTAAGATCATTTCAACCATTAAGAGTATTTAGATAATCAGTGGATGCACTATATCGCATACGCGCTATCTCTCCGGCTTTGCTCGTAAAACGATGATTAACTGTATATTACTGTCAGTTATGAGGATTAAGGCTTAGGTTACAGGTGTATGATGCTGATAAAAATATGTAATAAGTTAGTTCAAAACTTTCTATTTAATTAGGCTTTGAACAAACTTGCACTGGGCCTCTTTTCTACAAAAAATTGAGTAAAAATAAAACAATATTACTTTTGACGTGTACTGTCAACTCTATTGTCTACTCTTATTCACTTGACAGTAATGGCGGTCGAGTTAAACACAATATGATTACATGTCAGAGGTAATATGGTTTTAGTACCAATATCACCATTATGATGTTAACCACTTAACAGACGATTAGAGCGTTAACAGCTGTCAATATGTATGAACTAACAGTCGATTAACAGTGATTAACTTTAACATCGTATGGTGAAATTGGTACTTATTCTGTAAAATATAGGCCTTGTTCGTATGTAAGTAAGTATATGTAAGTGCTTCGCTTGTTGACAGCAGTAAAACAAATAATGCTTCACACGCAACAAGAAAGTTTAGTATTGTTTTTCCCCTGTCAACATTATCTTTAATCAGGAACTTTATGGTTGTGCAATGTGTCAGGACTTCTTATCGGCCGGGTGCCCTTAAATGTAACCATGGTAACCGCACACGCATACCACCACCGTGGTATAAACTACAATCATTGTAAGAAACACTTAGCATATTAAACAACATTAATAATGTTTAACATAATGTCCGGCCCAAATACCGCATTATCTTGAAAATATTAATTTGATGGTGCAACTCGAAAATAACACGTTTGTTGACTTCGCGGGTGACTCAGGAGGCCAATTCTTTAGACGATAGAGATCAAGTCACTGTCGAGATAAATAATAAATAAATAAATAAATATCACGGGACAATCTCACACAAATTGACCTAGTCCCAAACTAAGCTCTAGGCTTGTACTATGGGTACTAGACAACGATAAACATACTTATATAGAGAAATAAATACTGAAATACATAGAAAACAACCAAGACTCAGGAGCAAATATTCGCGCTCATCACACAAATATCTGCCCTTACCGGGATTTGAACCCAGGACCGCTGGCTTCGGAGGCAGTGTCACTCCCAACTAGGCTAGCGTGTCGTCAATAAATAAGATACAGCATAATGTTGAGATTATAACCATAATTTGATCGTGTTTATACAATTTGCAACATTAATTGCCAATTTTCGTCTTGATCATGCATGATTCTATCAAAGCAGAATAAAAATAAAAACCTAGTATATTTTTTTTTTTGGTGTTACTGTACAATATTATATATAGGTAAGGACCAAAAAGTTGGACCATAGTTAACCATACAAACAACGATGGCGAAAAAATCCGTTGGGCGACGGTTTTTTTTTATAATTTTTGTCGCACAGCGGAAGTTTCATAGAAAATTTAATTGCTTGAGTTAGCGTGTTCAATTTTTTGGTCCTTACCCATATACGTATAGGACACCCAACACAATGATCTAGCTGTAAGCGAAAGATTTTCTGTACTGTGGGTGCGTACTACGAGTACAATAAGGAGTAATGTGAGAGAAATATTTAATTTAATTGAGTTTGATTTATCCATGGCTTTAGTACTTTCACGAGGTCATCACACGAACCTAAAACCTTATCTCGGTGGTAAATTACTACAGTAGCGCCTCTATTAAACTGCCATCGACGTGCAATATGGTTTTTCCGTGTAGAATCTCAGCCCTGGGCTAACAAGTCAACCAAAACGTGCCATCTCGAATGTGCGTCTCTATTACATGAGAATAGGGGTCCAGGATTCAATTATTCGCAAGAATTTGAAACGCTAAAGGATTTTGAGATGATATTTTAATTCGATTTTTATACCTAAAACGAGCTGAAATGTAACTTGACTAAAAAACACTTTTTGCAAGTTTTCTTAATAGCCCCCTTTCGCTTTTTTTAGCTTGCGAAACAAACACCGCCGGATGTTTTTGTCACATTGATTTTAATTCACGAAGTCTCGCCCCACTACTTGGTTTTACATACATTAATACAACTGTTCAGCAGCAATTTGACTGGTGGGGCGGGTCTTGGTGGATTGGAAATACCAAGCTTAGAACACATAATCGGAGTAAAGAATGGGATGATGTACGATATCGATCCATGGGGATATCTAGTTGTACTTCAAAACAAGCTTACTAAGCGAATATAAATGTCATTAAATTATGTTTTACCTGATGATTGATAATAAAACAATAAGTACAAGGATATTAAAAACGTAATCTTGAAAGCCGCGATAACCGTAAAATTTGCCATTAAAGTTTGCTTTTCTTTTTCTGTGACAACAGTTATTGCTTCAGTCCCAATAGAGATAAAAAAAAAAAATATTTCATAGTGAAGGCGAACAGGCCTCCTGGTGGTTAGCGGATTTGAAGGATCATAGACGTGCATCTTAAGATCGCGATCTCACGGTGGCAATCTCAAGACTGCAAATGAATTACCAACCCTAATGGCATAGAAGGAATACCTCAGTGCTAGTCATTTCACGGATTGTCTTACCCCCGAACCGGAACACAAGAAAGCAAACACTGCTGTTCGGCGGCAGTTTAAAGGATACGATGGTGCAAGCGACTCGCAAGTTTATAGGTACCCTGCAGGTCCTATAACCACTAAAACCAACAGGTCTATTAAGGAGTGATTGGACAGGTAGAGCTAATCCACCTAAATCTGGGCTTTATTCGACTTTGATTTAGCCCATATTGATTCTTTATTAAGCAAGTGATGGTAATGCTTCTTCGGTTGAAGGGAAAAATCTATAAGACCATTGTGAGACCTGTCGTCATGTATGGATCTGAATGTTGAACCTTAAAGGTGACGGATGAAAAGAGTCTTCATGTTACGGAGATGAAAATGTTGAGATGTATGTGTGGTGTGATAAGGATGAACAAAATAAGAAATTAGCATATTAGGGGAAGCCTGAAAGTAGCACCTACCATCGACAAGGTGAGATCCCATCGCCTTGCGTGGTATGGGCATATTATGCGGAGGGATGACAGTCATGTGACCAAAAAAAGTATTGGGTATGAAAGTGAGGGATGGAAGAGACGAGGTACGCCGAGGAAAAGGTGGATGGACTGTGTGAGAGACTATATGAAGAGGAAGGAAGTAAGTGACGAGATGACGAGTGACAGGGAGGTATGGAAGAAAAGACATGCTGTGCCGTCCCCAAGTAAATGGGATAAGGGCAAGAAAATGATGATGGTAGCTAATAAATGTTAACAATATGTTTAAGATAAAGAAACAATATGGGCAACAACATATAGAATAGACCCCACATGCATGTTCATTCACACGTGAATGAGATATGTAGTCATAGTAACAGCAAAAATGTATTTCTATCTCATTCACGCGTGAATGAACATGATGTAAATAAAATAGTTGGTTTAGTTTTTAACTACCCATCCCGATGTCTACAGGGTGTCCCAAAACTCAACGTCAAGCCGGAAATAGGTGATAGGGCAGCTCATAAGCTATCGATTTAACCCCCATGTATGTTCAGCGATTTTTCGTAGTTTCGGAGATATTGATCATTTTAATCGGAATTATTGTAATTTTTCCTTATGTCCATGTTTCGAAAAACCCTTAAGTTCATGTATTATGGCATATTTTTTTTAGTGGATTCTTAAATCGATAAAATAATTATGAACAAAGGATGTTATTAAAGCTACTTGCCATTTTTTTTTATGTCAACTTTTTGTGTAATCACACAAAGTTACTTTCTCCATACTAAGTGAGCCCTAGTTCCCATTTCATCTAGTATGTAGAAACAAACTTCGTGAAATTACACACAAAAATTACTTGAAAAAGAAATTGGCAAGTAGCTTTAAAAACATCCTAAGTTCATAATTATTCTACCGATGTAGGTACCCAATGAAAAAATATTGAAATAATACATGAAATTAAGGGTTTTTCGAAACATGGACATAAGAAAAAATTACAATAATTCCGATTAAAATGATCAATATCTCCGAAACTACGAAAAATCGCTGAACATACATGGGGGTTAAATCGATAGCTTACGAGCTGCCCTATCACCTATTTCCGGTTTGACGTCGATTTTTGGGACACCCTGTATATGTACTTGCTTTTAACCTCGTAAGACCCGGTGGTGTGCCATAGGATGTACATTATCTATGCAATTTACTTTAAACTAAATTTTAATTTCCCGTGTGGTTGCCGGGTTAGAATAGTGCCACTCCATGTCTTCCCGTGGATGTCGTAAGAGGCGGCTAAGGGAATAAGGGCTTGTAGTACTGTTAGGCCATGGGCTTGCAACCTGTCACTAATACACTAGTAAACATCTTAGCCTGATTGTGAAAAGTGTGGTTACAGAATTATCAACAAGTCTTTTTAGAGTTGTTGGTATTTCTGTAGCTCTGCCTGCCCCAATCTGGGAATGAAGGCGTGATGTTATGTATGTATGTATGTATGTAAATTTTAATGACCATAAAGTTCATGTTTATTTGTTTCTAATTTGAAAATGGTATTTAAGAGCAAAGGTAAATGAAGTTTATTTCCTTGCTGGTAGATTCAAATTCCCACTTACAATCACCCTGGTTGCGTTAGGATGGGCCTCGCGAGGTTGTCATATATTTAATGTCTATTTATACATGCATTATTCGTATTGTTGTGTAATTAATGACTCTAATTCTACCTTCTCTGCGCTGAATAACTTTTGCTCCTTTTTATCGTACAGGTAAAACTCACTGACCTCCTTTTTATCCTATTTTACTTCAACTTAAAGGCAATTAAATCGGTTTATTTAACTGGAGTTAGTTGAACAAACTGCCCTAATTTAATCGGTAAACTACCTACATATTCATGACAAGCGACTGCGTATTCTAGAATGGTAGATTAACAAGTCATTGAATATATAAATAAAACTATTCGTTACTCAACCACTTTTTACTGGATCAGGTTCAACTTCGCTTTGATTTCCTAAGCTGCCTGTATCGAGTATTTAATACAAAGTAAGTAAATAGTCGATGTGTTTAATGTTTACGTTTTTTTTTTATTATCATCTAGCGACTGCCTGTGACTCTACCCGCGTAAGATTCGTTTATAGTGTTTCTTTGGCAGTGTTTAAAAAAATCGAGATAAAAATATCATGCATTTTTAACCAGTATATAGACAACGTGTGAGATATATTTCATCCAAATCCAATCAGCCGTTTAAGCGTGATAGAGAAACAAACTTTCTCATTTATAACTGGTAGGTATTGGTAGTTACTGTAGTAAGTAGAATATTAAGATCATATTTTTATCTCCTGTCAATAGAGACAAAACATATGAAACTTACTAAATCAATAACTGAATAATACATACATTACATCACGCCAAATAAACGAAATACAAACAACTCCGAAAAAGACTTGTTGGTAATTCTGTAACCACATTTTGCACAATCAGGCCAAGATATTTACTATTAGTGACAGGTTGCAAGCCCATCGCCTAATAGTACTACAAACCCTTAATAATGTATCAAAATCGGGTACTTTTAAGGGTACCGGTACGGGTACCGGTACGAGTACCGGTACGGGTAACTTTTTGTTGTTGTTATTTTGTCCCGTAAGCCAGGGAACATAGTGATATTTTCTTAGTAAAATGGTTTAGGAAATATACACTACTAAATAGGCTTGAACAAAAAAACACAAGAATAATTTATTTGTAATGGCTACTAAACTGATGTTTGGTTGTAGAGAGTGACCGAAGAGACGTCACAGTTGCAACGAGGTACAATGAAAAGTTAATTGACCAAGTAATACAAATTAAAAATAGAATACAATACATACAACAATTTGACGACGCGTTGGCCTAGTCGGTAGAGACAATGCCTTCGAAGTTAGCGGTCCCGGGTTCAAATCCCGGAAAGGGCAGATATTTGTGTGATGAGCGCGAGTATTTGTTCCTCAGTCTTGGATGTTTTCTATGAATTTACGTATATATTTCTGAATATAAGTAGTTTATCGTTGTCTAGTACCCACAGTACAAGCTTAGAGCTTCGTTTGGGACCAGGTCAATTTGTGTGACACTGTCCCGTGAAATTTATTTTTTAAGGAAAGATAAACCCACTTAAAAGAAAATACAACAAAACATAATTTATCATATGTTATATGCATCTACGCTAAGAAATTAACTATACCACGTGTTAACTTAACAAAGTTTTTCATAGCAATTAGACCTACAAATCTTACTAACAAGTAAACAGCAGTTATTCAAACAATACTAAACAGTAGCACTTGCATCGCCATGTCCTATTGAAATACCCCAGCTTAGACTTGCTGGGCAGTTAAACACAAGGACAAGCTATCATCATCTTGTCTCTCAGTAGGTCTCCCTTTCTCAGACACTAGTTAGAAAGAGACGCGCTGATTAATCCTTGCGTCATTTTTGCGGGTTTTATTGGCTAGGTAAGGTGAAGGCAGTCCTTGCGGAATTCAGGCCCTTCGCTGCGTCTGCGCAGATTCAATCTGTCCGCACAATGCTATGCGCATTTTTAACATTGATCGTTGGTAAACTGTTTACTAACGTTATTACTAAGTTTGTTGTTTTTGGAGTACAAAAGTAGAACGTTGATTTTAACAGTTTCTTAAAATAAATGATAATTGTACAGGCGATGCACCAATCGTGGAAATTGTAAAGGATTGCCTAACTATAAAGTAATATGGACAGAGTTTAATCAAAAAAGCAGGTAAGGAAATTCAGAACTGCTAGTACAGTCGACGTCATAAATATGTTTACACTTTAGTACCATGTCACTTTCATTCACTGAGACAATTACATATAATTATATATGAAATTGTCTCAGTCAATGAAAGTGACAAGGTACTAAAGTAAACATATTTATAACGCCGACTGTACATACAGCTAAAAATATACTTTAATAAATTATTCTGGGTACCAATTACTTTATTGAAACACCTTTCAACGAATTTATCATTACACAGAATTTTCATCATCGGAAGACATTTTTCGCCGCATGAGTAATGTTTCACAACTCTAACCTAACCTACATAATGAATGTTAAAGATATCCTGAAAACATCATGGTTTCCACAGATAGCGTTCGATGAAATGCAATTCAATGAATTGATACAATCGATGAAGTGAAATTCGATAAAATTATTAGGCTCTAATTCTAACATAATCTACATCTGTTTATCCAAATGCAACAACGTAATGTTTCCTTTCCCAAACAGGATTAGACTCACTTAAGACAAGATAAGTACAATGGTTAGCAATATCAATAACTTGTCTAACTTCGTGCTCAAAAATATCCGACTCGCTCTCATGCCTCTAACAGAAACGTGTTAGCTAACTAAGATACCGCTTGTGACTGTACCTAAACCAAGGCCAATGGAATCGGGTCATTATACGCACAAAATTAACATACCCCTGACCCGTTACAGTTCTCGACTATCCTGAGTTATCACACACAGGTGCATGGAAATGTGTCCCTTTTCCCCACAAACGCTTCCGTGAGCAAGCGTCGTGACGCGGCTCGTTAGTATGCGCTTGCGCTGGTAGGGCGCAACGGCGCGGCTGACCTTTACATCATCATCTGATAACTGACTATGATTATAAAAGTAACCCCCCTGAATCTCAGGACAGGTTATATACCGGGTGTTGCCTGTAAAAGGAGCAATAAATTTTGGGATCGTTTCCACACCACAAACGTAACAACATTTAATCTACAACTTTTGAAAATAACTTATTGTTAACTAAATGTTAATGAATTTAGATTTTCTAAGCAAGCAATGTATTGCGAAAACTACGAAGTTTGTAGGCTGACAGTACATGTCATCTAGACTATTGGATGGAGTACATTGAAAATGCTATTTAGTTTGTTCGAAAAAATCCCAAATAACAAATTACAATATTTTTAAAAGTTGTAGAATAAATGTTGTTACGTTTATAGAATAGAAGCGATACCTAAGTTTATTGCTCCTATTACAGGCAACATCCGGTATAAACTACCAGGGTAGCCGAAAGACCAGGAGATTATCAGATAACATAACCATATTATGCTCAGGGCAACAAACGTTGGTCCCATATTGATTGTTTTTAATGAATGATCAGTATCATGACATAGCATGACTTCTAAATGGATCCGTAAATTCAGTCTGGATGAGGTACACCAAGTTTTTTAGCCATGATTTGTGTGTTTTATCGTGTAATATTCGTATGATTGTCATGTATTTTGGTGATTTCATCTAATAAGTTTAAGATACATTAAGCTTGTATTATATCTATGAAAATAAACATTTTCCTGTATCCGCATCAATTGCAAATGTGCCATGCAAAAAATACGTCACCACTGTAACAGGCTGTGCTCTGGAATATTTTTTTGGTTAAATAATTTCATGTAAGATGGACTCTTTATCAAGAATCACTTTTTCAGTGCCAACGACACGAATGGCGAGTTCAAATTGCATATAAATCATAGATGGTAGTAGTGAACGTGTCATATTCAGTGTTATGAAGTCGCCTGGAAGTCTAGCCTTTAAAACCTTGCATAGGGCATCTCCGACAAGGTGGAAAGCTTAGTTACGAAAAGTAAAGGCATTCCGGTGACGACCTTTAAGGCCGATCGAGCAATCACGGCACTCCTGCGCCGACTCCCGACCTGCGTCGCTATTCTATCACTTATGGTAAATTGAATACATACTGTGCATCTTTTAGATGTACATTATTCAAGTTTTAGTCACCTATGTTCCTGTGGCAGATTTCTTTTAGGTGGGGGGGTTATACTTTAAGCCAATACACACCCCTGCTGCCGATATTTTTTTGTTTCAGGGTGTGCACGGTCTTCTATCTAAAGCCGCCACTGTTATATTAATATTATTCTTTTTTCTATTAGTGGTAGGTAAAATTTTAAGTTCAAGCTCCAAGAATGGGTATCCAGGTACTCACATCATATATCTTATTAGATTTGAACTGTTGCTAGTATGCGCTTGCGCTGGAAGGATATACAAAGATCTCAAGAAATTTGGCATGCAAAACAATGTTGATCTCATGCCTTTAAAAAAGTCTGACAGATGGTAGTCGGCGCATAATTATTTAGGAGATAATATCCTTGTGGTCAGTACGACCGGACGTTTAGTTTAGGTACCTTATCTAGTATAAAGCGTGGTCAGATCAATTTACTTTTAAACGGTCCAGTTTACTAAGCCGTAGTTTTATATACACACATACATAACATCACGCCTTCATTCCAAGGGTGGGGTAGGCAGAGCTAGAGCAATACCAACAACTTATATGTCTATGTTTAAACCCACTCTAAAGCTGAATCCGATATTTTTAAGCGCCATTCTTTCTGCGTTACCATTCTTTATACTATCACCATATCCCAATATGCCGTTGTTTAGACAATACTTAACAGCATTTTTTCTAAAAGGTCCTAAACCTTTCAAGGGTCAGAGGTGCTTTACTGATTGGTGCGTCAGTGTACTTAAATACCAAATCCAACGTGACAAGTAACAGTTCCTTTGTGTTTTAAGTTATTCAAAGCTAGTTTGTAAATATGTCGTCTCCTTCGTTCAAGGTTGGTTGAAACGAGACGGACGTTCATGTTACCGCGATGAACTTAACACGGTGACACTATGACACTATAGGTCTCGTCGCAACGTAGGGGGTATTGGTTTGACCCAGATACCTCCCTCAGCATGTAATAGAATAGAATAAAAAAAGTTTAATCCAAGCAACAAGGGCCATATTTACAAATACCTTAGAGGCTAACTCTGCCCTCATAAGCCAAAAGGCAGTATCTAAAATTCAATAGGTAAAGCAGATTCAATCCTATCTCGTTAGTAATAAGGTTGCATATGCTACAGGAGTTTTGTCAGAGATCGGAGAGAACATAAATAATAATGTAAAACTTGAGACTATCAAATTAGTTGACAAAACATTGTGGTTCTGTTTAATCACAGCTTATGTACTCGCTGCTGGAAGGCTGTTCCAAAACCGACGGAACACGACATCTTTCGACCCGATCGTCGGCATTGACTTAGTTATTTATCTTTCACATATAAAGACCATCGTATAGTAAAACTCGATGAGATATGTGATGCCTCTTACATCGGAATAGGTGTAGTCCTAATGCAAAAGATAGTGACATTGATTTTCTTTCGCCGTCTACTTTACCAATAAAACAATAGCTTTTACCTATAACTACATGAAAAGAGTAGAAATACTATAAAAGTGAATTCAGATTTCAGCAAGACAACTTTAGCTATTAATAAACAAAACGTAAAAACACTTTTTCTTTTCTAATAACAAATGGCTTTCCTACCTGTTGTACAATTGGACCCCAGTTCGACTACAGTTTTGTTGCATTCAAAATTCCTCGTAAACTAGAATCGGCGCGTGGCATGCGCTTGCGCCGATGTCACTACCGGTTAAATAAGCGCGCCAATATTTAACAACATTGTCCGCAACGGTACTTACTCTCACGAGCTTACCCGTTCAATGCCCATGTTAGATGTTCTCATAGAATTTTGACACCAAAAGGCTACTTGGCGTTGAATGTGTATATTATTATGAGTTCGATGCTTATAATAACTATGAATAATAATGACTGTGTTTTCTCAACATTACTCACAAAGTTGTAAGATAGAGTAAATTGTTACTTCATTACCGCTAACAATCAGGCTAAGATGTTTACCAGTGTATTAGTTGCAAGCCAATCGCCTAACAGTACTAGGTACCTATACAAGCCCTTTACGACATCTACGGGAAGACATGGAGTGGCACTATTGTAACCTGGCAACCATACGGGTAAAACCTAATTGTAAAAATATTTTTCAACAAGATCAATATCTTAAATAACCTGAGCACACAGTTTAACGGCACTATTAGAGAATCACACATTACCAAAGTAAACAAACCGTTTCTTAGACATTACGAGTCTAATCTCTTCAAACACGTGCTTGCAAATTGTTAAATACACGAACATAAGTTATTACTTGTTACTTTCCACAATGGGCTTTGTCTGGAAAGCCGATGTAAATAAAAAGGTCCACAAACTGCACATCTGGATACTCTTACACATCTGTTTGGTCTTAATGAAGTTAATCATGTTTTTAAACAAGATTCGACCTGTTGTATCCTATTGCTAAACATCTGGTAGTTAGCTGAGTAGTTTGTTTTAGTACCTGAGCCTATTTTCAACATTTGTCATATTGCAGTCGATAAAAAACCGCAGTTTGACCCTTCTTTTGTTTTCTCGGCAAGGCAAGATTAACAAGTTTAAGAAATGAAATTTTAGACACTGGACTGCCTTTGTAGAGAACAGACCAGGACTGAGGATTTGAAAAAGTAGGTCTTTGCCAAAATTTGAGGATATAGCTTACCTATGACACTACCAATATAAAGACCAATCCAACAATAAATACGAGTACCTCTCGTTTTGATACCCGTCTTTCCTTCTTTAGCAATCTGGTATAACATGTTTTACGTATTACTTCCGTACCTAAAATAGACAGATATTTTTTATCAAAAGATGATTATTTTAACTTGCAACTAGCGACCCGCCCTCACTTCGCTTCGGTTTATGTAAGCTTTCTGTAACACACGTACATAAACCAGAATTTATTGTACATAACAACCTTCCGTGAAAAATTATCTAACTGATGGTGAAAACCACATCAAAATCCGTTACGTAGTTTAGGAGTTAGCGGATGTACAGACAGACAGACGCGGAATGCGACGTTGTTTTATACTATTTTAAGAAAGAAATACTTACGTTATTAAAAGAAGTAATTGGTGCCTTTAATCTCGTTACTAATAGGTGCATATAGGTGAAAAACATAATTAAAGAACTTGTTGTATGTTGGTAGTTGTGTACAAAAGTAATATGGAACTTACGTCAAATTTCAAATATAGAATATCGAGCAGTCTATACAAATGTGTTACAAGTACATACAACAAGTCCTTTACTTTAAAAAATCTGTTATACAAGTACTAACCAAGCGAACCATCTGACAAAGCATTTGGACGCCGGCTGTAAAACCTTTTATTACAAAATCCATTATACTCAGTCAATGAGTTTCTGGACCTAAAATTATAATTGAGATGTGTTTTATGTGATACCGTATGTAATGTTGCCTTTTAATTCTGATGTTGATGTTGTTGATGTTGTGATTGTGATTTCAATGTAATTTCTTATACTTTGACATAACACGCAATGTATACTGTGACTTACTTTGGAAAATAAATATCAATCAATCATTCATTCTTAATTTGAATCAAAGAAACTAAGCTTCTACCGGCTAGTACATAAATAAATAAATAAAATATCAGAGGACAATCTCACACAAATTGACCTAGTCCCAAACAAAGCCTTAGGTTTGTACTATAGCTACTAGACAACGATAAAGATACTTATATAGAGGAATGCATACTTAAATACATAGAAAACATCCGAGACTCAGGAACAAATATTTACGCTCATCACACAAATATCTGCCCTTACCGGGATTTGAACCCAGGACCGCTGGCTTCGGAGGCAGGGTCACTCCCAACTAGGCCACCGTGTCGCCAGGTACATCTGTGTGGTAATTTTTTATAGATAAAATGTAAGATACGTCACTCTTTAGCTCCCTATATAATCAAATCATCAATCTGGTCCTCCTTTCTTACATAAAAGGAACGACAACATAACAAACACTTTCGCTTATATTAATTATAAAGGATAAAGTACTGTACTACCCAAATAACATCAAACGTAGTCAAAGGGCACATGGAGTCGTCATCACGACGCGTTGATGCTGAGTCATCGCCGTCATCAGTCTCTCACGGTGCCTGGGAAGCTGTGAATCATCCCGGAACATGTTTTAACTCGACCGGTGACACAAATTACTGATGGTATTTCATCAATTTCATCATTTTCGTCAACTGCAAGTTTGGTGTGGTTATATTTGGGTGTAGGAATCCTTGGTAGTTGTCAAACGGGACTTAATTACGTAAAAGAATCATTTTTATTGTTATAATTGTTTAACCACAATCGCTTCATGTTTGGATTAAATAAACGGTTATTAAAACATGTGCATTAAGGAAACGAAGGTGATTTATTTGAAGGAACAAAAATTAACTTAAATTTAAATTGTGTCAGGACGATAGTGTGTTTATATGTTTGTCCCAATTGTCATGTATGTGTACATCTCTGTGCAATTTTTTTTAGTCTTGAAATATATCCATATTGTCGTGAGAATTTCATTTTTTTGCACATAAATAGCAATGGAATCCCAATAAATTACATAATTATATACCTACTTAAGTACTACTTTCATACTTGCAATTAAAAACAATAAAGGTGTATTTTTAATAAAGTACGAAATTAACGTATCGTATTATTTCACATAAAGTCAAGTAGCAGTATTCGCATTGTTGTGTTCCGGTATAGGGATAAGACATCCGGTAAAACTACTAGCTTAGAGGCATTCCACCTTAGTCCTCAGGGTTGGCAACGCAGTTGAGGTCTTAGGATTGCAGACTTGAGAATGCAGATGTCTATGGTTCACAAACCCCACTTACCATCAGGTGGCCTGTGTGCTCGTTTGCCGTCTCCACGCCATAAAAAACGTATCTACATTACATTTTTACCTAAATCTTCGCAAGCCCTTAGGTACCTACTAGGTACTAATAGAGATCATTGGGTTGATTTACTAACCGAACTTATTTAAGAGTATCTCGCAATACACTCTGGCTCGTCCAATGGCATTTAATGACCTAGTAAGCCTCCCGCTCCAGTTTAAGATCCTATTTCGAACAAGGCATTAAATTTACATCCAATTACTGCATTATTTACAAAGCTGCGAATCTAAAATTACTGCTAAGTATCTAAATGCGACGGTTCACCTATAACTAGTGTTATAAACAATCTTGACATTAATTTAGGACTTAGATAAAACAGAGTACTACAAGCAATGGGCATGTTTACTATTAAAACAACCAATCTATCTTCGACAGCCGTCTCGATAATGTTGTTAATTTCCACAGTAATTGACAGAATTCGAATGTGTCAACAAGTTTCTATGTTCATCGTTTATACACGTTAATCTCCACCGTCAGTCAAACGTTTCCATTTAATGCGAAATTCTCTTTCACGAGGTTCACAACAAAACACAGCAACAAAATATGTAGTTGTAATGTTTGACGTTTTGCAAAAAAGAGTCGGACGGAACTGGTTAAAATATTATGTCAAACTGACTGTCCTTTTTTTTCATTTTTTTTTTATCTACTAATCTGTGGCTCTACATTAAGCATAGCGGAGATCCTGTTGCCACCTTCTGACTCCATCGTCAGATCAGCTCTTAGATACCATAATACTGCATTGTTTTTTTATGGCAATGGGAAGGGAAGTCACCTGATGGTAAGTGGAATCTGAGACCCATAGACATTTGAATTCTCAAGACTATAATCCGAAGACTGTAATCCTAAGACCTCAAATGCGTTGCCAACCCTGAGGACTAAGATGGAATGCCTCTATGCTAGTAACTACACCGGTTGTCTTGTCCCCACACCGGAACACAACATTGCGAACACTGTTGCTCTGCGGTAGTTTAATGGATAATATGGTGGTAGCTATCCGAACGGACCCCGCACAGGGTCCTACCACCACTAAACACCACACATCACACCACATTGTCATCGGATTTACATAGGTATGTGGTCCTTTTAGCCCATTCTATTAACGGGAACTGGTCCAAAATTGACTTGCAAGATTTGACCTAAACTGACATACATAAAAACATCGCAAGTTAATAAAAATCTGGTAAAATAGATCATATTGCGAATTGAATACAAATTATTTATTTAATTTCACTCCAAACAGCGCTTTTTTGGCATAATACACAGTAGTATAGTAATACACAGTACAGTAATAAGCGAAATAAATATTTTCTATTCTATACTACTCGTAATAGCTAGAATAGGTATGTACTTGTAATTTTCACATTGTGTATTGCTATAGCAGTTACGAGTAGAACAACAAATAGAAAATAATAAAGTTATTTAAGGGGTCCCCATGCAAGAGATGTGTAATACGAAATCATTCATGTGCGAGTCCGACTCGCACTTGGCCGATTTTTTAGACTCTTTTATTGACCGGGTACCTTACCCAGTAAAATTGAAGGAACAGGAATAGACAATTTGTACAAGGACAAAGTCCCTCCTCAATTTCGTATTACATATGCAATCATTTGAAGTTGAACGTGAATTATTAAATATCTATATAGTAGCTTAACATTATTTTTACTAACTAGGGTGATGTTTGGAGTTTATTGGCAAAATTTTGCCCAAATGTTGCCACTTGAAAATATTGTAGTTCTACCTCTTTCCCGTCGAACCTCTTTAGCAGGACCAACGAGGCCCTCTAGTGAGTCTGTGTTGGCGACCCTCGACCCGCCCCCGCTTTCCAAAGAAGATGGCTAGTCGGCCACTTTCCGTTTGTTACTAGTTAGTCCGGCATTCCGGCTCCATTCGGCACGGGCGGGTGAAGAGGTACGAAATCATAGAGGAAGGTTTTTATTTAAGCTAAGGAGTTTAGGTAAAAACTATTTTGTATATCTAATTACAGTGCTTCTATTTCCTAATGTCTTTCGGCTAGCTATCGCTGTCTTACTCGCACTCGCACCTGGCTATATTTGTCACATGTGTTTCATAGAAAAATGAAGCTTGCCGAGATTCATTGAGAAAATAGAAGGTCTGTTGATGTATCAAGAAACGAATGATGGGTATTACAAAGTCACTTTCCTCGTCTGTCTGTACATCCGCTGACTCCTTAATAACGCAACTGATTTTAGGGTCATACACACTCTTAAAAAAAAAGTTGTCTTTCCTGTGGTCAATAGTTAAAAGCTTGTGTGCATATAAGATATGTTTTTATATGATAGGTCTAAAGCAATCCTGACGGCGTTTGGGCTTAGCCAGAAAATTAGGCTTTAAACACATTAACTTTCGGTGTGTACACAGGAAAGACGGTAACCTAAATCTGTGTATGACCATTTAATGCGATTTTCACCATCAGTTAGATAACTTTTCAGTAAAGGTAGGAAAATAACAAATTCTGGTTTTTGTGTTACAGAAAACATACATGAACCAAAGCGAATCTAGCACGGGTCGCTACTTTTACCCTATATTTGTTCATAAACACTCCAACTTCATGTACCTCGTCCGCACCTAACTTCACGTCGCTAAGTGAATAGATGTAATGATACGTACACTGGGTCGCCGTCGCAAAGGTCACACACAAACACGTCTAATGGCGGACCAAGCGCGGACAGGATGTGCTCCATCGGGTTATTGAAGTGTTTAATGAACACGTTTTGCTAGGATGCCCGTAGGTGTGTGATTGTTAGAAATTATTGTTGGAATTTATCTGAAAGCGTTGGGCGAATTTTATAAAGATCTACACCTTCAGAATATTCTAGTTTACAACCTAATTAGCTTAAGTATAGCTTGAAGCTTTCGTTTAAATTTTAGCCGCTTGAGAGAAAGCATGGTATATCTTATTTAATAGGTAGGTACATATCACACTCACACACACTCTTTTTAAAAGAAATAATGGAAGAGACAAACATTTATTTGCGACAAAAAACAACAAAGTCTCAACTCAGCGTAATGCTTAAGTCAAAGCTGGTCTAACGTTTGGAAGTTTTGAAATCATCAGATGAAACCACGGAAGGTTACACACACATCATTGTTAAACAACGAAAAGTTTCCGCCCGCGACTTCGTACGCGTATAAATCAGTTCCCGAAGGAATAGCGATATGAAAGGTACCCTATGTTAATCCAAGGTATATGCTGTTTGCATTCCAAATTTCACCAAAATCCGTCCAGTAGTTTATTGTGAAAGAGTAACAAACGTCCATACTTACAAACTTTCGCGTTTATAATATTAGTAGAATAGTTAAATTGTGTGGATTCATAATAAGCCTTAATTATACCTTAGTTATTATTTTGTGTATGTGTTTCTATTATAGGTACCATATTTACTCGTTTAACTGCGTTTTGATCTCTAGTTCAACTGGCATCACCTAAAACAAAAACTGTCTCCAAAAATCAAGAAATATCTTCCTTTAAAATGGTATGTAATAGAGTCAGTAACTGAAGTCGGCTTTTAGCGAAAAATATTGTGGGACGACGACTTCAGTTAGACTACCTACTAACCTACCGTTACCTAGCATTTTAAAGTAAAGTTTCTTTTGCTTTTTGAAGAGGGTTTTTTTACATTTATTTTATTTCATACCTTTTAGTGATCATAATCATCTGTTATGTCGTTCCACATCTAAAAAGTCATCGTCAAAATTAAACCATTTCAATGTGCTTTGCCATAGAATCGCTCAACTATCTTAATCGAGATATCTCATCGCCACCCTTGAAATAGGTACCGTTGAGGATTTCCGATAGCCATCAGTGATCTTCATCATCAGTCCCAGTTCACCGAATGATACTTTTTGAATGCAAATGCTAGTCACTGATAATAATAAAATCACTGTATGTATTCCTATAATATTTGAGGAGTCGATTTCTCCAAGACCCCATCATCAGGTCCTGGCGTGCTGAAGATGGGGCACACTAGAAAGTACACTTAAACAAAAAAAGAAATTGGTTCAGCGCTTTTATCGTTAGTAATCGGGATCATACATAAAAAAAATACCTGACCAATTTAGAACCTCCTCCTTTGAAATCTGTAATTATTATTGTTAAACAATAATTATTGCGACCGACTGAAATAGCAAGACACGTTCGTACGTTACCCTGAAAATGAAGGAAAAAAATCATCAACACATCTGTACGTACTCAACGGTATTCTAAACTATTTGAAATCCCGTCATCTTTTGTTTTCGAAGTGTAACACAATTTATAAAAATCGAACATCAACCTCTATTTGACCACTCTGATTGGCCGAAAGCCACGCCTTATTGTTCCAAAAGGGCGTATCAACGTAGAGTTACTGTAATGCAAGAAACCTGATTACAAAAGCGACAGAGTCGATTTTTCTTTAACTATTGGATTGTAGATGCGTTGTAGTTGTAGAAAGATGAAGCAGTTCTGACGCACGCGCGCATTGCTATCACGCATGCGCGAATAATGCCACTAATTGGGCTTTATGAAAGATCGATTCGTTAGGGACAAACCGATTCGAAATTCAAAATCGACCACACGGGCGGTACTGTTAAGAGGTCTTAAGGTGAGTGATTCGTGGTTCAGTGGTTTTGTGTTCGGGGTTTGATTCCGCGAGTCAAAACAATGTTTCGTCCGATTCTTTAAGCTGTCAGTAACTCCCACCCAGGTTAATTATAAAAATATTAATAGTACTAAAATCGCATTGTCAATGCTGGTGATAATGTAATGACAATGACTTGTTGTAGCATTTTTTGCGAAATTAAAATGTTATCTAACAGATCCAAACTATGTAACATTTCGTTCATCTCGAATCTAGTCAGTAAAATTCGGTACATACAGTTCAGAACTTTTTCAACCCAAAAAAAAAGCCGGTCAAGTACGAGTCGGACTCGCGCACCGAGGATTCCGTACAAACTTGTAAGAATCTATAATTGTATTGAGAAACATACCTTACTTTGCCGTTAAAAACTGTTGTCTCTATACATCGACCTAGAGCGCGATTAGTTTACCAACTGCAAATAAGTTTGCTAAGGCAAAAAAGAAAATAATTTGTGGCGGAGCAACAAATCATCAATTTTCGGTTTTTTTCCTTTACTTGTGCTCTAAGACCTTCCTTTTGCCAAATTTCTGGATTCTAGGTCTATAGGAACCTACCCTATAAAATTTGATTCCCTCGAGATGTGGAATTATACTTGTTTTGCGGTATAAACGACCGTACTCGTATTTCTGTAACCACATTTTGCACAATCAGGCTAAGATGTTTTCTAGTGTATTAGTGACAGGTTGCAAGCCCATCGCCTAACAGTACTAGAAGCCCTTATTCCCTTAGTCGCCTCTTACGACATCCACGGGAAGACATGAAAAAAAATGGTAATGGGAAATGTGGTTACAGAAATACCAACAAGTCTTTTTAGAGTTGCTGGTAATTCTGTAGCTCTGCCTACCCCACTCTGGGAATGAAGGCGTGATCGTATGTATGTATGTACTCCTATTTTTTTCGTTATCTTAGAAGTTTGATTCTTTCACAACTTCAAAGGACTGTAGACTTGAGCTTAATTATGGTTTTAATTTCACCTCGTTACCTCCACGTGTTGCCGAGATGAAGGGTCTTGATAGACAGAGGGACGGAAGGACGGACGGGCGGACGAACAACAAAGTGATCCTGTAACGTAAAGGTTCCTTTTAATCCTTTTGAGGTACGGAACCCTAAAAATTAGACAGTTCCCGAGGGAACACGATAAACTACTTGTGGATAGAGTCATGGAGAAAAGCTAGTAATTAAAATTTTCAATTAATTCTAAAAAAAAAATCTACAAAAGTAAATATTACGGAATGCTATTACGGACCAAAATGTATGTACCTAATGCAGCTGTTTAAATACAGGTTAAAAATATGCATAGAAAAAAATGTAATATATCGTTTTGTTTACACTTGGCCACACAGAAACTAATTACCTCATTTTATGTTTGTTTGCTATTGCTTCTAAATGTCAACTGATACCAACTCGCAGTTTTAATGGGTGATTTTCAATTAAACATAATTTAAAGGTGTTTGCTTAATGTAGGCATTAATTTCATTTACATGTGCATGCGCAGATGATGGGCAATCGTAAGTTTAAAAATGTAGATTAAATAAACTTTAGAGCTGATGCGAGAGCGTTGGCTTTAAGCAGGTTATGTCTTTTTCTCACAATTGAGTATAGCCGTCGATCGTTACACATAATCTTGAGCTGAATTAATATCACATAATATCACAGGACAATCTTACACAAATTGACTTAGTCCCAAACTAAGCTCTAGGCTTGTACTATGGGTACTAGACGACGATAAAGATACTTAGATAGAGAAATAAATACTTAAATACATAGAAAACATCCAAGACTCAGGAACAAATACTCGTGCTCATCACACAAATATCTGCCCTCACCGGGATTTGAACCTGGGACAGCCGGCTTCGGAGGCAGGGTCACTCCCAACTAGGAAAACGTGTCATCAAACGTGTTAAAAATCAAAATCAAAATGAAACTGTAAATAATTCTGGATTTATTTCAGGACTATCGTGTAGAACCCTGTAGGTTAGGTTAGGTTAGTTTTATAAAAACCCTGTAATATTTGTAGTCACAGAAAAAAGCGGGTTGGCAAATAAAGTGGTTGCAAAACGATGCATTTGTCAAAGATTTGTCGGCGAAAACGCAGAGAACCCCGGGGAACGCCCTGGGACCTTAAATTTGTCCATACCAAATTTCATGGAAATTAGTTCAGCCTTAGCTTTAAAAGAAGGACAAAAAACACACTTTCGCATTTATTATATTAAGTATGTATATGGATACCGGCTGTACAAACAGATCCTAGAGGACAAATTGCTGAGTTATGGTTCTAGAACCTACGAGTATACCCAACAGACCATCAGGCGTAACGCATATCATATCTACAAAGAGTAAATGACGTGAATACCCATGATAAATCCAATATATCACAATCAGAGAAAACCAATAAGTCGATATCACGAAACGTTTGATTAACATCACTTCCTTTTGCGAGCAAATAAATAAACTTACGGCCACAAGTCTATCGAAAATCCGTTTAAACGTCAGTCCATACGCCATATTGGATTAAACATAATACAGATAACATATTTATACTTTAGCCTTGATTAACAAAAAGATGCATGTGCAATTTAACAGTTATGGCAAATTCGGCTATGGCTCGTTGACAATAAGATTGTAAACTAAACTAATCTTTTTTATGCGGTGGTCATGATTCGAGCAGGCTAATATGTTACTGGACACAAAATCACCTGTTGCCAGTGATACCACCTGTTTGCAATCACATCTGACCGTTACGAACATTGAAATATAAACTTTAAAGGTAACGATGTAGAGTTTGAAATAAAGGAGTGGTTTGTGAATGTTTTTTATTAAACACCGCAAGGTAGCTGGCCGAAAAGACTTTCGTAAAAAAATAGAGGACGATTTATCGATGGAGTTTGGATTCAGAATTTATAAAATATTACCAAATTGTGGAAGTGTCACAAAAAATAATTAAAACTTAAGATTTAAAAGTTCTAAATGTTAATTTTTAAAACAATAAAAATACTAACCTTATGTCAAGTATGGAGACAAGGATTTTTACAAACAAATATGAAATATTCATAAAGTCTGTTTTTTTAATACTCATTAGTCAATGTATTACTTGTGCCAAAAAAATAATAGCACACTTAGTCTAAAGCTATTTTAACATTTTAATTGTTCGACCGAAACCCGAATTTAAAAAATATCACAACCACCAGTGTACATTCAAAAATAAGGATATTAAAAATTCAAAAAGCATCATTCTACCCTTTCCAGGGCAATAAAAAACAGTTTCTTTAATTCGTTTCAACTTTAAAGAGTTTCTTACAATGTGGAATCTACTCTGAAATCAAGGTATATTCTTCTCTAGCTCTCTAAATGTGTATAGTTGACTATAGTAAACTTAGCATAACCTACAAATAGGTTACAATCAAAATAGATACAAGCTAATAAGGCCCCATAGCCCTCAGCCATATAAGCGAAACCGCTTTCCGTCCGGTTTACTCATCCCTGCGCGGGCGCTTTCACTCACACGCCGATATATCGGCGATATCTCGTATTCTTAACGTTGTACCGAAAGACCTAAGATCGAGCCTAGCGGTATGCAATCGAGGATCAATATGAGCTTTCTATTTTTAATTACTGTTCGTTTTATTGGACGACGTGGTTAGCCTAGTTGGTGGTGACCCTGCATACTAAGCTATTGATTCCGGGTTTGGTCCCCGGTAATGGCAAATATTTGTGTGAGCACAAATTGTCCGAGTCTTGCGTGTTTTCCATTTTTTTAGCTTAATTAGTTTGTAACTATGTGATTTATGTAAGACTGTTTTTTATTTATATTTCATATTTATTTTTTGTTCAGCAATAAAACTGCTTGTTCTTTACCATTTTTAACAAATGTATTGTTTTCTGGTATGTTTATGTTTAGTTTAAAATTATAAATTTCTTTTGTATTGTATATTTATGACAAATGCCAGGCGGAGGGCCGTGAGCTCGAAAATAAGACACAAAATTAAACAAGATCAGAAATGTAAAAGTACCTATCGCTTATAAAGTAAACAAACGGTTTTAAATTCCAATATTCAAATAATATCGTCCTAATACCTGTTTTACAACTGGTAATCTTACCACACTGATTACAAACAACCAAACGGGCTACGTGCCGACATATTTATAAAGCCGTCCATTTCCACAAAAAAAAACATTCAGACTTACAAAGTTATAAAACTTCCAAGTCAATCATCATTACCTAATTAAGTTAGGCAAGCTTCGGTAAAAGTTTAAAAGCTTGTTTCCCAACAGTTCCTAACACCCATTAGCGAACTGTCAAAAGCTATCAGCTGATTAAGCTTCGTAACTTGCGAAATAATTGATAATGCGTAGCTTCTTCGAATAAATCACAAAGTGAACGAGGCTCTAAATTTGCGTCGACAATGTTACCACATCGGAAATTAATAAAAATAGATCATTTTATTGCACAACTGTGAGATATGAGGTTCTCATGTAATATAATAAAATAACCAACTAGTCAATTCACTTGTCAAAAAATTCCACCTGCAGCTATTATTAAAAAGTTGTACAAGTCTCTGGATCATATTTTTTTTGTTGGCTGTAAAGCTTAGTTGGCATAGCCTCCTGGCGTTTTAAGAGGTAATCATCATTAATTTCTGTTGTCTGTGACACCCACAATCGGGCACGATTTCGCTGCCGTCTGATATGACACAATATAGAAAAATATTGTCTGTGAGACTACGGGAAGTACAATCCCACACGTTAGATGCTTAAAAAATACAGATAGACTGACGATTTCGGTGGTAGCGCGATATTAATAAAGGTATTTTTGTAGGAGACCCCGAGTCAGTGTCCATTGCAATAGCAGGCATTTCTAAGGACACTGCGGTGACTTTGCTTTTGATATTGTGACATCTTTCTTGTGAATAAAATACTCTTGTTGAACACCAATAAAACAAAACACGAAACATCCTTCGCCATGATTCCTTTATAATCTAGACAGCCAAACTATTTACTTTTCTAGCATTGCTTTAAAAATTTCCGTTAGGATCTTTTGTGCAATTACCCTCTTACACACTCAGCTGTTCTAATATGCAGGTTTCCTCACAGTGTTTTTCTTCACCGTCAGTGTATCGGTTAATGTACTTAAGTTAGAAAACCTTGGTACATGGTGACCGCGGGGATTCGAACACGGTACCTTACACTGACGAGTCGACCCCCTAAGCCTGGCCACCGACGCTCTTAACCTAGAGCTTACTTTGGGCTAGGTCTTTGTTAATTCAACTTTATTTCCTTTTTTTCTTTGTATTCAGTATTTCATATGAAATTATATTTGTTATCGTCACCGACTGTACCGCGATCGTCGGCCAGAACAAAGCGCTAATTAGCGAGTCGGACGTTAATCAATCGGACGGACGGACGACCCGACGGATCTTTACGTCCACGGACTGCAGCGGAACCCGGTGACAATACTAGTTTTATAGCTCATCTATTTTTTAAGCATTAGAAGAAAACGAGTTAGGGGTTTAGAAACGATGAGAACCTTAATCCTATTAGTATCTCTTAAACCCCTAAGGGAAGAAAGGGGGAGAAGCGGCAAACTAATTCGCGGGCGTCCTGTCGCTACAAATAACGAATTTGCAAGCATTGTACCTATAGGTGAAAAACTTAAGAAATGGACCTGTTGTATGTAGTTGTGTACAAAATTAATATGGAATTCACGTCAAATTGCAAAAATTGAATGTCGAAAAATTTATGTTCATGAGAAGTCACACGAGCAAGGCCACCTGATGGTAAGTGGAATCTGAGACCCATAGACATTTGAATTCTCAACACTATAATCCTAAGACCTCAAATGCGTTGCCTACCCTGAGGACTAAGATGGAATGCCTCTATGCTAGTAATTTCACCGGTTGTCTTATCCCCACACCGGAACACAATAATGCGAACACTGTTGCTTGGCGGGTGTTTAATGGATAAGATGGTGGTAGCGATCCGGACGGACCCTGCACAGGGTCCTACCACCACTAAACTTACATACACATGGAGGTGGTTTACAAAAAAAAATACCTAAAATATTCTTTATACTATAGGGTACCTAAGTCTTCATTCATCTAGTAATGAATGCTATATTATCACTAAGTAACATAGGCTATATTTTTTTTCTACATGGACGGTACAAGTGAATAATATCTGCGTTATCTATCTAAACTACATTTCTGTAAACCACTTGTAAGAGCTTACCATCACTTACGTAACCGAAGCTTGCCCACAAATTACATAATTTATATGGATTCAGACGAAAGCAATTAATAACTTAAGTTATGCAGATCCAACCGTTGCCTCACTCGGGTCTTAATATTTATATCTGTTCTAACATCAAAAGAGCGTCGGTGGCTTAGGCTTTAGGGTCCGTTCACACATACCGGAGCCCTCGGCAGCGCGAGCGCAGAACGAGCGCGGAAGAGCTCGTCAAGCAGCCAGTCGGCTCCTCTTATTATTTCACACGTCGCGCGTTCAAGCATTCTTAACGACAAAAGAAATGCACATGCAAAAATAAACCTTATTTCAATGACAAAACTCTGTTTCCAACGGGATAAAAACTGCTCTCCTCTCCGAGCCGGTCTGTTTCACCGGACCCTTAGGGTTGAACTTAGAAATAGCTTTACATTTTAGAGCCTTATCGCAGCTACTGATATACTAAATTAAAAACACTCTCACTTCATGCGTTAGTGTGACAAGGTACTAAGATTTGCAGCTACTTCTGAGTTCTTCGTTACGGCTTCAGTGCCTACGCTATCGTTAGGCTGCCACAGACGTCGCTGGGCCTCTATTCTACTACTAGATTGCGTTAAAGTGTGTGTTGTTTGTCTACTACACAATGTACAAGCCTAGAGCTTAGTTTGATGACAATTGCTGTGAAATTGTCCATTGATATTTATTTATATCTTGTTTTCAAGAATAAGACTAACGGCATCTCCAAACGAGCACGACATAGGCTTCGCTTCTGTTAGATCAATACTTTGCATTGCAGCAAAGTTGGACAGCAAACAGACTAGAAGGCTGATACTGAATGTGTGAGAGGAACAAAGTTAAGTTAGTTGGCATAAAGATACCGAGAGATGATTTTGACAACTTCCTCCTCCTATATAAGACTTCA
Organism: Acleris holmiana; assembly: GCA_949316455.1. Classification (NCBI taxonomy): domain Eukaryota; kingdom Metazoa; phylum Arthropoda; class Insecta; order Lepidoptera; family Tortricidae; genus Acleris; species Acleris holmiana. The sequence goes on along the minus strand of OX438781.1, from coordinate 12,241,221 downwards.
ACGCGTTGCGAATTAAAAAACTACCTACTTACACAGCTAACTTCTCAAACGTAAGAAAGCCTTTTGAACAGTTAAAGAATTTAAAAACAAAGAAAGTATTTCAATGTGCCAGAAACCAGGGTGAGAACCGAACTATTATAATGAATTGGCTAGCTTGCGAGGGTTTTGGTCTTTCAATCACACATTAACAGCTGAGTGGAATTTAGCTAAATTTTACGTTTGTTTGTTTTGTTATTTGTCTTTGTGACATTACTTACTCTACGGTTACTCCGCGTTTATTAATTAAGGGCAAAGAAGCGTCCTAGATGAAAACTTAGAATAAATTGTAACCTAGAATATTTCAATATTTACCGTTGAAATTACTTATTATACAAAAATTCGTCCCGGACGAAATCGCCAGCAATCACTAGAACATGTTAAATGCATTCGGCTAATAAAGTCAAGTACAGTATTTCTATATAAAGTGACCCGTTTTATTGCTCTTGAGTGTTAGGTACATCGCATTATTTTCTCTTGGCAATGTAAGATTAAAACAAATGATAACGTTGTATACACCAATAGGCCCAGACTTTTCTGTATAACTATGCCATGGCGGTAATTAATTTGGTATCAACGGGCCTGTCTCGCACGGGCCGCAACGTAAATGATCTAAACGGCGTCGATCGATCCAATTAAGCGTTTATTATCGATCGCCGTGCGTGCGCTATGTGGCGGCACGCGAGCGCGCGCGCAGGTCAGCGCGGCACATTAGGCGGTTTTTGGAGAAGGAAAATAAGCGGAGGGCCCCTGGACTAAACAGAAATAGGAAAAAGCAAGCAAAGCCGACGGCATGTTTCGATAACGTCGTCTATGTATCTTATATGCTTTTACAACCGCCAGGTTCCTAAAAACTAATGTACCTAGTGGCTCTCGCAACGCTAAGACGAATCTAAGACCACCTAGTTTGTCGAAATAATACCATCTGTTCAGCCTCTCAGGGAACAAAGAACCATACAAACAAAACATACATCTCGTACATACAAGGCCCCTTTTCTGCTGCGTAAAATCATATTGCCTTTGACATGCTATCGTATTGTTTTTAACTTGGCCTCGATTACTATCAAGCAAATAAGAGTTATCGTAACGTTAACGTTAACGTTATCAAAAGCAATATGGTTTTACCCAGTGGGATAAAAAAACAGTACCCTCCTTCTTGAGTAGTCACGTAAAAACATTGTGTATAACAGACGGAACTATATTATGACTGTTAATACGATACATTTGTATGTACGTAAGACATGAACCAAAAAAAAGTGACCGCATATTTTTAGCAATAGCCTTCAATATTGTTCAACATCCAACTGTATGAAGTTTTGTATGGCTCAGTAATGTTATCATGAGAAGAGATTTATTTTCCAAAGAGGGACAACGTTAGGTTTAGTTGTGATTTATTGGAAGGGTTATTTGGGTCATTATTTCATTAATTGCACAGTGTGAAAAAAGGTGTACCACAAGGCACTTTACTCGGACCAAGGCATTTAATACTGATATTTTTTACAGCCTAGAAAATACTATATCCAATGTTTTTTTATGGATGCTCAGGACATTTGCTTTCGATTGGACAGTTAAGTAAAATATTGCCAAACTCTCAAAGCCGGTTTACAGTTTAAAGTTTGCTCTTCCATATCAAGCGCGTGCGAATTCCACTCTAGCTGTAAATGTTCCTATTTTCTGAAATAGGAACAGCAGCTAAATTATGCAGCAGCAGCAGCAAAAACATTTTGGCAGCTAAATTATGTATTTTTACAAAATTAAGATTGCAACCCTGAGTTTGCAAATGTCTTAAGATCTCAGAGCTCACCTACTATCAAGTGGTCTGTGTGCTCGTTAGTCTTACCATCGTTACTAAAAACTATGCAACCCTAATCAATCGTACTATTTCAGATCTACAACCTATAGCCAAAATCCCATAGTGTGGTATCTAACTTGAACCGTGGTGATCGCTAACTACTTGATTCGTCACAAACTATAAAAACTATACCATTCCGACCCTCCCCGTAACCTCACATTAAGGCATACCTGCGTTACAACACTGTTTTGTTTTCACACTTCATTCCGAAAGAATTTATATTTATATCATTTTTATTGATTCCCGGAGTTAATTTTATAGGCCTCACTAAATGGCAGGCAGGTATAAGGAGGAAGTATTTTTGTTGCTAGGCCAAAATATTCCAAGATTTATTAAATTTGCCTAAAAAACTAAACTAAATGAAAAGAAATGTAAAAAAAACTTACAACCGCTGAACCTAAATACTTGAAATTTGGAGGGAATACTTATTCCTTCATGGTACCGTAGGAGTGCACTTAGAAAAGATCCTCAACGGAAAGAAACAGGAGGAGGAGCTAGAAACTGATTTTAAACGAACGAAGTCGCGGGCGTCCTCTAGTACAAAGAAGGCGGCTGCAATGTAGTACTTAGTCGAAGCATTCTATACTCTGTTGGTACAGACATTAAATTTAAATTGGTTATACTATTACTACGAGTACGAGTATGCAGTTAGCCGCCTTTTTTGGAATAACAACAGAATACAGAATATAAATAAACTTTTTTTTTGTATCGCGTGACACTTACTTTTAATTCTAATGTCACCAAAATAGTCGAATGTGATATTTATTATTGTAATAACAAAGAATGCATAAACCAAGAGCAAATTTAGTATAACTAAAAACTACTGTTAAAAATACATAGAATTCCACTGTAAATCACGACATGCTTATAAATATCAACACAAAGATCAGAGCACAAATTAAATACAATAAACATATCAAATTAACACACCCAGTGTTGCCAGCTCTAAATAGCTTTAATGTAAATATCATCCATAATTTTCACGGCACAGTTCTCAATATTGCAACACTGACCGTTTAAAAATATATATCATTAATTAAAAAGTTACTACGCTGTGCCGACAGGGTCGGGTTACGTTTTTAAATTATCTGAAAAATCTGACATCACAACAAATTGGATTCCAAAACGTTTATCGATGAAAAATCTGTAATAACAACGTCTAAATAATAAATTTACAAATCACTGTTTATATTATAAAATCGAGAAAAATCTAACCAGTTAACATTTTACCTTAAAAGCGAAAACTTAAGATACATTTCACTTTGGCAAAATCGTTGCATCAAGGCTAGTTAGTGATGTTACCAAACACATCGGCACTTCAATCGATAATTCGATATGATACGAGCGCGGCCGAATCAATAACATTTAGATCGCATCGTAAACACTAATTAGGCATACTTTCTTATTAAAACACGCGAGTTGCACATTAGATGTTGATTTAGGAATAAATCTTATACGTAACGGGCAACTAACATTGAGTTTTTTTCAGTAAAGGAGTAACGGTAACGTTGGATGTAGCGCCAAGATTCGAGAGTTAGTAAATACGCTTTGCAGGCAGTTTAGACCCTCACACTATTTATAGGTGAAGCTAAGAACTTCCCGCGGTGGCTGGCAAGACCTGGATGAGAACGGCTGCGGATCGTGCTCGTTGGCGTACAATGGGAGAAGCCTATGTTCAGCAGTGGACTAGTATAGAATGATGATAATGATAAAACAAGGCTTTGAAATCTTCCAGCCTCTTCGGCGACTCGTATCTGCAAAACTAGGGAGGTAAGCGGCGTGTATCGATCGTTGATCAATGGCGGTCGACATTCATCAATTGTCGATTGCCATTGACCACTGGTCGATCGACTTCGACTAATTTAGTGTGCTAACTTCGGCTGGTTGATTACTGCTGACTGATTGATTTGGTAATACTCTTATACTGGTACATTGTTGAGCTCGTGACTCTGAAGGTTAGACACCTGGGTCGTTCTAATTTTTTACCGACAATACATCGTCATTTTTCTATATTTTGAGTTTTTCAACTATTGATAATTATGGTTTTAATTTTTGATTTTAAAATACGTTGCGTGAATTTTTATTTGGACTAATTAATGATTATTTCGGTAGCGATGTTTTTTTCTTAATGGTGGTTTTTCAGAATATCTCTATCACACGATTCTATGAAAAACAAACTTATAAAAAAAAACACTGGATAGAGAAAGTGAAAAGTTATTTAGTGCTAATAGATGAATAAATATTTGGACGTATATTCAAACACTAAAACATTAATAATCAATACTCTAACTGATAACGTATGGTAAAATGAGGACAGGCAATTGTCGGTAAAAAAGAAGAATGACCCACCTGCCTTTTCATGCCGCATTAGATTCAAATCCAAGAATTTTGTATACATAAAAAAAACAATAGATAGTGCACAATTACTCCTATAAATGGTGCCACTTAGTCTGCGGTCCCATTAGGCAAACAGTTTGCGGCTTATTGGGACCACAGGATTAGAATACTGCTACAAAATTTCTGTTACTAAGATTTGGTATGAACAAGGTGGGAAACACACTAACATTGTTAAACTCACTCAGCTGTTTAATGGAGCAGAGCAGACATTTTCGTGTTTTTAACCCGGTCATTACTGTCAAGCATTATCAATATGGTCAAAAAAGTCAAAAGCAACATGGTTTTATTGAGTATGTTCAGTAAATGAAACAAAGTACAGACATTTAAACAGTTTATTTAATTTAACTCAATTTATGCAATTCATAATATTATTTTGTGCCCGCATAGCAGAGCTGCTGCAACGAGTTTTTCTAACTGGCTAGTGTTGCCATATTCATAAAATAACACACAAAATAAATAAAGATTCCATTCATGTTCAATCATGTATTGAACTAGACTATTTATAGGATTCTGTCCAGCGTAGGAATTAGTAGGAGTTATTAGTAATTTCCGTATACGCACCTACGTGTACTGGGAATATAATCTTATTTATCATCATACAAGCAAATTACTGATAATAATTTATCGCATAAACGTATCTGCATAAGCTGACCCTGGGTCAAGCTTTCTAGGACCCGTCAAGCACTGGACCCTAATTAATGTCTAGTAAGCTCACGAAAGCTGCGGAACCTGAAGTGTCATTATGGATGTTGACTTTAACTGGAAAAAACTCTCTAGCGGGGCCGAAGAGCCTTATAATGGCCATATTATTAGGGATGCAAGGCTTTTAGGCCTATGATGAGGCCTTGGGAGAGGCCTATATGCGGAGGGCGGGTTATCGGCTATTCTGATGACGATGGTCAAATTAAAAATGAAATGTCATGAAAAATACTACTGTACTGTGTGTTATCTTGATGACATGCTAGCCTAGTGATCCTGCCTACGAAACTAGCGGTCCCGGGTTCAAATCCCAGTAAGGGCAGATATTTATGATGACCGGGTGTGTTTTCTATGTATTTAAATATGTCGTTCTCTACATATGTAAGTTTATCGTTATCTAGTACAAGGCTAGAGCTTAGTTTTGAGACTTGGTCAATTTGTGTTATATTGTCCCCGGTTTTTTTTTTAATTAATGGAATTCTTATGACCAGTTGCAATATGCAAATGTTAACATCAAATCAAACAACATGTAGTACCAGTTTCAATAAAACTTCAATAACTGATTAAAAAAGTATAAGAGAGATTAACTTAGGTATATTATCTAATATATAAAATTCTCGTGTCACGGTGTACGTTATTGAACTCCTCTGAAACGACTCGACCGATTTTAATAAAAAAAATTGTGTATAACGGGTAGGTCTGAGAATCGGCCAACATCTATTATTCATACCCCTAAGTTATATAAAAAAAAAATGCAGCGGGCGAAGCCACTGGCGGGTCGCTAGTTTATTATAATTGTAAAAGTAACTCTGTCTGTCTGTTTGTTACGCTTTCACGCATAAACCGCTAAACCTATTTAGATGAAATTTGGTATGGATATAGAATTAGTCCCGGTGAAGGACATAAGGTACTTTTTCCTGATAAATTTTAGACTGGTCGCGGGAACAGCTAGTATGAGATCAAACGGAAATCCTGGTCATTTTTGCCAATATGTATTGTCAAAAATAATTGTTAGTCTAGTAATAAATCTAAGGCAACTTAAGAAACATGTTTAAATAATGTTATTTGAAATGTATAAAAATTATAATATCATAAATGTGACTTGAATGATATTCCACTAAAAATAAATATTTTTTTAACTTAGTTAAGTGTAAACGTGACAAGTAAAATGTAACTTTTTACCAATAAACTTAAATACATACATACATATGGTATGTGTGTCTTTTGGTACCTACCTTGTACATTATAACTGTAGCAAGCTTATGTCATCCAGCTGATTCAATAATTAAGTAATAATAGCATCAAGGCACTACCTTTGCTGGGGAGACCTTCACTTACACAGACTACTCGATTTTTTAGAATATCACAACAGTTCGTAAAATCCGCAACAACATCAAAGGCATAATCCATAAGTAATTCAGCCTGGTGGTTAACAACCTTATCACCAAGCTTAACTCTGAACGCTTCTTCACGATTGGTTATGCCGACGATCTGGCCATACTGATAACAGGTAAATTTGCCAGTACAGTCTGCGACCTGACACAGACCGCTCTCCGGATGGTGGAGCGATGGTGTAAGGAATTTGACCTGTCAGTCAACCCAACTAAAACAGAAATGGTAATGTTTACTCAGAAAAGAGTTCTTGGCAACTTTACCAAACCCAAACTACTCCGGACAGAGCTTCAGTTGTCACCTGAGGTAAAGTACCTAGGCCTAACACTTGATAGTAAACTGAACTGGAGTAGCCACATCAACAAAAGAATAGAAAAGGCAAGTGTTGTCTTCTGGCAGTGCAGGAGAATGGTAGGGAACAGGTGGGGTATCTCACCTAAAGTTATCCTCTGGCTGTACAAGACAGTAATTCGACCTCTTTTCTGCTACGGGGCGCTGGTCTGGTAGCCAAGAACTAACCTCACTACTGTCCACAACAAGCTGCAAAGTCTCCAGAGACTCGCCTGCATGGCCACTACCGGCGGCATGAGGACAACACCGACTGCTGCCATGGAGGCTATGCTTGATCTACCTCCGCTTCACCTCTATGTTCAACAGGAGGCTGCTCTATCTGCGGTAAGGTTACGAGCTCTTGACCTTTGGTTCAACCACGGAGTTCAACACGCAGCCAGCCTAGACAAGGTATACGATGAATTTCCGTTACTAAGGGCGGGTACGGATAGGATTCCTAAACGAATGATCTTCGATAAGATGTACAAAATTCAGTTATGCGAGGATGACAACTTCGAAGGCCTGAACCCTAGGGAGCTAAGGGTCTTCACTGATGGTTCCAAAACTGACAAAGGAACAGGATCTGGTACGTTTTCAGATGACCTGAACATGTCAATTGCTACACCGCTTGGAACCCACAACACGGTATTTCAGGCCGAATGTATGGGTATCATAACTGCGGCGATTGCCATTTCTGCTAGGAAGGTAACCAACACCTCCATCCGTATCCTTTCTGACAGCATGGCAGTGCTACTGGCCCTGAGAAGTTACACCTTCACATCAGGGCTAATCTACGAGTGTCACAGACGACTAATGGAGGTATGTCAATGCAATCAACTGACCCTTCAATGGATTAAGGGTCACAGTGGATCCCGAGGTAACGATGCCGCGGACCAACTTGCCCGCCGAGGATCGGATATGGTAGCCATAGGCCCCGAACCGATCATTCTAACACCCTTTAGCAAGGTTCGATCCCTGCTGCTCAATCGTACCAAGAGATTGCACACTAAATACTGGGTGAGTCATGATAAGTGTAGACAGGCGAGAGAAGCACTGCCTACTATTAACAGTCGACTCTCCAAGGCACTCCTCCGTCTTAGCAAATCTCGACTGAGAACGGTGACTAGTGTCCTAACTGGCCATGGACCATTTAACAAACATCTCTTTAACTTAGGTGTCACAGACAGTCCTCTGTGCCGAGCGTGCATGGAGACAGAGGAAACAGCCGCTCACGTCGTGCTACATTGCACCGGGGTGGCGCAGTACAGGGCTAAACACCTCAGTTTGGTAAGGTGTCTCCCCGAGGTAACCACAGACATCAAAGGTTTGGTGAGTTTGCTCGAGGAGTTGGGATGGCTCGATTAAACACAGAAATCCCACCCACACGCAAAATAGGCGCTAGACGTCGAGTTGCGGAAACCAGCCCGCCTTTAAAATACAAATACAAATACAAAGTAATTCAGTGCCACCACCTCGATTTCCAATAAAAACTGATTCAATATGGCGTTATTGGTATTCAATAAGAATAATTCACAAATTCCTTCCACCAACAATGACTCACCCAGCTCTTCCCCAGTTCGCTCGGTCTATAAAACAATCCGGCTGAATGACAAACGCCGAACAAAACAATAAACTACAGCTAAATCCGGTCATATTTAACTTCGTCGGTTTATAATACTAGTCCGTGATCGAGCTTCAGATATTAAGTAATACGTATTACCATATCAAAATAGGGTTACGGCTCCAAATAGTAATTTATAGAGCCAGTTTATAACTATGAGTTGTTTAGCTGCTATATAAATTTTAGCTTTAATTTCATTTTCGTGTATAAATATGATATCAATTAGAATTTTCTTTCGAATTAGTTATAAGGTTGATTTATAAAATGTAATCTTAATGTTTCAGTTGTTAAACTGATGATTTTTCTTGAATTGTATGATTAAATGAAACTTCTTTGATGCAATACAGTTGTGCGCTAACAAAATGAATGTACCTATGATTTATATTACTTGCTGTAAGTTGTTTTGTGCAAGGTGCCGTTTGTTTTCCTAACTGACTTTAATGCGTCCACTTTCATACCGCTCAAAAATTACAGCCGAGGCGTTGCCGCTTTCAGAAGTTTGAAGCTTGAAGAGGTCTTTGCCGCTAGTGAAAAACAGTAACAAACTTCCTAGAGATGAATAAACGGAGCTTTTTTCGATTTGATTATCCATAAACTGTCGTGACGCAGAATATCACTAGGTACTTTATAATTTTACGAGCGGCTTCGCCCCGCTACAAATTTCTGAATGTCCCCGTGGATTTTTCAGTGTTTTTCTTTCTTTCTCCTAACAGTAACAAACACAATAAAAAAAGAATTAGCGAAATCGGTTCAGCTGCTCTCGAGATTTGCGCTTAGCAACACATTCAGCGATTCATTTTTATTATATAGATTGTTTGATAAAGTATGCTTATAAACTTTCAACAAATTAAAAATAGATAATTAAGCGTCTAAAATAATTACGAGGTCTGATTTCGTAAAAACTCCACGTTTAAATATAGTGGATATCCTCCCAGTAAGTACATCATTTAAACCTGTCAAATTAAAATTTAACACTTATAATAAATCTCTTAACTCATTTACTATCAAACTATCCGCAAGGCCACAAAATAATACAAGCTGTAGGTATTTAAAACTAGCATACTTCAAACTTCAATATCCTCCTCAAATCCAGTTTATTTTGATTGAAGGCTGCCTCAACTCATGCTGGTCCCGTCCCATTGATACCAATCCATGATCTAAACTAACAAACGTTATTAAAACGTTAATTAACTCCAAATAGAGCGATAACTAATTACTCGGCAGAAGACCAACCTTGCGTTGCGATATTAATGGTTCCGCAACCAGAGACAAACAAAACTTAGCCAAAACCGACCTTATTTAGAGCTAGTAAGGGTGCTAGGAACAGGTAAACGGATAGAGTGAACGGCTTGTGTAATCCACATTCTTCAATACGCGTAAGCGATACTGAAGCGCTTCGAAATCTCAGTTACAACACGGTATTGTTTAGTTGCTGTACTAACGGCAGGGGTTTATATCTGGTGATTGGGATGGCCAGGGCCGAAAGCATTAAATAAATAAAATTTCAGGAGGCAACTAGTCATGCTTATAGGTACTATATGCTTATTGTGGGATACTTGTAAATTTACATTAAAACTTAAATGGATAGAAAACATCCAAGACTCGCAAACAACGCATTAAGCAACTGATTTTCATATAAAACGGAACTCTTACTGAAGGTCACTAAATGCGATAAGTGCTCAAGAAATTAACTGTTTTATTATAAAATGATTAATGGTAGGCCTAAAATAAATGTTTCTTTGCTTATTAATAGTACTGTATTTTAAGTTTCATTATAAAAATATTTTCTTAGCCGCGGAGTCTTGTGAAAATTATAAATAGATTTGGTTAGCTGGCAAAAAACGCAATATACTTGTGTAAGTAAAGCTAGTTAAGAAAAACATAGCTTTCCGCTTCACAAGAGATATTAATACCTATTCTTTTATTTTAACAGCACATCACTTTCTAAGGATAGTACCTATATTTCATAGTAATCGAAATATTCCTGTAAAAAAGTACCCGCTAAAACGAAACAAAGCAAATTGTGTATCCGAATAAATTCAAATAGACATAAGTAGGACTAGGACAAAATTCCGTTTTCATCGAACAGAAATCGCAATTTCGCAATCGCATACGCACCGAAATATCCTAACATTCCGCGGGCTAATCGATGCGTAAATACCAAAGTAATTTGAACTTTATCTCTAATATTATAAGGCTAATGGGCTATTGTTTGTCCAATAAGTATGTAGGTAATAAATTGTCAAAGAAATTGTTCGTGTCGGAGTTATCTGTTTATCTGTGGCGGCCGGCCGTCCGCACCGATGTTCAATTGTTTGCGACTTCGCTAATGAAATGGAAATATGTCTATCAATAGATTACATCTATGTGTACAAATAAGTTAGAGTTACTTGTTTGTTATTTGCACTTTAATATCGCATTGTGATTAAAAGGTCGGTGGTTTTTATGTGTTGTATAAGTATGGGATTCAAGACGCTTGACTTAGTCTGCTAGAGAGGTTGGGGGGAACAAGTTACCGAGTCATGTAGCAAATTGTTGCCCAATTATAGAATCTTATATGTTATTACCTTGTCAAGTAAGTTCAGGGCTAGGGCATTACTTAAATAAGCATTTTATTACTAAAATGATGCCTAAACAGCGCTAAGATTTCAGTTAAACAAATAAGCAGGGATAAGAAAGAAAGCAACTACTTTCGTTCCCCTGGCTTATTACTTAAATTTATTGAATGAAGAAATAGGATAGACCTTTTTGATAGACTTATTATTAAAATTGATATAGCAAAGTTTAAGGTTCCGTTTCACACGTCAAGCGCTAGATTTTGAATAAATTGTGTAATTAAATAATTAAAAACTCCAGTGAGACGGCCAAAGTTGCAGAGGCCGGTCTGTGCTACAATTGAGTCATTGTGCGTTTACTCTTGACCGGTTTTTTGGGTTCTATAATATGGGGCTTTTGTAATAAATAGATAAACGTATAGCATTAAAATATACAGAATAATTTATTAACCAGTAGACACATGCAACATCCAGATATATTCTACGGTCCCCACACTAAGGCCCGTATTAATAAACTGATCTCGATGTAAATGCCTGTCTCAAGATACGTCAAAAATGTCAGTTTTCTATGGTTTGACGTTTACTTTGACGTATCTTGAGACGGGCATTTAAACCGAGACGAGTTTATTAATACGGGCCTTAAGCTAGGCCTGTCTCGAGGGAACCAACCAAGTACAGAATACCCAAAGTCAATGCGGCCTATGTAGATACAATACATTCTGACAAGTCAATTCTACGTCGGCATTTTTTTTTTTAAATTTTGGATTCGGTGCCATGCAATAATACTCTTATTATGATCTCCTAAATTTGTCATGACGGGATGTAAAACCTATTTAATATAAAACCTTTTAGTTTCATTATACTATTAACGCTGTAATAAACTTAGAAACTTAGAAAAGACGGTCGCGCGACAACTTGTCGGGCTATATGGACGGACAGATGCGTTATATGTTCGATAGTTTTGACGCTATTATTTTATAACTAAAGAAAAATTAGCTTATTTGCTTAATTGTGTTGTAACTTAGATTTTAAGGTTGAACTGCAACCTTTTTAACGCCGCAAAACAACTTACCCAATGTTGTATTGTATGTACGTTTGTAGGATGATTGATGTTGTATGATATAAATATCTTTTGTTTTTTGTGTGCATTAAATACACTTACTTTCATGTTTTTTTTCTTTTTGAAAAATCTCTACTTAGACATGAAATAAGAAGATGAATTAAGATATTGACTATGTCCTTTTTTGTAATTTGTATACAGTTATTCCTATAAATGTATATTATATTTTCCACTCTCAAAAGTTTATCTTCCAAATGTAAAGTAATCAAGAATTAATTTAAAATATAACAAATTAGTAAGTATCTTAACTTTCCTGTCATCAAAGAACCCTCACTTTGAATCACCTACGTGTCGTAACCGTTTTTTTCTAATTACAATTTCGGGTTAGCCGGCAGTTTCACGGCTGTTACAGTAATCCGCTAACTCGAGGCTGGCAACATTGTAATTGTGGCTAGCAACATTTGCATAACTTCATACACTCTGCACTTATGAAATTAATTTATTTGGGTCACTTCAGAATAAGATATTGCGACTAGAAAGTGAATTACTAGTAAGTAAGTATAAAAATATTCTTAAACCATTTAAGTTTGTAGACACATTAATCCCTAATTCTTTTTGCCGAGAATTTGCTAGGGCATTTTACTATAATCACATACCTACATAGTTGTAAAACGATAAGTTCAGAAAAACTATAAGTGCACTGCTAAAACACTTCAAGACCGTTTTACAGAATGGCAAAACTGTTTTGGCTTTTAATACTCTTTACTCTTCTTATCCGTTTGGTTGCCGGGTTAGAATACATAGTGCCACTCCATGTCTTCCCGTGGATGTCGTAAGAGGCGACTATGGGAATAAGGGCTTGTAGTACTCTGTTAGGCGATGGGCTTGCAACCTGTCACTAATACATTGGTAAACATCTTTAGCCTGAAGGTGCAAAATGTGTTTACAGAATTATCAACAAGTTTTTTAGAGTGGTTGGTAATTCTGTAGCTCTGCCTACCCCACTCTGGGAATAAAGGCGTGATGTTATGTATGTATGTACACTTCTCAGTTCATTCTCTCGCAAAAAAATACTTAATTTTTTTACAGCGTAATTCTCAGAACGCTTCCTTAATTGCTCTTTACTTAAACGCTTAAGGATCATTGACAGCAAAATCGCCTAACCTTTAGCAATACGAGTAGAAATGACTGCCAACATCTCCAACACGGATCCTAACCGTTGACGAATGACATTTTTCAATATGCAAACAGCCGTGGGATCAACTTATCAGATCTGAGAAACCCCAGCTGGCATTTACCGAAACGTTTCGTTAATGCCACTATGCAATCACTTCCTAATATATTGCTTGACAGCGACTGATACTTTTTTAAGACATAGTGTTAGCGTAGCAATGGATGGTGTGTTTTCAGTTTGTATTTTGTTAGGTTAGAAAAGCGACATCTATGAGTAAAGGTTGTCAACTCAAACCAAATCAGTATAATTAAATATGTACAGATTTAATCAAAGTTAGATCATTTGAACCATTCTGAAGATCCTAAGATTTTTGTCTAATTGATATCGGTTTGGTAAAATTTGTACTCAAATTCAAATTAAAATTCATAATGTCACAGCTTACCCTAAGATTTTACGGTAACGCTATGAACCCTAGAGGGCACAGCAACATTAGGAGAGAGGCGGAGGAGGGCTTATTGTATAAGAGCGAATAAATATAAATTTATTATTGTTATTATCATTATTTATTTCAATTTATCTTCGATATAATATTTGTTGCTACACTTTAGTAGGGTCCATGTCTAATACGGGTTTATAAAAACAACATCTTGTAAATACCATGGTTGCACCGCACACAAGAATATGAATGTGAATATTTACCTAACTAAGTACATATATATAGTTCCTACTTAGTTTGTTGCCGTATCTTACATCCAAATCGACGTTATGGAGTACACCTATAATAAATAAGATTTCATCCAATATGTCCGCTTTATTTTATTTCAATGATTATGTTGCTGCGTCTCTTCTAAGTAAATTTGTCAGGAAGAGATCGTTTATAGCGATAAGGCCACCTGTTGTCTACCGTATGTTTTGCCTTGTTTATTTTTCTTTGTGTTCTGTTCAATAAAGCGTAATTGTATTGTATTGTCGTTGATGTCCCAAAGCTTTTTATTTTTATTACACATATAAGATGATTTAGCGTTCTGCAATGTTTTCTCTACTGACACATCGAACAGATCAAAGAAGGTTTTGGCTACCTGGTGGAATGTTAAATGGCCTTAGCAATGTCACGATATGTTATGCAAATTATTAGAACGAAGATGAAATGTTTCTCTATGCTAGCAATTTCACCAGCTGTGTAACCTTTCACACCAAAACACAATGCGAATACCTTCCTCTTGGCGACAGGCTTCATGAATGTTGGTAACAGCAAACCAGGTGAAACCTCTTAAAGTTAGGCTTCTTCAGAAATCTTAACCATTTTACTTTTCATAGCCCGGATCTGACTCATACATGAAAAAGTTAATTGTTAAGAAGATTGGTTGATATGACCTCAAAATAGCGGAAGTGCAATCGAGCACGAATCCTGCCCCAGTATTGGTATCACTGATAAAGGATTATCAGATCGCGTGTGCTCAGGGTCGACCTTATCAGTCGGAAGACGATGCACCTATAATTCATAAGGAGTTCCGTGGTTATAAATTTGTAGTCCTAAGCAAGCCGTATTTTTATGGCATGGAGAAAGTAAACGAGCACAAAATTCACCTGATGGTATTTGGAAGCCCATAGGGTTCGCAATCTCATGATTGCAATCTTAAGACGACCATCTTACAGGATAGCCAAAAACAGGGTCAACAACAGACGCCAATCGACTTGTTGAAAAGCGTATCAAAATCTGTTGTATGGTTTAGGAGGATTATATTCCCGTATCCTATAGGATATAGAGACAAACGAGGGAAGCGACTTTATTTTATACTAATATGACTTACGACTTTTGCGACTTTTTTTTTATTAACAGCGTAGGTAAGTAAAATTGCAAATAACCTAAAAATCCCTTTTGGATCCTTTTTTTACCGCTATTACTACATTCTATAGCACAATTATTTGGCAAAATTACATATTATATTAAAATTTGCAGCCGTGATCCTTAAAACAAAAGCTGTCAAACGTTTGTCATCCCCTAAATCAAGTCCGATTTCCACGATTTTTGCATATGTTGTATTTAGTTATTATGAAAAACTAATTTTGTACGTTTCCGTTTTTTTTATTGGTTCCTTTTCAAGGACCGTTCTAGACGTTCAGACCTAGTTTTTTTTATTCATCATCATCATCATTTCAGCCAACAGACGTCCACTGCTGGACATAGGCCTCCCCCAAGGTTTGCCACAACGCTTGCATCCATCGGTTTCCCGCGCCCTTAGCCACGTCGTCGGTCCCTGTTGGAGGCCTACCCACACTGCGTCTTCCGATTCGCAGACGCCACTCGACCAGTCTTCGGCCCCAACACCCCGCACCCTAACCCGCATTCGGCATCCTTTTTGATAATATCTACAACATATTCAAAACTCGTAAAATCAAACTAGGTTCAAGGGGAGAAAAACATTACTGCATTTTATATGGAATATTTCAGTTTCACAATCCTGTTGAGTACAAATTATTTAATCTGGAAACACTTGAGCTGACCTGCCCGCTCTCCGGGTTTTATCATTGGTTTAAGAGGAGAAGCAAGAAGCAGCTAAATCAAAGTGGACCAGAGGCCCTTGTCTTATTTACTACTTATTCGTGTTACAAATCTCTTTAATAACATATACAATCAGCATCCGGCAGCTCCATCGTCACAAAACTGCAAACACATATCCGTGACATCGTTTTTTATAATTCACCATGTAAGGGCCAGCTAGCCTTTACACTTGACTGTAGGTTGTAGTTAGTTGATGGAGTGCAGAGAGAGATAGTTGAAGTTTAAGTAGTTTATTAAAGGTAAAGTAAACATACAGATAGTCAAAAGAATTGGTAATTCTTTCTCTTGATGCGTAATGCTTGGCAGTTAAGAGCACTCTGGTCTTTATAATTAAAACTTATTACTAATACTTAGTTGACGAGTGGCCTAAAGTAGGTCGCTAGTACGCATAAAAATGTACGATGATGAGACCATACACACCACATTAAACCAAGTATATTAAAGTTCAAATCAAGTTTTATTAATATCGGCACTTAATACGTGTTTTATGATTGTAATATTCAAATGTAGTCTGGTTTTTCTCTAGTTTTCCGGCAGTGGCGGAACGCTGAAAGTTTCTATGTCAAGGGTGGTAGCTAGGCGTGGTCGGTTCATAATGGGTGTGCTCGTTCTTTGTTGTTTTACTTTGTTTCTTTATTATCTACACTAATAAGGCAGGGTAATCGTTAGTACCATTACACTTGCGTTTTAAGGGTATGGATATGAATTAAAATGAGTTGACCGATTTTCCACGCGTCCTTGTGGTGTCTTTATATGATTGTCTAGGTAAGGCGTAGTTAAGTTTAAGACAGACATTGGGTTTATTTGGAATTAAAAGTTCTTAATTTAGGCGATGGGCTTGCAACCCGTCACTATTACACTGGTAAACTTCTTGGCCTGACTGTGCAAAATGTGACTATAGAATTATAAACAAGTCTTTTTAGAGTAGTTGGTATTTCTGAAGCCTTGCCTACCCCATTCTGAGAATGAAGGCGTGGTTTAATGTACGTATGTAGGTATGTATGTAAATTTAGATGTCATAAATTTACGTTTGATGCTTCCTGACGGTTACGTTACACACTAGATGCTAGTTTCTGTGCTATGATTTTAATAAAATTATACTCTGAGAATGAAGGCGTGATGATGTATGCACTGGTTAAGGTTATCAGATAATTGATATTTTAGAACGCCTTGTGTGCTTCGATATATTTGATGGCGACTGAACCATTACTTGTGATTAACAGTGTGAGTTATTGTATTAAGAGCTTGATATTGGACGTTTTTTTATAAAAAAATGGGAACTTTGACACAAAACACTTATTATATCTTAAACCGAGACGAAAACGTATTTAGATTATTGTTAAGGAAAGGATCGAGGGCGAGCTAAGTCTTTGTGTGTTTTCCAAAAAAAGTACTTATAGTTATGGACTAAAATTAAAAACGGTAACCTTTCCATTACGTCACGAAAATTAACTCTTACTGCTTTAATTGAAATAGTGGCATCTCAGACACAACTCCTGGGCTGAGGAGATTCTATACGGTGTTACGATATCGTTTTTGACGTGTTTCTGTATTGTCAACGTTTTGATAACTCTTATGTCATATACAATAATGGCGCCTGTGACATAAACAATTTTAAAACACGTCAAACGCGATATCGTTATAACGCAGTAGAATAGAAGCCCTGTAGCAAGTTCAACTTATTACTCTAACAGGTGAGGTTTGAATCTGCAATGCTTATTTCATTTGAAATACCGTCTATTAGCTTATGAGGGAAGTATACAAAAATATGGCTAATATTTGTGACGTAATGGAAAAATTACCGTTTTTAATTTTTTCCTTAACTATGGGTACTTTTTTTGGAATACGCCCCTTTGCCCACGCCGCCAGTGGGTATTACGTACGATTATAAACCCAGAAACATTGTAGCCAATAATTAATGAAAAAAATAATACCTCTGTTTCCTCTCTGAACATCGTTTCAACCTTAATTAAACATACGACGCCAAGAGAAATTCAATGTACCGAAATTATCAAGTAAAGTATCGGATAATCGTAAAAAATCCCCGATTATGACACACTAAATCGCTTTGGCGTTGCGTTCGCTTACGTGTGTGCAAACATATACAGGTAGATGACAATCACACGTGTGAGCGTAAATTTTGTTTTAATTTAAATGACTTTTGTGTTGGTATTACTACTACACATAGGTACAGACCGCGTCTCTCTAGTGATTTGCCAACAGTGTAGGTCAAGGTGAATGACCTCGAGGTGTTTTACAGGCGCGGCTAGGGCTAGACTCATTGCTCATTAGGTCTTTTATTGTACTCGCGTGATGTGTCAGAGTAATCAACATAAATATACTAGTATTTAGGCGTTCTTTGGACAGTCTAATTAATTAAGAAATTAGTAGGTTAGTAGGAATTGGTAGTTGTTTATTTTTTTACGATTGAACTTATTGTAATTTTTTAATGTAGCAATGTTAACATATACATATAGGCCAAGACTGTCCAAAACAAATGAAATGACATGAG
This sequence comes from Acleris holmiana, assembly GCA_949316455.1. NCBI lineage: Eukaryota > Metazoa > Arthropoda > Insecta > Lepidoptera > Tortricidae > Acleris > Acleris holmiana. The sequence continues at coordinate 12,223,030 of OX438781.1, read as the reverse complement.
AAAGAAAATTACCCATCAACATCTTTTAGGGTTCCGTAGTCAAACTAGGAACCCTTATAGTTTGGCCATGTCCGTCCGTCTGTCCGTCCGTCCGTCCGCAGCCTAGCGAAAAGACTTGCTATGCATATTATATGTTAGGCTACCTCCCCCTACACTTAACGTGGGCATTTTTTTTTCTCGTCTACCCTATAGTGTGGGGTATCGTTGGATAGGTCTTTAAAAATATTATGTGTTTGTAAAAACAGTTTTTCGATTAAGTAATCCGTTTATGAAATATTAAGCTTTAAAGCGCTAAATTTTGTTAGACTCAAGTGTGTGTGTTCCCCCCCCCCCCCCCCCCTACAGCCAAAACTACAAATACTAAAAATCTGATAAAAAGTATGTAACCAATTTTAAAGGAAAACTATCACGACTAAGTAGAAATTGAAATGCAGGCGATTAAAGTGTTTATACCTACTAAAATCATCTAAGACGGCACCAATTGACTTTAAATAGAAAATTAGTTATTACTTGTTCATTTTTATGTTTGTAGTACTTAACGGCTTCGGAACCCTACACTGAGCATGGTCCGACATGCTCTTGCCCGGTTTTTTAAACCTTGATCAACTTTGTTTTGTTTCAATGTGCTAGTTCTTCAAAACCTTAGTTTTTTAATTTATATGGACTATTATGACAATGTGACGTTGTAAACTAAGTTAAATGAAGTCTCTTAGATATGGCTTTTGACGTAGAGACCTCGTCGTGTTGTTCTCCTAGACTTATTATTTTTAGTTTAATGTTATTAGCCTTACATTTGTATTGATTTTATTTGTTCAAGCTTTAATCATTATTATTTATTACTTTATTAAGTACTTGTAATGTAACTTACTTTTAAGTATTTCTGTACTTTTGTTTGAAAAAATGACCTTCTGCTGGAGTTTCTTGGCGCTTCTTCTCCGCAATGATGGTCTTATCTGAAGCGCTAGTAAATTCACTTCATATTACCGACGTGTAAAAGAGCCCCATGGGGGCCTATTTACTGAATAAACATTTTGATTTTGATTTTTTGATTTCTTATGTTTTGGTTGACAACGTGGTTTCGATATTCCATAGTGGCCTAGGAAAAAATGCTTACCGCTTACACTGTACAAGTAAAAGTAATGTAATTAGTATACATTGGCACTCAAGGTCGTTTCATAAAGTGTGTTTTTGTAACACTTATAAGACTGTCTGTTGTCTAAATATTCCTTAAAACCTGCTTATCACCCTTATATTATTCCAATGCGACTGCAATAGCACCTTTATACAGCAATAACATCCATCGCGTGATCTCGGCTCATGCAAATTGTTAAATCTGCTCAATTACCGGCAGCTGGGGCGGTTGATAAGCATATTCATGAGGATGAGGATGGAGGAAGTCATTATAAAACTCTTATAAAAGTTTTAAGAGGATCGCAGTCTCGGTATGTAAATAAACTATTGCAAGTAATATTTAAAAAAAAAAAATAGCAGGAGATAATCTTACACCGATTGACCTAGTCCCAAAGTAAGGTCAAGGCTTGTACTATTGGTACTAGACAATAGTAAACATACTTATATAGAAAAATAAATACTTACATACATACATACATGCATACTATCACGCCTTCATTCCCAGAGTGGGGTAGGCAGAACTACAGAAATACCAACAACTCTAAAGACATGTTGGCCTAGTTGGGAGTGACCCTGCCTCTGAAGCCGGCGGTCCCGGGTTCAAATCCCGGTAAGGGCAGATTTGTGTGATAAGCGCGAGTATTTGTACCTGACTCTTGGATGTTTTCTATGTATTTAAGTATGTATTTCTCTATCTAAGTATGTTTATAGTTGTCTAGTACCCATAGTACAAGCCTAGAGCTTAGTTTGGGACTAGGTCAATTTGTGTAAGATTGTCCCGCGATGTTTATTTCTTTGTCCCGGGATGTTTATTTATGTTAATAATTATGTAACCACATTTTGCACAAGTAGGCTAAGATGTTTACTAATGTATTAGTGACAGGTTGCAAGCCCATCGCCTATTAATACTACAAGCCTTTATTCCCTTAGCGCCTCTTACGACATCCACGGGAAGACATGGAGTGGCACTATTCTAACCCGGCAACCACACGGGCAAAATAAATAAATACTTAAACACATAGAAAACAGCCAAAACTCAGGAACAAATACTCACGATCATCATACAACAATGTTTGATCATACCGGGAATCGAACCCGGGACCACTAGCTTCGTAGGTCGCTATCAACTAGGATAACGTAAATATTTATTGACATTTAACACTTTCTGGTTTCTGTGATACCCGTACAAACACAAGTGTTTGAGATCATCGCGAACATATGTACATACCCCGGGGACTTTGTTTTATAAATATTATATTTATTTTGCGCAATCTTTCCTTCCATTGATTTCAGTTTTTTTGTGATTTTATTGAATTTTTGTGTCTATGGCATACTTATTAGGATGAATAAAGATTTTTCTATTCTATTGCGTTATTCTGCGAGCGTTGTCAGGCGAATAGAGCACGAAAATGACAATCAATATCAGAAGACAATGAAACTAGATTATAATAAAATATATGTTTTTTTTAATTTCTTACGATTACTATAGGATCCGAGTATTATACGATCTTCACCGTTCTGGATAATAAATGAAAAATATTTTATATGAAATTAAATATGTTAATAAATATTATTGCAAATGGGTTGCCAAAAAAAAAACAGCCCAGAACATGATTAAATATAAAAAAAATACATTTCACCATTTCTGTTGATAGACAAATGGCATACCAATAAACAAATGACAAAAAGACAACTGACATAAAGTTTATTCATTAACCAGGCCAGTGCAAATGACTTACATCAATTTACCTGTTTATATACCTGCCTACCGAAGTTATGACGGGAAAAAAAACGTTACCTTAAAGTTTGCATATTCTATTGACACTTACTTCTATTTACTTTTGATAGCTATATCATTTGGATAATAAACGAACCGGTGAAATGTAAAAAAAAACATATTCTGGACAGATTTTTTTATTGAACGCAGTTTAAATATATTTATGAATATATTTAATTCAATACAACATACTTTTCATCCATTAACCAGTGCGACAAAGGTCATTTTATACTCGGATCTTAGACTAAATGTTTTGCATATAAATTACTAGCGACCCGCCAGCGGCTTCGCCCGCTGCATTTTTTTTTCTTAACGTATTTTTTTTCATTTTTTTTTTAATAAAAAGTATCTTATGTTACTTCTAGTACCTCCCAGAATATGTGTACAAAATTTCATAATGGTTCGTCAAGTAGTTTTTGCATGAAAACGTATCAAACATCCACGCTTTCACATTTATAATATGTTAGGATATAATTTAATTCAATATAAAATACTTTTCATCCATTAACCAGTTCGATAAAGGTCGTTTTATACTCGGATCATAGACTTAATATTATGCATATAAATTATTTTTTGTTAACGCCGTGGTATGAGTGCCCGTATTAGAAATAAATATTATTTAATTAATTTAATTATAATAAAATCGATACGAGATAAATATTTCAAAATAAACACGTTCGTGTCTTCGCGGGATCCATCCTTAAAATAAAACGGACAAACATATTTAAATATAAATTTATTTAAATAAGGGAGCGATTCGATAGCATGTCTAAAGAACTATTAGCATATTGCACAAATTTTAAGTAGCGTTCCGGATTTCCGGCTATTGAGACCAATTTTTATTTTAGTTAATATGTCGTGATTGCTACTGTTAAAAGTTTAATCCATGCCTGGGAGGGAAACGAGTGTTTAGGAAATAAATGGAAATTATAATAACAGCTTATTTATACGCAAATTATCGGGATAAAACACCAAAACAGTAGCAACAGATTAGTCAGCTCCTTTCCTCCTTGGATCAGGAACAAAAACCGGCCAAGTGCGAGTAGGACTTGCTCGCGAAGGGTTCCGTATCATTCATTCGTTCATTGTATGGGAGGGAGCCCTCATTGTTTAGTTACATTATTCCGAATAGAAATACACACTGAAAAATTAAACTGTCTACTTATTACGGTTCATAAGATACCGCCCGCTGTCAGGCAGAGAGACGGACAGACAAAGGCTTAATAATTGGGTACAAAACCCTCAAAACTACGTTAAATATTATAATTAAATAAAAGCCAAGGAGAAGGCACCCAATTACTCAGGGCACCTTATTGGTAAGTGGAATCTGAGACCCATAGATATCTGAATTCTCAAGATCCCAATCCTAAGACCTCAAATGCGTTGCCAACCCTGACTAAGATGGAATGCCTCTATGCTAGTAACTTCACCGGTTGATTACCCCCCGCTGGAACACAACAATGTCAACATTGCTGCTTGGCGGTAGGTTCAATTTGTTGTCAAATTAACGAATCCTCAGCGTGGTTGGTGATGTGATGAGCTAAGACAAATGGCAGTATCTTAGACAAAACTCCTGTAGCAAATGCAACCTTATTGCTAACGGGATAGGATTGAATGTGCTTTTGAATTGCAGATACTGCCTATTGGCTTATGAGGGCAGAGCGGTGATGAGCTAAGTATTAGATGTTCACTATGTATGTATTTCTTTGTATAATGTTTATCGTTGTCTGGTATCCATAGTACAAGCTTAGAGCGTAGTTTGGGACGAAGTCAATGTATTTTTTTAATATACCTTTGTGACATACGGACGGTTACAAGAGTGATCTTGCAAGGGTTCCGATTTGCCTTCTAACTGAGGAATGGAACCCCTCAAAATAATGAAACCCAAACTATTTGCACATTTGAGAAAAGTGCGTACGTTTGATTACACTCAGACGGTTTTTCGTAACAAAGTATAATATAATTCTAGTAAATTTTAATCGCTGCCTACCTACCAACCTACCTTGTTAAAATTATTCTATTTCTTACACTCAGCTTGTAAAAACCTTGTATTTTTTACGTACATACATAACGTCACGCCTTCATTCCCAGACTGGGATAGGCAACAGAATACCAACAACTATAAACTTGTTGATATTTCTGTAACCACATTTTGCACAATCTGGCTAAGATGTTTAATAGTGTATTAGTGACAGGTTGCAAGCCCATCGCCTAACAGTACTACAAGCCCTTATTCCCTTGGTCGCCTCTTACGACATCCACGGGAAGACATGGAGTGGCACTACTCTAACCCAGCAACCACACGGGAGATTGCACGGGGGCTTGTATTTTTTCTATTGTGCTTAATTGTTTGTAGTGCATTTTATTATATTGTTTTGTAAACCTTATTCTGTTTAGATTAAAATAGTTGTAAAACGTCAGTCTTTAATGCATTTATTTAATTAATGTTCGCAATGAAATCAGATTTTTCAATTAAAAGTTATAGCGACTTTTTTTATTACGGAAATCCCAACACCGTCGCTCATTCAGAACAATGAGCCAATTTGAGTGAGTGCCAAATCGCTACGAGGCATTGTCTGCTACGGCGTAGCGTACCGTAGCTCTGTCGTTTGTCAACTTTATTACTTTTAATTTTCGAGTCACGCTTTTATTGGACTGAAGCCTACTCAAACTTACAGCTTTTTTTACTAGGTACAGGGCCTCTATTCAACTGCGTTATAACGATATCGTTTATGACCTGTTTCCGTATTGTCAACGTTTTGATAACTCTTATGTCATTTACAATAATGGCGACTGTGACATAAACGATTCTTAAACGTGTCAAACACGATGTCGTTTTAACGCACCTGAATAGAGGCCCAGATTACTCAAAAAATATCGCTATGTTTTCGGCGGTTCTATATCCAATGGCATAATCATTGTTTTTCTTAATACATTTTTTGGTCGCTGAAACGGTTTTTTGATTTATTAGGAAAAAAATTACCTAACCTAACTTAACTAATCTACACAAAGGTGTTTATTAAATTCTGTAATTATAGCCTAAAAGGACTAGGCAAAAATATTCATACCAAACAATACATTGGGACAAACAATTTCATAGGATTCAATGGGATACCGTTTTTGGCTTGTGCTAATAACTTTATGTATATTTAAAAAGTAAGTTAGGAAAAAGAAAGGCCTTAAGTTAGTGAGTTTAAGCAAAAACGCAAAATCGAAATACTGTGTAACATCACAATATTACGTTACAGTGTGACACTAATCAACTTATGTTGTAACTAGTAACTTTAACTGCTGTATTGTTTTTTTTCTATTTAAGGAATTCCCGTGACAGATGTGTGCAGATAAAATCGTTTTATTAAACAAGTGCTACATAAAAACTTATAAAACTTCCCATCTAAATTATATGCTAAGTCCGTCGGAAAAAAACAATAAATAAGGTTATCTAACGTAATAATAAGAAAATTAAATACACACTCAGCATTTAATAGCAAACCTGGTGTTTCCTACGTAGAAGTCGTTTATCGCTATTCCCTCGGGTGCTATTATAAACTACCCGTGTTCAGATTTTATGCCGATTAATTGAGGCGTTGAACCTTCATGTAACAAACAAACAAATAGGGGTTGCACGGGATCGACCATTGTGGAGAGCCTTGGGATAGACCTAGTTCGTCAGAGGACGTCTTACAGCTGATAATTATGATCAGAGGGCGGAATTTCTCATTGTAAAAATTGAAATGTCATAGGCATAGAACATTTTGCTTTATCGAATTTTCCAGTTATCGATATTGTGTAATCACTAATCTTTAGTTTTGCTTTTATATTTAAATGTAAATGTCATTATTGATTCACATTTAGTTATTGTTTTTAACAATACGTGAAGTTTTAGGATTTAGTTTGTAAATATTTTGTTATTTTTGTCTAAAACACATGTCTTTATTAACGGTAAATAACAAATTAAAATAAAGCTAAATCTAAGACATAGAACTATACAATAATAATGAAAACTACACCTACATATACCAAAAACTATATTAATCTAAAAGACCGCTATTAGAGGGCATTGTTAATATTGGAAAATTATTTTGCTAAGTGTAATGTATCGATAGGAGGTATAATTGTATTTGGTAAAAGATCTTGTGCTACGTGAACCAGAACTACTTATCGACAGTCGATAAAAAACTTCGTTCCATCCCTATGACATATTATTTTTTGCCATGAGAAATACTTCGTTCCATCCCTATGACATATTAATTTTTGCCATGAGAAATATTTCGTTCCATCCCTATGACATATTAATTTTTGCCATGAGAAATACTTCGTTCCATCCCAAGGACATATTAATTTTTGCCATGAGAAATACTTCGTTCCATCCCTATGACATATTAAATTTTGCCATGAGAAATACTTCGTTCCATCCCTATGACATATTAATTTTTGCCATGAGAAATACTTCGTTCCATCCCTATTACGTATTAATTTTAGCCATGAGAAATACTTCGTTCCATCCCTATGACATATTAATTTTTGCCATGAGAAATACTTCGTTCGATCCCTATTACGTATTAATTTTAGCCATGAGAAATACTTCGTTCCATCCCTATGACATATTAATTTTTGCCATGAGAAATACTTCGTTCCATCCCTATTACGTATTAATTTTAGCCATGAGAAATACTTCGTTCCATCCCTATGACATATTAATTTTTGCCATGAGAAATACTTCGTTCCATCCCTATTACGTATTAATTTTAGCCATGAGAAATACTTCGTTCCATCCCTATTACGAATTAATTTTTGCCATGAGAAATACTTCGTTCCATCCCTATGACATATTAATTTTTGCCATGAGAAATACTTCGTTCCATCCCTATTACGTATTAATTTTAGCCATGAGAAATACTTCGTTCCATCCCTATGACATATTAATTTTTGCCATGAGAAATTCCGCCCTCTAACTATGATGATGACGATGACGATGATAATGAAAATAGGCAAACCTTGTCAACAATGTGTGTCTACCAACGGCTAATAACAGCTTACTTTAGTAGATTTTCATTGATAACCCGCTTAAAAAATGCACTTGGCAGTTTGGTAACGATCCCTTCGCTTCTGCCAGAAAAACACTTCGATTTTACAAGTTGTTACGTCAATCACCAGCACCGACATCTATATAATCTATGATCGTTCTGGTCCATTTTTAAAAAACACTTATGAATAAAGGTCAAACTGACATACAATTTACTATTTATTTTTCACGGATTAAAACTAAGCGAATGAGTTCAATAAGCTCATTTTAAAACTTACGCTTAAGTTGAAATAAGTTTTATTACTTTATGTAGGTATGTATCTCAAAAGCAAACTAATGTAATAGGAACGTATCACTTGAACTTTTTGCTTACAAAATGAATGCTGTCAAACCGCCTGTGAATTAATAATGCGTTATTATGTTCGAGTTTATAAAAATAATGCAGTTAGGTAACTTTGCAACTTTGTTGCCAACGTTTAAAGGTTTTTAATTAATTATAATGTTTGTTATCGCATCCTGGCAATAGGTACCTAGGTCAAGTAGGTTCGTGTTTGGCATTTCGAAGGGTGTTTATTTATTTACTGTTACCTAGTTAGGGCTTAGGGCTAATGTTACCCATTGATTAACAACATCGGTTACATATAATCGTAAGTTTACTTCGTTAGTAGATAAAATATTCGATTTCAATTTAGATAAACTTTTAGCAAAATGCATCTTTTAGTCACTTAATTACTTACAGTTAAATAAAAAAGTAAGCAGACCTTCTATTAATTTCGCTTAATTTACGGCTTCACAACAAGCGACGTCGTCAAAAGTAGTCGAAACTCAAGAAACTGCATGGCGTTCTTAAAACTTTTTACATAGGTATGGCACGTGTTGTTCACAGCGGGTGTTCGCGACGCGGGGCACGGCGCGGGGGGCAGGGCGCCGGCAGATGCGCCGCGCAGCGCCATCTCTCGGCGAGCCAGCGCCAGGTGCGGCCCGCGCCGCAGCCGCCCGCCTCAGTCCGCCGCCACGCGCCGCCGCGAACACACGTCCTTACGGCCCCACGTTCTCAACTACACGCGCGCGATTCGAACGAGTGACACCAGTGCCGTGTGAACCCAGTGCAACTCAGTGTTCAGTGATGGATTGCGGAGCCCTGTGTTGACCTGCGGCCTAGCGGCCTGATACATGCCCCGGCGCCGCTGGCTCGGCCGCGCCAGCATGCGCGCCCCGACGGTGCTCCTCGCCCTGCTAGGGTTCCTACCCCAGGTAGTAACAACAGGATTTGTTGATTCCAAACTCGGTTTCCCACGACCGTCCTGGATAGTCGGGAGGCAGTCGTGACCGCGCCAGTGCCTGTGTGTGTCCGACCCGGCAAACATAGTTAGTTGCATAGTTATAAAGAAAGTTCAGGTTTTAATACGCCGCGCGCGGGGTCAGCTAGGTCGCGATGCGAGCCTCTTCGTTTTAAAATTAGATGCATTCCGAGGCTTCGAGTGAGGATCGGTATACCTAGACGGGTGCATTGCCAGGAATAACTTTGAGACATTCAAGGCGCGTTATTTCAGACAGGGTTAGTAGTCCGGGCTAGTTAAAGTCGCGTTGTTTATTGTCTGAAACTAATTATCGGTAATTCTGAGTCTACTCGACTACCTACTACAGACGGGTTTTAGACAAACTTTGTTCAAAACAAGAAGTGATTAGCGTTCACGGGGTGAAGTTCATATTCGCGTCTAAACTTATAACCTCAAAAGTTGTAGGTAAATAGTGCGGACGCGTTGGTTTACCTACTAAATGCGAGGTCGTCGACCCTCGCCGGTCAAGGTTACACTAAGGGCTGAGTCCTGTGCGAACTTTTCTAGGTTTCCTTCACTCCCCATGTGCGCTCGGCCGTGAAAAATAATTCCTTTCGCTAGCCCACTCGCGTTGTAAAGTTGAAGTCTACGCAATGCTCGTAGGTAGGTAGGTACATAGTTCCCCTAACTACATTAGAATTCAGTCTATCTTTTCTTTATTTCATACCTAATTGATTAAACTTCATTTCCGTGAAAACTTACCGTTATCGTCGGTTAAGGTTAAATTCCATTGAAAATTCAACAACTATGTAACCTACAGTCTAACTAGTACAAAAGGCACGTAGACTAACCATAACATAACAAGGTTCTTGAATAAAACGTTTTCCAAAAACAAAACTCAAATTTTCGTTCAAATCTAAAAGCCACCAATTACCTACCTACTTGTGCGGCCGACCAACAGATAGACATGTTTATTTATATTATAGTAACATCTCCGTTCATCTCGAGACATCCGAGAAAACCATGATTCACTCGACTCGCTCGATTCGATACTTTCCTAATCGATCATTCGCTTCGCCGTGCCATTTCATTTCTCTAGCATTTAGGTTGCATTCCTAGCGTAATAAGCCCTACCGAAATGTCAGCGACTCGATAAAAAATCGATAGATAAGTCGTCGGGTGGGTTTTGTTCTCCCGCATCGACCGGTCTCCATAACATTTCGCGAAGGGAACTATCCCCAATGAGTGCGTGCGCAAGCGACTGCTTATTTATTAATGTACGCGAATGTACCGTTATTTTACTAACACATGCAACGCTGTAAACGTGTGTGCTATCGAGGTGTCGATTCCGACGACATGACATTGTGATTTCGGTTAAGTTTTTAATCGTTTTATAACCAGCCAGGCAGGTTAAATTACAGTCTAGAGAGCGCACACACGCTCGTCTCCTGTAGATTTGGGTGTCTATTTATACCGTGCGTGTGTGAGTGCGTGAGTTTTCAAGGCATTATACATTATGAATGAAGTCGCGTTTCATAAAAAAACGGTATTTTGTGCAGAGGACAGGTTTGCGCGGCTGCGTCGCGCGTTGATGTAATTGTCGATCGAATAAGTCGGTTCTTTATGTATCGCATCCGAAGTGGAAGCGATTGTCGACCGTTTTTGTTTCGCCGTCATTAAGCGCAAGCTGCCGAGAGCCCGAGACATCGCGTGAGCACCGTCGGAAGCCGCGTCGGAAGCACGTCTGCCAAACCGCAGTTCCAATTTCAATTTATAAAATTAAAAATAAATAACGCCTGCCTTGAAGGATAACGCCGTTTAAAATGATATTACAGAGCCAAGTATGGGCATGAGATTCTTTTTTCTAAGCCGATATTGCTGGCTGCATTCTGCAAGTGTTTCTGTACAGCTAGCGGGTAGGTACCTACGTGCGCCTGCGCCGATCTAGGACATAGCTTGTCATAGCTCGCTTGGAACGCATGTGATTGCGTTATGATTTGTGATATAACTAATATATTTCATTTTGCGCAGCCTACTTCGCACTAGTAAGCTAACAGTCTCCGAACACATTTCTATAATGCTAATAAGTCTCACGATTTCGCGTAGAATCCGTGTCGACATTGCGTATTGCCAATATTGCCATCCCTTATTTTCTATCATTACTATTTGCGCTATCCTTGTTTTGTTGAGACGTGCACGGTGCAACTATGCTAATGCAAAAGAACTTATGTACAAACGAATTCCATGCGCACATAAGTCATTTGACAGCGCATACCTAAACAGCAGGTGCCGTGACAGTAAAGGAGTAGCATCTGCTTTTTTCTTAATTTACTCAACTAATTGCCCCGTAAGTTCGTTATCATTATCACGGCGTCAAGGAGTTTAGTAACCTCTTTATTACCTGCCAGATTTAAGTCCTAAAAGTCGTGAAAAAGTTCTCACAGTTAATTTAGAGTTATTACTGTCAAATTCGTATGTAGTGCCATAAACATGGTGGTTAGTGCCTGGGTGGTATCAGTTTAGTAACAATGGGTCCACCAGTTCCCAGAGACCTGATTTTGGTCACAGTGATTAATCCCCGTATGTCATGCCGCTCGCAATAACCATTTAAGTATGTGAAACTCCCTAACGGACCAACCCTGTTATAATTTCGTCCATTGTCCAAAAAGGTTTTTGTTCTATGAGAACCGGCTCAATTATGAGACCTGTACGAAATCCGTATAATCGTCGGTTTTTAACAGTTTAACTATGAGAACTGTGGATTTGGATACATTGTGCGCGGGCGCACGTCGCAGCGACATCTGACAAATGAAGGATTCATTGCCACTAGCGCTATTGTTGCGTCCCCGATCACTTGCATTACTACCTTCTTTTTGCGCTCCACCGGACGTTTAATTGATTCCCGCACCCGCGCAAAAACCAAAATGGCCGCCAGGATCATTGATCAGATTACGCAATGTCGCCAAACTGGATGCTCGGGGAAGTCAATATTATGCATTATTTATAAACACACGCATAAGTAACTCGACGGACTTATAGCAGAGATTGCTGGAAATGCTCAATGGTATTCGTAAATTGAAAACTAATTGACGTCGATGAACGCAACACTGCTGTTTTGGAGCGTTCGAATTTCGAATGCGAATTCGAATTTAGAATAGGCCTCTGAAATATGAGTTAGGAGCGTATTGTTAAGGGTTTCAGTTAGCAAATTAAAGCCAAATTAGGAAAATGCGTCGGCAATGCAGTTGCTCAATGCATAGTTGAGAGATGAGTAGCGCTGTGTGGGCCGAGAGTTAAGGTTGAGAGCGACAGTTATGAATGCTCAAATTCACACCGCGAAATAATTACTCAACTACGAAGGCGTTTAAATTAATTGCGTCGTTTCGTGTGTCCCACACTTAAAAACTTTATTGTTCGAATGTAGGTAAAGAAACTTAAGAAATTAAAGAAGCAATTATGCGAGGAAATTTGCCTGTGTCCCCATACACGTGTCACACTCCAACGGGCAAATGATTAAATTTCTCCATACGAGATAGCGAATCATGCGCATGCAGCATGGCATAGCGGTGCATAGCGTTCATAACTGGCCACTTTACGTTGATGGCAACTCGAACTAATTTCCTTAAGCTTTAACAGTACCCAATTCATATGCTAATTTAGAATATCTCATTACATCTAAAATCAAGCGAAAGGGGTTTCTGCAGGCATTGTAGCTATAATACCATAATAGACCAGCTCGTTAGTTTTGCAAGTTATTAAAACATAGTATAATTTATTAATAAAATGCCCAGGAATTCCTATTATAGGCATGATTTACAGTGTCATTTTTCCGCCTGGGAACTCTGAGTAATTCAATAATAAACATGGACATTACGAAAGTATTTTAATAAGTTCCGTATTGAATCTCGTCAGCGGTTCACACGTATAATCCCAATAACAATCCGGACGAGGAGATCTGGTGCGAGATACGGCGCCGTCCCCGCTCGGGCCGACGCACGAAATCTCAATTCCCTTGTGCAACACGCTTAAATAACCGCAAAATACCTTATTATGCGCTTTCCATATACGATCCAGGCAATCTACGGGGCCTATTACGCTCCTCGCTCATGATTCTCCGTTAATTTCGAATTCCAGCCGTAGATCGTTCGTGCGCTTCTTTTATGCGCGCAGCTGCTGCAAATTTAACTGCACAAAGACATTGTCGCGCCGAATTCGTTTTGTTAACGTTTGAGACATTCGTGTAAAGCTTTCAAAGTCACCCTTTGTCACCCCGCGCGCATTGTTGCTAAGTCTTTTCTCGAAACTTAGCGCGGCCAACGACAACGCCCATTCATCGTGGGTTTTTTCATTAAGCAATTAATATTGTACCGCGACCGAAGCTATTTTTAACCCGAACATCTTTATGACACGTGTACGCTTAAAACTAAAAAAATAAATCATACGGCCGTCCGAATATAAATTCGATTTGCGAATTCGGATGCACTCGGGGCCGCGTCGCCGCGGTATTAAAAGACTCTGTTTGGGTGTTTATTTTAACTCATTTCGCTCGTGTATAACGGCCGAGATGAAAAACATTCCCCTGCGTTTCATTATTTGAGTTATTTTTAGACTCCGCTCAACCTGCCGTCTGGAGCAAGTGTTTACTCCGCTGGCTTACTTACATACAATGGCGTTCACATTATTACTCCTTATTAGGGCTCCCTCATAAACTGAATCCCTATTAGCGAACTGTCTATGTCCGTTGGCTTGCGCAATCCACACGCGACCGCGACTCAAATATTTCCTATTATTAAATCATTTTGACACACCAATTCTGCATTAACGAAAGAATGCAATTAAAACGAAAAAAAGAATTAATGTATCACGATATGTTACCCGGTAGGTATTGCGAGATCAACTATTACTCAAATCAATTTGGACGGTTTTGTCGGGTCTTACCGCGGCGCAATTAATGTTAGAAGCAGTTGCTTTCCACAGAAAAAAAGCATTGAATATTAATGTTCACGACTCTGTAGTCGAAAGCATTAAATGTGAAGTCGTACGTTAAATAAATGAGACTCATCTCGAACTTACTTAATTGATTACTGGCACACAAACACGTTTTACATAACAGCCATTACCTGGTGAAACACAAACTGATTCGAAATTCGAATCTCGTTTGGATGCGTTCATGTTTTATTTATTTAGAGTTCGGTAATTGTTAATTGCGGACGAGTCGTAATCGTAAAGCTTAGCGCCTTTAAAAGACAATCTTTAAGCATCAATCAGTCGGTCGCGTCAAATCGCCTGAAGACATCATAAAATATAAGTTATTCGGTAGTCAGTAAGCATTATTTAATTGTTAGTTTGTGGTCGGCCCGCGGCTACGCCCGCTCGCATCCCGTTGCCTTTTTTACAAGCCTAATTGTTTAATTTACCGTTTAAACTAAACCATTGAGAAACGAAGACGCACGCTATATTTAGATCTGCATCGGACCTCCGTAGCTACTCTACCAATCATAAACAAAGCCACAATTTATCATAATTCGTGCTACTATAACTCGTTTTATAAACAATACATCAACTCAATAACAAAAAAGGGGATGTTTAGAGTGCCCGTAACTTTTTAGGAGCACTTTTTTGTTTCTCCTACCTGGCATGGAACCACGTGGATGTGCGAAGAGTTCACTGCGTCCTTTGGGTTTCTTTAAGGCGAGAGCGAGACATCCGATTACTTGTTTTACATGTTCCTGTAGTCCAACCCCTGTCGTACACCGTGGCAGGAAGTCTGGTGAAATCTGGTGTCTTTTTTACCACAAGCTTTGTTTAAGCGGGGGTAAGTTTTGACAGACAGACCTACTGACGACAAGATAAGATTCATTTGAATGCCCCATTGTTCGTGATTCAAATTCTTAAAGATAACGTTGCGCTTGATATTCGTGGGAAAATCCGTTTATCGCTCAATTTGTATAATTATTGCCTTTTTATGAGTATTAATTTACTTAATACAACTTTACGAGATCTTCGACATACTGACTGATTACTTAAGCCTTTATCGCGTTGATTATTCAAGATTCAAATCACGTCAGCTTTTAATGACGGGGAGGCACAGTAAATTTTTATCAATCTAATTTATAGAGGCCATCAAATAATCAATTAGATCGAAAGTGCACAGGAAATTATTTTTTGTTTTTATTAACCGGCCACTGTAGACCCCCATACCGGGGTAATGATTCGCTAAGACACGCCCGGCATAACCTAATATCTACCACTTCCTTCCGATGCCATATAAATAACGCTCCTTCGAATTCAACACTCGTCTCTGTTGAAATTAAAAGTAAGCTTAGTTACGCATAAGTACAGCTTCGAATAAAATAATGAGCAGGCGCCTATTCAGAAAATGTTTGATCGCATTCCCCGCATTAGTCTTAAAGCTGACCCCACATGCAACGACCAACTGCACGTATTAATATACAAGGGTTGAACTACCCTGGAGGGCAACAAAAACCCGCTATTATTATTTATAGTTAACAAAAAACCCAAGGGAATTCAAGTCGTTAAGTTGACGAGCGCTTATCTATCAACATCGGTAGCTGGATCGATCTCTTTTTTTATTAAAATTTGAGACTGGCAGCACAGAAAAAAAGAGAAAACAATGCGTGGGGCGTCCAAAGTTTGACAGTTCTAAATACGAATTTTAGCGCGCTCAGTGGTGCGTTCGACATTCAAATCGGGTTAAGGGTGTCACCGTCACCCCACATGCTCGCAACCCCATTTTTGAACGACCTACATAGTGTCCAGTAAAACCGTTAATGTCTCGTCTGGATCGATACACCACGGACAGTTGTGCAAACTTGTAACTTAGTCTGTTTGAGGATTACATCTTGGGGGTGTCGAAAGCTGTATCACTATGGCACTAGCTCCCTGTTTGTCTTGTCACCGTGATATTGATAAATGGCGTCAACTATGGCGTGGAGACACATTTATGTCGTTGGTTTTATTACTAATCTCCATAAATGGTATCGACCGTTATTAGTTGAGAATTGAAATTCTCGATACCATAGAATATATTAATAGAATAACATGAAACATTATTTATCTTGTTATGTAATAATAATAATAATAAATATCTAGTAATGTTTATTTCTTCGTGTATTAAAGTGTCGTCTTGTTTCAGGTGCTGACGGCCGGTTCCTTCGAACTTAGCATAAAAAGTTTTACGAACTCGTTGGGTAGGTTAAGTAGTGGACAGTGCTGTGATGGTTCCTCAAATAGTGATGCGCCGTGCTTGGCGCCGTGCAGGACTAAACTCCGCGTGTGCCTCAAGATTTACCAAGCTAATATCGATACGACCTCACCGTGCACCTTCGGTGATATCACGACACCAGTGTTAGGAGGAAACTCATTGGATGTGCCCAACCTTAAAGTGGAAGGATTCAAAAATCCCATCGTGTTCCCGTTCAATTTCACGTGGCCGGTAAGTCAATTTTATTCAACAGTTTTTATCCAACTTGTTTCATAAACAGACTGACACTTCATTAATTTTGTAAGCAATAGTAAAATCAATACATCGTAAAAGAAGCATTAAGTAGCAACCCTACATCAATAAATCAATGCCGATGAATGTTACCAACATTCAAATTCCAATAATCCACCAAGTCGACCCGTCCCGCCCGCCGTAAATAATAGTAAAAAAGAAATTACGGGATTCTGTATTCAAATTTGACAGAAGCGATGACGATAAGAATACGTGATGGTTTAACGAGCGCCCGCGTGGGACGATTACAGCGCTCAATGGTTCATTTTTAATTAATTATGAAGTCGACCGGAGCAGCCGTGTGTTATTAGAGTCTCTTGGTTAACCTTCATTGTGCTGCGTTCTCATCTTCAGACCGATTACCTACTTGAGCGCCGCCGGGATCGTGATTCGATATTGTAATTACGTGTTATTTATTTACCGATTGCTTAGGTCTCGCTTCAAGGATAACGGACATCTTAATTGACCCTAAGTTACGGTTGTTTCGTGGCGTGGATTGTCTCTGTAGACCGAGGCTTCGTTTCGAGTGGTGTTTGTATTTTATTTAGCGGCCCGCCTCAAATGTCGTACCGACTCGTAATGTTTGAGCAAACAATCGCTCCTAAGCTTGCTTGGCCGCTTGCACAAGCCGGCCATCTGGAGAAAAACGAGGCATTTGGTAACCAAAGAAACTGCAGGTAGAGAGAAACACACACCGTAAAAGATATTCAAGACGGTTTTTTCTAATCGTGGATACTCCGGTATCTCTACAGCCAGTTGTTCCAAATGAATTGGTGCTAAATTGAAACTTCCTGTTTAAATTCTCATAGCTACCCATATGGCATGGCGATCGCGACAAGAGATCAATTGAGCGGAAACTACGCGAAATGATTCTGTCTATGGAATTTCGATATTGACATTGACGAGAAAAGCTCTCGATGGCCTCTGCAGTCGAATTTACACCATATGCTTTTTCTCTTTTTCGATGGCTGACGCCGAAAAATCTCCCATATGCCGTAACACCCCATATGCTATCGGGCGGATTCTTTGTAGTCGCTGAGGAAATACTCGATACGTCACGACGTCACGACCTTAGTGGATCGTGCTGTAGGTGGGTGCGTCGCTATAAAATGTACAATCCGCCCTAAGAAGCATTATTAGCTGCGTTTTTTCTCACAATGAGGTCATCGTCGGCCGAGAAGAGCCTGTTTTACGAGGCATATCGCTCGCACGAATAAATATGTACGCGTAATGTTGGTATATGCAGGGTACTCGTTCCGCGCGCTGCCTTCGTGACTCGCCGAGCCGAGCAGGTGAACGGGGCCCGCTTCGCAAAGGAACGGTGGCGTTCGATTTTCGATTTTGACATTTAATTTAGTCATCGACGTGTCGATGGCCAGCATCACAATATTTTGAAACACGATCCGCCGCGCGCGGCCGCCGGCTAACGGTCGAGCTTGTGTTACAAACCCTGGAACCGGGAGAGTTGATTTCGTCACAGCATTCGAACTTTTTATCTGATGAAGTGAAGCGAGGCTGCGATGTGACCCGCCGATAATAGGTCATGAGCATATTAATATTACTGACAACATCGAACAGTGAAATTACAAGTACGGCGTGCGTTAACGACGCATAGAAACGATTTATCATCCGTTTAAGAAAGAGATGGCTCACTCCGAAAAGAAATCTCATTTGTATTCAGTTGGCCGGGCGGCGGGGTTTCATTTATTCTCTTAAACAATTTCTGTTTGTAAATTGTAAGTTTTATATTGTAATGTTTTGTGCCCGTTAGCCGGTCCGGATGTCACGAGGCGTATGAGCGAGCCGCGCACGTAGTGGTAGGAGCCAGTTTAATTGTTACGTGTCGGGGGAAGGTTAATGGAGCCCAGGGCTAATTGCGCCCTTCAGCCAGCTTCACGCGGTTCATTCATTCAAGCCGGACCGTTACTCGACGCCATTTTAATGTTTACGCATTGAATGAGGGTATTTTAAAGGGAAAACACCTGCTTTACCCCGAGAGGCGAAATGTCAAAGGATACCTACTTCAGCGCGCAGACGCGCGCCGACCATGAACTATACTTTTTATAGATTCACTAGAGATCCGTATTGCTTTAGACATTACTCATTGGACTTATCTTGATAAATCGACTCGCATTGTTGTGAAGACTCATCGGTAAAAACTGGTCAATGGTTAATTTGAATTGTTGTTACTTAGGTAATTAATTGTAAGCGATTCGTCTCGACGATTTGTAGTCGACACAGTTAAACGTATGTCTTAATTTCGTTGACGCGTTTGTAACTGGCAACTTTGAGTTCTTAATTCGAATATGAAGGAAACATAAATTCAAATATTCGAGCGCATTCGGTTTTTATCTTGGTTTTATAACGGAAAACATTAGACATTTTCACTCGCGTATTACCAAATGTGAGCCGAAAAGTAGCGTGGTAATTAAGGTTAATTAAATCAGAGCTAGTTATAACCATATTTGTGTTTTTATATATTTTTTATGTGTCTATTTGGTTCGGCCGAGCGCGACGTTCCCAGCCACGCGGGGGGTAACCGCTTCAATTGGTCAATTGTGATCTTTTTAAGTAATCTACCAAACATAATTGTCTATGGGAAAGTAACATAGAGAAAATAGTGATAAATATCACACTGGCTGAAAATATGTAAATGTAAATTAAGACAAATGATTACCGTTGTAAAAATATTCCAGAAAGTTTGAAGACAAAAGCGAGATTAATGCGCCGTCCGACGAGGATCGGTATTTATCGTGGAACAAACGCCACAAACACAAGAGATTGTTACTCACTTTGCATGTTTCGTCAATAGTTTCACGCTCCAAATATGTGCGTACCTACGTAATTTAGCATTTCAATGTAAGTAGACACTGAGAAAACGACTTTAAATTAAAAAGGAAAAACTTGAACGCATTCGCGTTTGAACTTCGAAGAAGATAACGTTCCAATGACGTCAAGTTGCAATTCGAATTTCAAAACAATAGTACGGTAACGCACGCCCCAGAGCGGCGTCACATTGTCGGCGTGTGAACGCAGCCACTTCTTGCGCCCCTAGCGGCTTCTCCATTAGAAAGTAATTAACAATACATTTCACGTCGCGTAAAAACGTTCCACACCTACGAATTCGAACACGAACTATTTGTTAGAATCCGTAATTACGATCGAATTGTAATCGGTTACCCGCATTGTTATTCCGCGAGCGTTACATAAGCACACGAAAAACGGAAAACGTTGCCTTCGCACGGATCATCGACTTGTTACTTCATAGACTTCATACATACGCAGGGCATTCGTTCGGCCTCTTTATACTATAAAACTATAGCTCGCCGAGCACTTCCGTCTACGGAGTTTTTTCACCGAGCGCTCTTAATAATTTCCTTTATCTCAATCCGCTCGCGTCGAGAACCTCTTAAAATACTTACCCCTACATCCGCTTCTTTTAATAAAGTCTACGGAATGCCTCACGCGGCTCGCTCTCGTCGACACCGTCTTTATCTCCCCGACGGCAATTAAATGCTGAACAAAAAACAAAATGAAATTCCCCGTAAAAGTAGATTGACGAACCTATATGCCATTGCAAATCAACTTGAATCGCGATTTCATAAGTTTCAAATTTAAACAATCGGAGCGTGTATAATTACCGCGCACCGGTTGCATTGTTCGAGCCACTGCACAGGTATTCAGCAACCTTATCAATTAGCAAGCGGGTTTTCTACTGAATCCGCCTAAATAAACTGACGCACAATAGCGCTGCTCGATCACTCCCCCTTCCGGGTGCTGAAATAACAATCCCACGTCCACACTCCAAAACTTAAAACTATGATTGGGCATAGGCGAGATAAAGAAAATAAGCTCATCAACGCAGTGAATAGACAATAAAGTTTACCGGTCTTGTTATTACGGCCGTCTCGAGTCGAACGCTAAAGAAAACACTCCTTTTTCAAATGGACGCTCGTTTACGGTCAGATTCTGACGTTTTAATTGCGTCTCTCCAAACATTTACGGCCGCTAGTAAAGTTGTTCAAAGAGCCCGATCTTGTACTTAATAGTAGCCGAAAAGTTCGCAGGACTTTTTGTTGCACCCACAAAAGGAAGGATTAAACGTAACTATGCGATGTCAATCAAAATTCAAATTTAGAACGGCTATTTCGTCGCGTTCCGAAATTGAAGTCTCCGTTTTAGGCTGCGTTCCATTTTTATTCGTTTACGGCGGCGGCGGTCGTTCGGGTGCGTTCTCACGTCCGCGGGGCGCGACGAGCCCTCAAATCTGCACTGATGAAATTCCACGCATTCCTGGCTTTATTCATGACGCGCACAACTTCTAGGAATCCTGAGTCGCATTAAAGTCGCATGCTCCGCCGGTATCTGCAGAGTAAACCCTCGTAATTTAGTCTGAGAGGCGTGTGCGAGTCCTCACAGCGTTTACGAACGTGTCAAAGGCCGCTCGTACTCTAAGAATTTCAGTATACGGTCCGTTTCACATACGACGCGTATCATAGAACGGGGTGCGATTACATCGCGACGCCCTATTGAAGATTCCACTCCGGGAGCATTCGAGGAACGCTCTTCATTGTGGATCCGCTAGATTAGCCGTTTATCGCTCTTCTTGTGATTGTAAAACACTCAAGTTTATTTCCATTCGCTACGACCGTGACCGGAGTACAAACGCGTCTTTTCTATGTATTACTCATCGTAGGTAAGTCGGTCTAGTTGACTGTTCTCTCTCATAGTATGCAAAGTTGATTAACAAAACCTGTTGGGATTCGCCGCGCGGTGAGAGTGCCGCAGTTCTCATACTAACAATTGGTACTAATTGAATTAACTCTTTAAACTAAAGTAAACACTCGAGGTTAACTCTTTAGGTCAATTTAGAATCTCAATCTTATGCCTCGTGCTCCATCTTAATTTAGGCGTTACAAGCGCCTATATAATTATAAATTTATATCGTTCGAATCGTGTCGAGACTTGTACGAAGGTTACTCGCATCATCCTCAAATCCGGATGAGCTGATAATGAGATGTTTATTTTCAATGCGGTTTCTCGTCCCTTCTCAGGCTTATCTTACCATCTAGCCATCCGACTCCTAAAATTTGTTAAACTTTATTTTTAATTCTTATAGGCTTCATTCAAATCATTCCGTTGTTTATTGCCGACATTTTCATGTTTGGAAGTTTTGGGATACCGCGGACGGGTCGGCGGGACGGTCGTGAAATTAAAGGTAGCCGTTTAGTTTTTCACTTTGGCCTGTATTCGGGGCCGAATTCCTGTCGCGAAGTCGCTTTTTTCAAGATGATTGTAATTGAGGGCGATAAATTGTTAATGTCTGACTTATTCCGTGTCTTCTGACCGGTTGCTTGTGAAAAAAGCAGTTATCTTTTTATGTGTCATAGTCTCGAAATCACAGGTTGGTAATTTCGAATTCGTTTATGGGGTAATTAATCCTCTTAATAACGGTCTAAACACTCGGCTAATTTTTCTCTCCATGTTTGTTTTCTTGCTAACTGATTGCGGCAACACTGGAGCTTTATTATCGCCTCGCTTTAATGGTTAATTTTTATGATTGGCGTGTGAAAATACTTAACAGGTTACATTTATTACTTTAGTAAGTAATGCTTTCAGTTTTACAACGGTTTCGTGGTCCTCTCGCGAATAACACCTACTTATTTATTGCACAGTTTATCTTTTATTATTATTACACAGAATGAAGTGAGATTTGAAAGCTTTTAATCTATAATATGTAGGTTATCTACTCCTTACCGCAAGAGACATAAAATATGATGTTATTACTAAATTGAAATGTAACGCACGATATTAACGAACGTTTCAATCTTTACAATTGGACCACGTCCAACCGTTCAACTTATATCCAAGTGATTTATTTTGACGTTCCTTTTTCAAATTTTAAGTGCTTTAAATCCGTTTGCATTAAGCATTCCATTTTCGAATGCAAACAAAGGATTTCTCTCGTTTAACAATTTGAATTTGGAACGCCGCAGGTTCACATAGCCCGCGAGGTCGCCGCGTCGAGAACGTCTCAGTTTTGTCTATATATGCGCCGAGACGTGCTTGTAGCGACAAGGATTACCCGACTATATACGAGTGCAGTCGAATATGAACATAGAGTAAGAGCTTAGAGCGGTACTTAACTCGGCGCGTAGGCGAGTAGAGAGGCTTCGCACTCGCGTTTAACACGGAACTGCTTAGCATTCTGGCCGAATGGACGTGTACTGTCGCCAATAAACCGTCGACCTGGATATTTTTTGTGGGAGAATATTTGAACAGGAAGTCTCCCATTCACACGACATTTATCGCAATCACTAATACCTCATGCTATTTTATTGCAACAAAAAGGTCCTGCGAGTGCGCGCGGGTCAATGCTCGGCCGGCCGGCCAAGCCGAAATAGAAGGAAGATAAATTTAATTAAAAGCATTAATAATCCGAATTAAACGCTCTCGAACCGCTTAAATAATGAAACACGTTACGCGTCCTGTAGAGTATTATCGGCCAGACGTTGAAATTTGCATATCTTTTAATTTGACGTACAGCGCGGCAGCGTATCAACAAAAAGTCCAAATCTAATTTGCGATGGAGTAATCAGCCGAACTACAGACCTTATTCCTTTGATAATACGCATTATTGTTATTATATTCGTCGCTTTGGTATGGCACTGGGTGCATCGAGAACCAGTCGGCGCCGCTTCGGAGTAACAAAGTGTGAAATATGAAATCACGACTCTTCCACTTGTCGGTGTTTGCGTTCCAAATATTTCCTCGTGTCGAAACTCGAAAGCGCCTAATACGCTTTTCCTGAGGTTTTATGAATACTTTCGATATTGTGCTGTGAATAGTGGAACAAATCGGATCGCGCGACCTTGTTCCATTTTAATCTTACCTGAAACCGAAACTTTCATGTCAGTGCGTGAGTACCTAGCAGGTACCTACTCGTTGAGTAACCGCCGCTCGAACAATGTAGGCAACATCTGTTGCAGTTTTTACCCGCATTCATTTGTTTAACAAACAAAACAATAGCAAACGGACCACGTGTCGCAAAGCTGCTTAAATGGACACCTGATCAGTCCCTTTGTCCGAGTCGTAAAGTCCCAATCACATGACGAGCTAACGAGACCCAAACCGGCCTTTCCCACGTATCCTTGCATTGGGCATTTTAATTAATAACAAAATAACCTCGGAACGGGCTCCGATATGGAAGTAGCCTCTTTGGGCACCCTCATAAAACGATTATCAAATAATTCCCCAGCATTCAGACCACGTCATATCAGTCTATTGCTTCGTTTAAGTCGGTTATACAATTTAACGCATCGCATTCAGGCGTAGGATTAATGCGTCGTGATACGGGAACTCGGCTGCGTTTATTGTTTTACTCATAAAAATAACGTTCGAAATTTTGAAAAAGGAATGAATTTGTAATTTGGCACGGTAATTGATAAGCCAGTGTTGCTTTAATTCAAATGGAACGGGTGAACTGCAGGCGTAGACCATCGATAATATTATATCAGTTGTGGACACATGGGCACGTTTCCTTAATTGCGGGAGTAACAAGTCTATGGTCTTTGTACGGTATTGCCAGCTCGACGCGTTTATAAAGGCTACCTGCACACGTACGCTTACGTCGGCCACTTTTTATGGCCGCGTCGAGAGTCACTGTCGTGGGAACCGGCATATACTTACGCCGCCACAGCTGACCGAAATGCGCTCTCCATACTCGATTAACAAATCAATACGACTACTACGGCTTACCATATTGGAACTGCTACGCGCTCCAATCATAATGTATTTTGACAACGAGCCATGTTTCGCTCCTTATTCATACAGGTATTACGGGCGTTAAAGTGACGTCTTGAGCGATAAAAGAGGACGATAGAGGGTTTAAAGCTCAAATTGGCTCGTCCTCCCTTTACAGCCTGTTTAGTATGCAGCGTCGGCGATAAGACGTCCGCTCGTATTGTCCGTGTAACGAAACACTCGTTATAATTTCGTCAAAAGACAGGACACTATTTCTTAATTGAGAGCCGGTCGATAAGTGATTAAAAAACTTATGAATAACGCTTCGAGAGGTACGCCGCCCGTGTGACGTGCTTTGAGAAACGATGATTTCTCGTATTGATTTCCATTGCTGACAATAATCATTGTTCATTAGAGACGCCGGTTCCTATGCAAATATGTCATTGTTCGGGAGCGTGGTGGCCATGCAAATAGTGTTTTCATTCATCAGACTAATTGACAGAGACATCTGTCAGGGAAACTGAATCACTCCTGAGGGCAGTGATCAAGCGAGTCAAGCGCTGACCCTGCGTATCCGGCAGCTGCCGGCCCGTGACGTGCTCTTTGTAATTATTCCAAGCTCCCCTTCAAGATTTCATACGCCATTAATTCCTTCACAAACGTCTCCCGCCAAAACTTAATTGACCACGTCTGATAATCCTTTAACGACTCGAACCCAAAACCCACAACGCTCGATTTTGTAGGTAAATTGTTTCTTAACGAGTTCAGATTCGATTGGTCGTAATTAAAGTTCGATTAGTGAACTGTTAAAGGTCGGAGGGAACATCGGAGCTCTTGTTTGGTCGTGAGCGCGGGTCGCGATGCAACCTCGATCCGTGTTTATGCCTCAAACAACCGGTTCCTCGGGTGGGAGAAATTTTCATAACCTAGCCTAGCATTCCGATGCGCTGAAAGCACTATATGCTTTGAAAACTTAAAAGTTACGGCGCTTCGTTGGTAAGTAAAGCTTATTCGCAGACGCTAGCGATTGCGGTTTAGGAGCAGTGTTCGAATACAAATTTTTGCGAGAGCGGAACTGGAGCGACTTCGGTCATAAAACCCATTGATAACTAGCGGCTCAGGCGCCTCGAAGGTGTTGACTCGACGCGTTATCGTCTATAATCGATTTTCGACTGCCGTTTCGCCTCCTTGTGTAAACATCGACAAAATGTCAATAGCTCCCTATCTGATACGCGCAACTATTTTTTAAGGTACGACACCATTACGGAGTCCCATATTGGGCGCATTAAATTGTAACCGAGTCGCCACGAGCTCGTTGCGTTGGTTGTATTATTTTTAGCGTTTATTAAAAACAATTTCGCTGCCATCTGCTCCCGCGTTCACCTGTCTATGATGTTGGTAATTTACACTCGCGCCGGCGCACCGGCCGCGACCGCCTCGTAAACTAAAGGAAATATTTGTACTGCCCGGCGAGCCCATTTTTAAAGGTCTCGTTTTTAAAGATGCATTATCTTGATTAATTGCATTGACATGTAAATCTCGTTTATTTTATGTGTGTAAAGCAGTTGTTTAATCCGTTTTTTTCTCTTTTTTCAGGGCACTTTCTCGCTCATAGTCGAAGCGTGGCACGACACTAACGATACGTCGAGATCAGACGGTGAGTGCGACTATGATAAGAGGTCATTCATGATCATGAAATCGACGAGGTTGTCGGTGGGATTCTAATCACGTGTGTCACGAGTCGCTCAGTCGAGTTTCACTGTAATTCTGGGTGTTTATCGTGCATTTAACGGACAGCATGTATATTTGAATGCTCGTATTATCATATCGTGGAAGACAAAAATGTTCCCATGGCGCGGGCGATTGGCACGCCGGACACGCGGCGCGCGCGCGTGACGCGCTTTGCAATGCGCACTATTCTAATAAACTCAGCCTTCTGTAGGACGAAAATTTAGTAGAAATGTTCTAATATATTCCACCGGCCGTCGCGCCGTACACCTCGCCACTTAGCACAGGAAAACAAATCGAAGCAGCCGCGCTTCACCCCGCCGTTCTGCTTTCGTGACTATTTTATGGACGCACGCCTCTTAAACACGCTACAAATTACTACCATGTGCACAAGTATATTTTCGATTATTATCATTTGATTTACATCCGATGAGCGGTCCGATCAATAAGTTCGGCACGAATATTACTCGGTTCTAAATGCCCAATAAAGATTCGACAGCGGTTACCGTGCATGCGACATGGCGTGACCGAGAAAACGATGCCGAATAAATTGTACGCCGACGTAAATACATCATCGAGCTAATTCCCCCGCCCTCCATACCGCGAGCAAACAAACCCGTCCCGCCACAAAAATGACGGCTGACAACATAACACTCAACCGTTGCACAAGTTGCAAATTAAAATCCAGAAAGACATTTCAAAGTCGATCGTAAATTAACGCTTGAATCTCTTTGTCTGCAACGTTTTTTTAAACGCGTTCGATTTTCAAAAGATAATGGCGGATGCGAAAACTGCCAGTCCGCCCACTTCTTAATTAGATTTTCATCCCGCTGCACTCTGACCGACATAATTACTACTCCTGACCGAATAACAAAAAACTCCGGTGATTTACTTAGAAGAGATTCGGAGATATGAGGAGGTGTATCTACGAGCCGGTTTACCGAAAATCATTAGCCTCCGAAGTGGATAGCGGAGGTCGGGCATATTTTAATGCGTCGGGAGCGATGGGCGGCGCTCTCCACTACCGAGAAATGTTACCAACAGAAATCTAATCAACCGTAATAACAGGTTACACGCACGCCGTTTGTGCTCGCTTACTATCGACTCACCGGCTAATGCTTAATTAAATCACATTCGGGTTTTTATCTAATGCAGGCGAACAGCTGCAGCCGGGCTAGTCGGCCGTTGCGCCGATCGCTCAAAACCCTAACATAATCATGCGCAGAAATGGAATCTTCGTGTCGAAGAATAGCGAAGACGACTTAAAAGAATTCAATTTATCATAGATAAACTCCCAATTGTAGAGAACGCTGGCTCACGCTCGCATAAAGAGATTCCTGCGCTAAACAAACAACTACAATAGCTCCTCGTTTCTCCGGCGAATCCGATGTTGTCGCTCGTTCCTTCACCGAAATCTTTTGTGCCCGGCCCGGGGCGCGCACCTGGCCCGCGCTGTTTACGCGAGGATACCTCGGAGGGAAATTCATTTTTTAGTTTACACTTCATCTTTCGTCGTAGGGCTTGAGGCGGGTAAAAAATCACGGAAGACGCGCCGGAAGGTTCGATTTATGGTTCAACAGGCCCTCAGGAAGCGCCGACGACAGATGCCGAGCATGTGCCGGCACGGGCACTGTCGTTGTACACCGTCTTTGTTTACGGGCGTTTACGATTATTGCACGGCTACGAGTTATAGGCGAAGCCGGAAAAAAGAGCGTGTGAAACGTATCGATAAGAGAGTCGTCTGGGCGCAGCGCCGCGGGCGCGGGCTACCGGCTGACATTACACGGCCGAGATGCGATTATCGATACAGTTATGTTGTGACGGACGCTTATCTCGTTACCCAGCGTGCATTATTTGTCAATTCATTACCCACCGCGCTTCCCAGAGCTCTCTCTCATCTTATGATTACTTGTTTAATTGCCTTTCTCAAAGGTTAAACTCCTCTGGAAATGTAACATCTACATTGCGCAATCCCGCATTCACCGGATTCCCCGCGCGGAACGTAAATGCCCATTTTCTCACTAAACAATGGGGAATTTAAAACGCGAAGCGTCCCCTGTGTCGCGGTGCGCGAAATCTCTTAAATAACAATGGGAAATATCACTTATCTTCATGACTGCTTAATAGTTTAAAACGAGTCGCGCGAGTTGTTTGTCGAGCCGAGCGGCCCTCGTCGCCGAACGTGGAGTGGCCAGTTTTATAAACAAAAGGAGTGCGTCGTGTGTACATAATCCATTCATGAGATGCCTTTTCCCACAACCAGCTAGTGCGGGCAGGTGCCGGCAGGTGGGCGAGAACAACCCCACCAACGTTTCGATTTCGTTCTCGCTAATTAGCTCGTCGCCTAGCGATCCAGTTTAGGCGATCGATAGACGGCGTCAATCCGCGGGCGCCTAACGAGCGCCGCATCCGGCCCGCGCGCCGATCGCCGCGGAAGCGTCGCGTGATCGCACCGTTTCCCAAATCGCAGCATCCGATACCGGCCGAAATTATCGGTTATTTCGCTTTCTTCTGTTTTTGTTTGAGGCCGCTCGTGTTTTATTTGTATTGACCTCTACCGTAATTACACGGTATCCGAGCCACGTACGGAGCCCCGTCCTTAAATGTGTTATTTATTTGTGAATTGGAATTACATTAATAGACGCCGTACCTTCATTTAATATCGTTACGGCTCCGAATTGGGATAATGGATGTAATCTGTGCGGTTCGGACCGTTGGTTACGTTTGACGGCGAGTAATCGGCTCTATGCAGAACAGAAATGTCTTAGCGCATTCGCAATTTTCCTACAAATTGCTTCGCCATTCGGTTGCTGAGGGTTACCACTACTTTTCATAAGGCTACAAAGAAACCTACTCAATATTCATCCTTCATGGAACATGCTTTATTAATTACGTAAATAGTACCTAGAAATACGATTCGCATGAAAACTCAATAATTAAAAACTAGTTTTTGTGCGAGTTGTGGCGGCCCTAGCGCACCTGAGCGGTTGCCATAATTCTCTGCTCACATCGAGCTAAATTGCGAGCTCTCTGTTCCCACACATCATTTTTCTAATTCCCTCCGAACTCTGCACTCCGCTTTAATAACAGCTCCGCCATATTACAAGAATAATTCTCTAATATGATTTCCAATAGGAATAGGTAGTAACTAGTGAACGAGCGTTTACTACGACCCTTGTTTTATAACTTCCAATAAATAACTGACATTTTTCACCGTCCATCGATCGGAATAAATCGATATTTATTGTCGACTGATTGTATTTCGGTTGGTAGGCGCGCGTACGCGTTTTATCTTTTAGATTTATTGGACGGATACGATCAGTGAGCCTAAGCATAGCAGCCCGGTGAGTCGTATGCACTATCCGGCACGCCGGCCTGCGATTGTCGACTCAACATTTCGTTATTTGTAAACAAAAGGCTCAGATCAGAGATAACTGGCTCCATCTCATTACGGACCTTTTGCCGCTGACACCCCAAACAAAAAACAATCTCTCGAATACCATACGCCACGAAATTAGTCGGATCGATCGTTTTTATATACCTTTTAATTTTGTTTCGCGTCTGGTTTAATTTTATCTGCTCTCGGGATTACCGGCTTAGGAATGTACCATCGAGCGTGGCAACAAGAAAAAGAAACTGAGAAATAAATAAAGGTAGGGACTGGCCGGCCCTGATGAATGGCGTGGCAGTTTTTCGAATCACAACTACCCGCATTTTTTTTAGGATTTTGCGTTGCGTAATGCGACTCTATCCGCGCAAGTTTTTGCGTTGCACCGTGTAATGTTACTTGCAAGTTTTATAACTGGTTTTGAAATGTAGTTAAAAGTAATAATCAATCACGGGCCGAGTCTGAATCACGGGCGCTGTGGTCTCGCGGGAGAATGCGGGCGTGAAGTTGACGTTAACAGGTCGATTTACTTGCTACCCTTTCCCACGCTGATAAAAATTATAAACAAACTCGATTCAATTAATGACGTCATTATTGTTTTTAAATTCCCTGATATTCATCGCGGATGCTTCGGCGATAAAACGCCTCGAGATTTTGTATTGCGACGTGAAATCTCGGTAATCTGGATTTATTGGTTTTACAACGCTCTTAAAGTCTTCCCTTTTGCAACTGGTTACTTTTACACATACTTACACTGTTAGTCATGTATCCATTGATGATTATAAGAGTTATTTTACGTGTTTTGTTGTACTTTTCAGACACATTAATAGCCCGCATGACGAAGCAGAGCGTGGCGGATGTGGGGGGGCCCTGGGTGGTCGAAGACCAGCACTGGGCCTCCGGACCCCACCTCCGGCTGTCGTACCGAGTGACCTGCGCGGAATTCCACTACGGGGCCGGCTGCGCCACCTTCTGCAGGCCCAGGGATGACGGGTTCGGTCACAACATCTGCTCGCCGACTGGAGACATCGTGTGCATGCCGGGATGGACGGGCCAATACTGTAATAAAGGTAAGTGCACAACTCTTTTCAATGGCAACAAGAGTAAAAAACCGAATTGATGCTGAAAAAGCTGGTATTTATGTAGAATTTGGTAATCCAGAAAAGGATTATACATAGAGAATGGACGTTACGTAGGCATCACAAGACAAATGATCTACAATAACAATTTACAGTTGTCAATTTGTATACAAAACTGTGGATTTGAATACGAATTAGCACCAACTAGGCGATATATAGCAGTTATAGGCTCAGTCCGAACGGCCCCGCGCTTCCAAATTCAAATGTTAGTACGCCATGTTCCAAATTTGTTTATTCAAATATGTTACGTCCAATTCGCTCTTCCTCATTAGAGCGGTTATGCGACGGTTTAGAACATCCTCCGACTAATTGGCGTTGATAGCCTTTATGGCAATACAGATAATGCATTAATTGCCACAGCGACTTACCCGGTTTATTGACAACTGTGCTTAAAAAATATGACGTCGTTTGAGCCGGCTTCACAAGTGTCCTTAAGCCGGTTTCACACTCTTAAAATTAAAGTAACATTTTCATAAAAACCTTTTTACTGCTACTCCGTACACGCGCACATTTCCTACGGCATGGACATTTTTTTCTTGTTTATGATAGATGCCATGTGCGAATGATAATGGCTCTAATTATCTCGCGGCATCTTCGCCGTAAATCGTGGTGTTTAATTATTCCAGAGCTAATAATATTAGCCTATGAATATAATTTATAAGGTTACATCCACTTCCTGTGGCCAATGCTCGACCTCCAAGTAAATGGCTCCGTAATAAATTAACAACTTTTATATTTTATACGTGCCTGTTATTTAATGTTTTCGTACAAGTATTCGGTTCATAAATTTTTATTAGTGATTGTTTAAGGCAATTAAACATTTTAGGATCTAGTTTGGAATTTTCGTGTTGGAATAGTTGAGATTCATAGATTAAAAATGTTGCCGTTAAGCTTTAAATGTCCGAGGTATTGTTTTCTCGGAACGCTGAAGCGACAAGAATGTCTCGTCAGTCAACTCGTCATTCACACAGGGTCGGAACTCGAGGCGTGCGACCGGCGTCTACTGGTGAGGTCTGTTTGTCAATCATCGCCGCGCGTTCCCAAACAAGCGCGCATCCATCACTGTCGAACTTTACCAATAACCCGCAATATCGCTCGCGAATCTAAACGTTTCAAACGTCCTGACGTATGTTAAACACGGCTCGAGAAACAAAGCCGAGCGTCGAGATGCATTGTGCCGGGCGGATGTCGCGTCGCAATCTCGGCAGCCCCACCTGCCGCCGCGTTCCCACACTCCGGCGCCGCAAAAAACGCGAGCGAGACGCCCGCCGCCTCTCGCTCGCACACCAGGGCCGCACCACCTCGCTACCCGTGCGATCCCGAATCACAATTTTCAAGTAAAGCAAACATCGAAAATATTTCACATTTTACACATCGGGATAAACGTAAAGTTCAACGTGTGAAAGCGACGGCCATTCGCGAACATAAAACGATCGTACGCTCAAATATACAGCAATAAAAGTCTCGGCAACCCTATCAGTTCGGTTTGTATCGGCGATTACGAAAATGTAAAAGCGAGAGAAGCGGCCATAATGAAATGAAAACAACGCTGTATGCGCACGCACACATGCAGACACTGAACCGGGTCAAAAACACTTTTAAACGAGAACTGAACGAACGAAATAAGCTCTGTTCTTGACCGTGTCACGAAACTTGCTCGCATCTGCCGAACGGTATCTGCCTTCTGGGAAAGCTTAACGATCCCGAAAACTTATTTGCATGTCCCGGGAACATTATCCCGCAGCTCCCGAGCTAATGATAGGGCGGGAGCCTGCGCTGCGCCGCCGAGGAGCGCCTAATTGTGGCGGGAGTAAGGTTCTCACGAATATTACCTTCTGTTCCTCGCGAATCCCACGCGCTCCTAATTCCCCTCGAATAGGCAGATGTGTTAATATCTGTAAGACACGTGGAGGACTCCGCCGCCTCCGAAGGCCGG
Organism: Acleris holmiana; assembly: GCA_949316455.1. Classification (NCBI taxonomy): domain Eukaryota; kingdom Metazoa; phylum Arthropoda; class Insecta; order Lepidoptera; family Tortricidae; genus Acleris; species Acleris holmiana. Next base: position 12,190,366 of record OX438781.1, on the reverse strand, counting down.
GGCCCGGGACCTTGGCCGGCCGCACTGCGGTGCACGAATCGATACTCCTGCCCATTGATAATAATTAATAGGTCTGCCGGAGTGCCGGCAACCAGTCGGCTCCGCGCCCACTCGTGACCAATATTAGTTTAGAAGTGTAATTTTTACGACTCCCGTTTTACCTCAAGGGGTCAAGATAAGCCCGGGAGTGCTCTGGAGTGGCCCGGCGGGCAATGAGGTCGCACTTGAACGCCTTTGATCTCCCTTTGTTGCGCCGCGGCCGACGCGTAAACATTTATTAATTTCAATTTAAAAGAAAGGTCATGAGAAATTTTGTAACGGCCACTTTGATTCTATTCGTGAAAGTGTGAAGAGGTCTGAAAGCGGATTTTTACGTTTACGACGAATAATAACAATGGCGATGGAGGCGGAATGCTCTCGGCACCAATTCCGCGGAGTGTTTCGCAAGCGCCGGCTCGGGAGAACCTATTTACGGTCTAGGGAAGCGGCGGGAAGGCTAATCCTTCTTTATTTGGCGCCCCGCTCGCCTGAGCCTCAAATCCTCTCGAAGTTTTCGTACCGGCTTCCGACTTCCTCGTTTAATTTCGAAAGTGAATAAGCCCCGCATTTGCATTCGGAATTGTAGCAAAATGGCGTCTAGTATTTTTCTAGTGAGGGGAATAGTAACGGTCGAGCGACGGTTAGTAAGTCTCCCCGCGCTATCTGCCCCCTTTGTATTCGCTCCGATAACTTGCCCATGCGCACCCGACCGGTACGACTCCGCGCCGCACTTCTTGTTTCAAAACACTATTTTTTCCGGCGGCAACATACACTACGGCTTCGCCTTTTGTACTCAGTTGAGGCACGCGTTTTTGCACGGTAATGCACTTCGTCCGATTCCGTTGCACCTCCACGCTGCACCGCTTGGTAGCGCCCGGGCAGGGTAAGGTTCGTTCGCTGCATAGAACGTAAATCACACAGCTAACGATGCGCACATATTACGCCTGTATCACATACGAGCTGAATATTCATCTTTATAAATTTTTGTATCTTTTAACTGTTTATTTGCAATAAATAGATTCGATTTAAGACTAAAATATGTATACGTACCTATTTTATATGATTCGTAGTAGTAAAATATTAATTTATAATATCGTAAAGTGAAGCCTCGTCCGAGCGTGAAGATAAATGGTCCCCGCGCGACCTCGCCCGCGGGACGCTAACGAACCTCTCTCTTTGTGCGTCCTT